>CM062815.1:1014209030-1014561658 GCA_031772625.1 Pinus tabuliformis
TCAACTTTTAAGTTTCCTATACATGAACCACAAGAAGATGATGAGATCAAAATGAAAAACATACCTCCATCTGTGCTACCAAACTTTTATGGTATGGCTTCGGAAGATCCAGACTCATTCTTGTTCAAGTTTGACATTGTATGTCGAACATATGGCTATACAGATGATGCCCATAGGCTTAGACTCTTCCCAGCGACATTAAAGGCATCAGCCTTAAGATGGTTCATGAGGCTTGGTGAGCATGCTATAGTTGATTGGGATGGCATGAGAAGAATATTTCTAAGGAAATATCAACCTTATTGTAGATCCAAAGATTCTAAAGATGATATCTTTAGAATGAGCCAGCAAGAGGATGAAACCTTAGAGGAATACTTAGAACGGTTTGTCTACAACTTACAAAAATCCAAACACCGAACTATACCTCTTGATCTGATCCGCACAATATTCTTGAAAGGTATCTGAGAGGAATACATGGATGATCTTAACTTGATGGGCAAAGGTGACATTTCTGCCTTACCCTTTGAAGAAATCGCTGAGTTATGCGAGAAGTATTCAAGGAGCAAAGCTAAAATGGGAAAAAGAACCCTGTCATCCAAAGTCACAAAATCTGCCTCCGCAAGTGTCACAAGGGCTGAAATAGGGAATCTGTTAGAAGAGTTTAAAACAGATTTGTTAAGCACCCTAGGGAACCAAATTGACACTTTAAAAGCCAAGAAGAAACAAGAAGATGAAGATCAGATAATGGCTATCTTCTGCCCAAAATGCCAGAAGAAACATGCATTAAAAGACTGCCCACTAGAAAACATCCAAGTTTGTGCTTTCTGTACTGAACATCATGATATGTTTAATTGTCCTAAAGTTAAGGTTTTGCAGAACTGTAATATGGCAGCCAATGCAGAGATGGAAAATGTGTATTACATGGGCACAAAGAGACCATGGCAGTGTTATAGACATTTTTGTGCCTTACAGCATTGGGCATGAAATGTCAATAATCCAAGGGATCCAAAGTCCCTAAATAAGTTGTTTCTACCCCTAAAGGAACAAGGTCAACCAATGACAGCTTCTCCCAGAAGTTCTCCACCAAAAACCACTCAGAAATGGTCAAATCAGGATCAATTCAGGAGCTCCACTAGCTGTCTGCGCTGAAATGCAAAGTCTGCACTGGCTACCTGCACTGCAATGCAGGTAGAAGCACTACCAGGGTGCACTGAGCGGGAATTGACAAATGGCAAGTTCATTCAACGAGGTGGAAAGACCCTGGAAGCTTCCAGAATCTTCCTCAATGACACTTGCCTCAATGAATTCGACTAGTGATGAGTAAGAGGTTCTCAACCTCCAAGTGGAAGCAAGAAATGACAGTGAGAAGCCACAAGTCAAAACATGAGCTGACTCATCCTCTCTGCTCACATCTATATATGGATCTCTCACCCAGAGGTTCAGGGGGCTGGAATTTTGTACTTTGCAGAGAATTGCTGTTGGTTTGAGATTGAGATTAGTACATTGGGTGATTTATGCTTTGTTGGAGGAGAGGAAGGGATTCTTTTGCTGGGAGGTAGATGCTGGATCGGGACTCACTTGGTTGTATCTCCTCTTGAACCTTGTTTATCATATCAATAAAGCTACTTGAGTTTCTCCTATATGCTTGTATTTCAATGATGTGTTGTGGTATTTGCATATTTAGTTTATATCTGATCCTAAACTAGTTATGAATGTGAATCTATATCTTTCGTGTAGTCTTCTGCTCTTGTGATCTTGTAGGAATCGTGTGAAGCTGGACCAGTGAAAGAGCAGGCAGCAGGAAGCGAACTAAAGAGAGAGAGATTGGATCAACAAACCAGCGGAAGACACCGGTTGGTTACATCCTTCTTTCTCTATTTGCATCTCATAAAGAAGAATACTCAGATAGCTTTCCTTGTTTGTTGCTAAGGCACTATCACCTCTTAGAGTGGGATAGGGGCATTCCGTATTGGATACTTTTCCCAACAACAAATTGGCGACTCCGCTGGGGAAAGTATCTTGTTAGTTTATTTGTGTTCCTGGTGTTGTTCTTCTCATAAACTCAGGAGTGCCGAATCGAAATGCACTTGCCATTTTCAAGTGCAAAGTAGAGATCTGCCTCTCCAGTCCACTCATTGGACCTGTTTTTATGATCTGAACAAACTGATCCACAAGTGCTCTAACAGCCCTTTGTGATAGATCTTAGTCCTCCTATAAATCATCCTCCTAATTGTACCTAATTGATAGCTTTGATCTGGCCAAAAACTGTAGAAAAAACTGCAAACCGTGACCCAGAACCCAGAACAACTCTCGTTTCTGCTTTAGCGCAGACTCTGTGAAGAGGTTCTGCATTTCAACGCAGGTCCCGTGAAGGATACCTGCGCTGAATGTCAAAACCTCTGTGTTGGGAGTGCGCTGATCAGTCATTTCCTTGTGCAGCTGTGGTTCCCTGCTTCCTTTTTGCTCAGTTTTCATCTCTGTTTTTGCAGCCTGTTATCAGTCAGTGTACCTATCTGAAACCCCTTTTCTTTGCCTCAATTCTGCCTCGGTTATATAAAGAAACTGTATGTGTTCTTTGTGTATTTGTTACATCATTTGCAGTTTCCCATTACAGAAGTAAACTGGTCATACTGTCGCCCCTAGATCTAGACCTGTCGTAAGTGTCATTTTGATCTTAGGAGTGAGTTTGTTTGCTGTTCACAGTTGATTTAGCTTTTACTCTTGTCTTTTGGTTTGAATTTATGTATTTCAAAGTGTCCAAACAAGTAAATCATAAGGTGTCGTAATCGTCTTTTTGATTTCAAAAAAGGAACTTGTTTGTGTTTTCACTTGAAATCGAATTCAAATTTATATAACAACTTTCTTTTTAGGCATCAATATTAAGAAAGCGAAAACAAATACATGCATATGTGCATTTGCATTTGACAGTTTGTATGTTGATTTAGGAAAAAGTGCATTACTGTGTGGTATATTCTCTTTGAGAAAAGATGGTGTCATTCTTTTCCCCTTGTAGCTAGGATTTTCATTGTTGAAAAGATATAAAAGCTTGCTTATCATCTTTAGACTGCATTTAGGAATTGTATCATACATCTCGTGGTGATCCAAAAAGGAAAACTTCTAAGAAAGATCAACCTAAAATAAATTGAATGAACTTAACAACGCTTTGTAACTTAACGCACAACATAGAGGTCTAGGCTAGAGACGTGTTCCGGCGTCGTAAAGCCTGGTGACTGTCGATCTCGCTGATGGTGGGTGATTCCTCCTGAGGGACGATAGCGCCAGTACAGATTGTGCTCCCACGTACCGTCGAGTATATATTGGGAGACCCCTATAGGCATAAAACCTTTATCCTTAGGAAGTCGTGTCGGCCGCCCTACTGATCGCAATGCACTGAACACAGCATTCAGGAAGATTGACCGCCCGTACCTTAAAAAGTATTATGCGGTTTTGCGAAAAGTTTGGCACACCCTCTACCTAGAACTCCAGAGCAGTTCCTTTTGGCCTTTTTCAGACTCTATAATGGAAAAAGTCCATCTGAGCATTTGTCACTTCGGGCTCGTTAAAACATCGAAGGAGACTAGAGTCATCTTTAGCTTTTTCTCAACTCTTTAAAACTGAAAAAGCAAGTTGTGTCTAAAGCGTCGTTAAAATTTATTTTAAACGGAACAATCACCCTTTTTCCTGTGTTGATCTTTAGGTTGAGAAAATGGAGCCCACCAACCAAGGAATTCCCCTTGGTGGAAATCCTAGTCCCTTCTCCTCTTGGGGAGATGTTGGTGCGCCCCATATGGCTACATTGTCGCTTCCAGGACTGACAATTGGCTTGCCGATTTGGCTCTTCTCAACCAATGTCGTTCAGAACACCACTATTCCTGAACAGTCGAATCAACAGTTAGACTAGTCCAGAGTTGCCCACCAGCCTTCTACTTCCTCTAATTCTTCCTCTCCTCCTTCCTCTTCACTTGACGGAACTGGTAAAACAAAAAACCAAGTTCCTAAGGAGAAGAAGGAAAAGAAGAAGAAAGAGAAGAAGAAGAAGGAGCCAAAAGCGACTGGGGGCAAACAAGTGTCGTCTGACAAAAATCCACACACAGCACTGACTAGGCCTAAATCGCCATGTGTCATATGCAAAGGAGACCACTTCCACAGAGATTGTCCCTGCATCCCTCGGATACTAAGGGACTGGTCTCCCCGTTTGCACAATCCGGTAGCATCAGCCTCTGATAACCATGTTGAATGCATACTGTCAACTAACGAAAGTGAAGTCCTTGGACAAAAAGGGAGAGCTAGATCCCCCTGTAGACTGTGCGAAGGCGACCATGCCATCCACCATTGTCCCTTCTTAGACAAAGCGAAAAGAGTTTTGGATGATCGTCCGGTTTCACCGTTATGACTTCCTCCTGGATATAAAAAACTCTTGCCAAGTCCTTCGTTAGTTGAAAATCCAGCTGGGCCGCTCAAGTGGTCAACTGAAGCGCCGGTCATTGAAGATGAACCAGCTGAATCCATACCCGAAGAAAGTCAAAAGGTCGAGACGGCAGTTGACCCGGTCTTGCCTTCAGAGGATTTATCTTCGAATGATACAGTCACTGAAGAGGATAAAGATGACACCATCCAAATTCTCTTCATCAGCACAGACTCCGACGAGCATGGGGGCACTCCCCCCATTCCTTTATCGCAGGAAGGAAGTTCGTCAGAGTGATACCCGACCGTTTACTCGGTCCCACCACCAAGCAACCTAGTTGTCTCCTTCGACTGGAATCAACTAGGCAGACCCCGTTTGCCAGCAAGCATACCATTTAGAATTATCATCCAAATATACAGAATGGTCATGGCTGGCACCATCATTGATGAAGGGGCATCTGTGAGTATCCTTTCCTCCACTGCTTGGAAAGCGCTTGGTTTGCCAGCACTTTTGCCTGAAATGAGAAATATGACAGGCTTTGATAAAGGAACCAGTCGACCTTTAGGGATCCTCCCCAATGTGCCTATCACATTGAAAGGGAAGACCGTTCAAATGAATGTGATGGTCGTTCAAGGACCCTTGGATTATAACCTACTCCTTGGACGAGACTATATATATTGCATGGGAGCCATCGTCTCCTCACTCTTTAGAGTAATGTGTTTTCCGCACTAAGGAAGAGTGGTCAAGCTCGTGGACCAGCTTTCATTTCCTGGATCACGCATCGCAAATAGTCATATACCTTCCCTAAATGGTCTCTTCACGCAAGAAATGTCTCAGCCCACGGTCCGTCCTCCCGATGAACGCGAGTAATTCGGAGGGATATGACTGGAACCCAGAGGGCATGCGTCCTCGTCTGCTTCGGCAGGAAAACTTTGGGTATAGGGTAGGTTTCTGCGGGAGAATATGACTAGTCTGTACCCCGCCCTTGCTGGAAGAGGGTTATTCTAGAATAAGATTCTTTTGTCAAAGTTATGTGAGTTGACAGACGGAGTCTCTCACCTTTGTCTATTTCGGTAGACATTGCCGAAGAAGTGTTTTGTTTGAAAGATTAATAGAACAATCTTTGGGTAACCTGAAAGAGGTAGGCCTTTCCTGGTAAAACAAATGTTTTATCTGCAAATTGAGGGGTAACCTTGAAATCGTACTTTATGCCTGGGGGCATGCAAACCTTTTGGAGTGCAAGCAAGGGGTGACTATTTATTTTTTAAATTTTTAGGTCCTCCCTTTAAACCTGTAGGTCTAACCCTTTAAACTCGTAGGATTAGTCGTTTCCAAACTTGCATAACGAAAGGATGCGGGGCATAACTTTGGTAAGGCGCAAGCTCCATAAAAAATGGCATCTTACATGAGACATTCTTATCATATGACTGGATAATCGAGCAATTTTAGCACATAGTTCATGCTCGTTAAAAAATAAACATAAGATCAAGCAGTTTTAGCACATAGTTCATGCTCGTTAAAAAATAAACATAAGATCGAGCAAGTGTTTCAATTTGCGTTTAAGCTCGTTAAAAAATGAACTACCCGGTAAATAACCACTGCGAAAGTAAATTATCAGCCGTTAAAGCCTTGGTCGTGTTTGCACCATCACCTCCACTTTTCCATTGGCCGATCATTCACCTCCATTTGATTGTTTACCCATTTTGAGGAACAGCTGCGAAGAGTGATCTCACTTAGCCATCCTTGTGACACTGCCGTGATTGGAAAATTCCAACCGTTACCTGGAATCAACTGCTACCCGTTTTATCACTCGTTCCTCAAAAGACGAGTCTTCTTTAAGCTCTTTTCATCTGACTCGTAAAATATGAAAAGATTGCCGAGTTTTGGCCTTCCAACTCGTTAAAGCGACCGGAAGTGCTATCCCTCCTCTAGATTTTAATCTTTTTGGACCTGAGGGATTATTGCACAAAAAGATCGAGCACTTGTTTTGTTTGGCTCGTTAAAACTATCGAAAATCCATCCCTTCTGTATTGTTTTATACTTTTTCGGACTTAAGGGATTAGATGACGAAAAAGGAATTTTGGAGTTATCTTTACGTACCTTTTTAGACTCTCTAAAAATGAAAAGGGACCGAGTTATCTTTGTCGTTAAACTCGTTAAAAAACATTAATAGCGACAAACTTGTCTTTAGACGAGAACGAGTTTCACTATCGCTAGGCTCGTTAAAACGTAGCGATGGGTTTGCCCGAAGGGCAAATTATAGAACAAGCATATGTTATCCTCCTCAAGCTTGACAAAAATAAAGAGGTACTGGTCAGAAATGACTGGGGAAAAATCGGGAGAAACTCAAAGAAACTTTATTTGGTAGCAAGTCGCTCTTGAACATGACACTTCCACTCCGTGCCTGAGTCGGGTTAGGTTGTTTCATTCACCGGTCACATCGCCATGGTCTTGCCATACCATCCATCTTTGGGGTAAATGCTACCAATCCATCACACAAGTGTCGCCGATATGTTCAAGAGAAGTCATCCAGAGAAGTCAACCGTGTCCCATCCACTACCATACATTATCCTTCATCCTTTCATGACTGCCACCCTGAACCATATATCATCGGATCGTTTTCACCTCCATCAAAATCATTTGCTCCGTTCCGTGTCACTGATGTGGGATTCATTAAGGCCCTCCTTTGACGGATCGCTTCTTGTCGACATCAGCTCATTATCCAAGAAGTTGATCTAGGAACACCCCCTTCAGTACTTTGAAGCTTGCATGCCTCAATGGCAAGTTTCTCACTTCCGGCGACAGGTATACATCAATGACCTTCGACCGAAAGATTTTGCGTGGTGTTCGACGCCAAGTCCTTTATTCACACCACGTGAATTGTACTGCAGTACCTTGAGGGTCATTATCTTTATTGGTGATTCCTCTCGCACTTGTTAACAGTTCACATCATTGACTGGTAATCAAGCGATGTCTGTCCATGTTCGACTTCAGAACATTTCTCACATGGATCGAATTGTACTTAGAGTGAAGATCGAACGAGATTGAAGACCCCGGATCTAGTTTCATCCATCCGGGCTGCGATATATGTTCAGGAAAGATAAAGACATTGAAATGTACATCATTGCAGCAGATAATCATCCTACCAAAAAGGATGATGATTTCATCAAAATCATCAGTCTACCATCAGACGATTGTCTGTTCTACGTACAGAAAAATGAATTTATAAAGCTGAGCATGGGAATTCCCGCCTCAGCTAGATTATGAAAGCAGTATGAAAAATAATGTATTGTATTGTATCTTGTTACAGGTCTCCTCCCAACATTAGAAGAACTTCGAATCCTCCTAATAAAGCATTTCACCCGATAAACGACCTCATACTTTAGGGGGCAACTGTTATAGACATTTTTGTGCCTTACAGCATTGGGCATGAAATGTCAATAATCCAAGGGATCCAAAGTCCCTAAATAAGTTGTTTCTACCCCTAAAGGAACAAGGTCAACCAATGACAGCTTCTCCCAGAAGTTCTCCACCAAAAACCACTCAGAAATGGTCAAATCAGGATCAATTCAGGAGCTCCACTAGCTGTCTGCGCTGAAATGCAAAGTCTGCATTGGCTACCTGCACTGCAACGCAAGTAGAAGCACTACCAGGGTGCGCTGAGCGGGAATTGACAAATGGCAAGTTCATTCAACGAGGTGGAAAGACCCTGGAAGCTTCCAGAATCTTCCTCAATGAATTCGACTAGTGATGAGTAAGAGGTTCTCAACCTCCAAGTGGAAGCAAGAACTGACAGTGAGAAGCCACAAGTCAAAACATGAGCTGAGTCATCCTCTCTGCTCACATCTATATATGGATCTCTCACCCAGAGGTTCAGGGGGCTGGAATTTTTTACTTTGCAAAGAATTTTTGTTGGTTTGAGATTGAGATTAGTACATTGGGTGATTTATGCTTTGTTGGAGGAGAGGAAGGGATTCTTTTGCTGGGAGGTAGATGCTGGATCGGGACTCACTTGGTTGTATCTCCTCTTGAACCTTGTTTATCATATCAATAAAGCTACTTGAGTTTCTCCTATATGCTTGTATTTCAATGATGTGTTGTGGTATTTGCATATTTAGTTTATATCTGATCCTAAACTAGTTATGAATGTGAATCTATATCTTTCGTGTAGTCTTCTGCTCTTGTGATCTTGCAGGAACCGTGTGAAGCTGGACCAGTGAAAGAGCAGGTAGCGGGAAGCGAACGAAAGAGAGAGAGATTGGATCAACAAACCAGCAGAAGACACCGGTTGGTTACATCCTTCTTTCTCTATTTTCATCTCATAAAGAAGAATACTCAGATAGATTTCCTTGTTTGTTGCTAAGGCACTATCACCTCTTAGAGTGGGATAGGGGCATTCCGTATTGGATACTTTTCCCAACAACAGGTAGCCAAGGCCAGCACCTCAAGGTATGTTTCCAAATCAAAATTTGCAATTTCCTGTAAATGATCTAATGTATGCACATAATTCATGGAATGTACCCATGCCATGGCAGCACCAAAACCACCCACTGCAACAATGGAGACCGTCTTAACAGTATTCTCAATCCTATCATACATATCCTCAATCATACTGTTGAGTCTTGAAGATGTCATTCATTTCTATTACACTTTCACTATTATGTCCATTATATCACCTCCATTTCACCTCCATTTCACTACTATGTCACTACATTCATCCCACTTTCATTATCATTGGGCCACATTTATGTTTTTCCAATCTTTATTAATTCTAAGCCTTTTAAGTGAATTTGTGGTTAAAAATTAGAAAATAATGTGCATATGCTTATACCTAACAAATGGGTTGAGGTTGTTGATATGTGTAGGTTGAAAGGAGACTTCTAGAAGACCCTTATGTGGCACTCTAAGGCCAAATTCGAATTTGGTTGGAAAGAATCATGGGATCATGAGGATATGTGTCACATCTCCTAATTGTATTGTAACTCTAAAAAGACATGTGTCTTATCAGTTCCTATTTTGATTAGGACTCTAGAGGTAGAGGGAGAGATTCATGGACTATCATTAATGAGATGGCTCTCATCTTTTTGTATAAATAGGAGATCTCTCTTCTTCATTTGTTAGTCTATTTAGCTTAAGCTTTTTAGTCCCTAGTTCTTAAGTTTGTAGTTCTTCCTTGATGGCTTTTGAAAGCTTTGGAGAACTTTGTTGTACTTTGTACTTTTGAAGAATTTGAATAAAGCTTTGATGTTCTCAACATGGAAGGAGATGTGAAGTAGATGTCATGGAGCATATTAGAATGTAAGGTAGAGTAGATTTCATTTTGTAAATATTGCTTTGTAGAATGTAAGTAGAGTAGATTTCATTTTGTAAATATTGCTTTGATTTCATTATGTTATTTTATTGCTTTCAAGTTTGATAGATTAGATTTTTCATTCATGCAATTTTAATTCATGCAAGTGTGTTCAATTTTGCTTTGATTTCATTATGTTATTTGATTGCTTTCAAGTTTGATAGATTAGATTTTTCATTCATGCAATTTTAATTCATGCAAGTGTGTTCAACCGGTTGATTGTAGATTAGTGATGCACATAGCCTTTTAATGACTAATGACATGATAGAATCATCTTGTCCTTCTGCTGAAGCAGCAAGGATACTGGGTCTCATAGTCACTAGCTCATTGTTTGGTTGTTGCATTCTATTTTGATTGTATATTAGTGATGCACATAGCCTTTTAATGACTAATGACATGATAGAATCATCTTGTCCTTCTGCTGAAGCAGCAAGGATACTGGGTCTCATAGTCACTAGCTCATTGTTTGGTTATTGCATTTTATTTTGATTGAACTAGCTGTATATTTACACTTTTGTTTAAATACTAATTCTATCAATAACATGTTTTAAGTTCTTTTGAAGTGCTAAGTTTTGGAAGTTACCATTAGGGACATAGGCCTTGTCTTGAAATCTTTATCCATACTTGTCCTTTAAAAGTATTCTTAAGACCTTAGAATAGGATTTCCATTTGCATTAAACACTTTAGAAAAGCAACAAGAACAAAACCCCAAAAAAAACAACATAAACTATAAAACAACGAAGTAAGAAAAAGGTTAACTAAGCACATATGGTGCACGACACTTCATCAGTTTACGATACCCGGATTGATAATTTATGTAGAGCAATTTAAGACATTAAATTGACTAGACATTTTGGCGCCGTTGCCAGGGAAGTGTAATTAGGAGACCTTATTTCTTACATCTAAAAAAAAAAAAATTAACAATTCTTGAGTATGCTCTCCTCCTGCACTTTGTGTGATCTGGAGGATCAGAAAAATGATTGTTATGTAAAAAAAAAAAAAAAAAAGTTAATAATTCTTGAGTATGCTCTCCTCTTGCACTTTGTGTGATCTGGAGGATCAAAAAAAGAATTGTTATAAAAAAAGAAAAAAAAATAAAAATAAAGAGGAGACAAAATAAACTTCATCATTACAATTGATTCAAAAAAAAAAAAAAAAAAAAAAATGAAAAAATGAAACTCAACTGCTTTGATAGGTTCAAATTGTCCAAAATTGTCTGGTTATGGTTTGTAGTGGTCTTCAAAACACTGTATCCTGTTCTAATAAGGTTTTGCAACTTAGCTGCGGAAACTGCCCTGATTCCGCAGCTAGTTGAGAATTCCGCAGTTGTTTTAAGGTTTAGCAGGTTACAAGCATCCAATGAAAAAACCGACCACATGGGCATCTCCAGAATTGTCCCGACATGGATCCTATCTTAGTCACCCAGCTTAGATCAATGAAAAACCAGCCTAAGACCTCAGTCAAAGTTATGTTTTTAACATGTTTTTCTTGAAGTATTTGCTGCCTGAAATTGAAAATCATTAATCCTTTTCATAAAATTTTACAATTTCAGAGAAGAAGAAAAGAGAAAAACAATCCTAGCTTCCACTGTGGGCTTAACAAGAAATATGCATCCCTGTCCAAGCATTGGCCCTGAAACAAACCTGCAAGAACATTTGTTAAAAAAAAAAAATAGAAGCACATTAAGCTCTTTGTTAAGGCTAACGAATTGGGCCATGATGATGACCAGTGGTAGGAAGCTCGGCTGGCTGGCTGGCTGTTGCTTATGGGGGTTTAGTTGGGTGAACAGATAGATAGGCAAATGATAAATTTTGGGCTCTTTTGAGGATTCGTTCTTCTTTTCATTGCTGTGGAAAGGTGAAAATTGTGGAGGACAACTTGACATGACACTTCATACCTTATCAGAGGTAAGAACCACAAACCCCATCGTCTGTAGATGCAACAAAAGCTCGATCACTGAATAAGCGTCATGCTTCAAAGGGGTATTAAGTGCCTCTGTCGTGTCTTCCAAAGAATCCAATGTGGCCTTATGTGTTTCCCACCATGTATGAGAATGCATCCAACCGCTAATTCGAAAATCTACAGGCCGAATGCAGAACAGTATAAAAAGAAAAATTAACTCAGGAAAAACGTGAACAGCAGAAAAAAGTCAAATTTAAAACGCTCGATTTTCCCAAACAGAGACGAATTTCAAAAAAATAAAACATGGGTTTTTTTTCCAGGTGGGTCAGTTAGATAACTCAGAAACTGTTTGAAGAAATTTGTGGCGGTCTGGGAGAAATCCTTGGTTCTTTGGAGCCTCTTTTTTGCCGCCGCGTGAAGAAAAATGGAATTTGAGTTAATTAACTGATAGTTTGATGTGTGATTCAATTCCGCGTGCCTAAGGAAGAGAAATCCAAATAGGAATCAACTATGTGCTGTTATTCAAGCTTAATTACATGTCTTTAATAACTAACAGTCCCATGCAACGTGTGACTGTGTTTCAGTTTTACGACCAGCAATAAAAACGTGTTTTAAACTCATACGGCTCTTCACAGCAAAGACGTGTCCATAGTACTCCGCTAAGCAAGAGGGAAGTTTGTCGGTTGGTTCCATCAATGGGAGATGACAATAGTAAATGATTTCAAGAATTTAAATGCACGGGAGTTGTAGATTATGCAGAATTCAGGAATGTTGATATGGTGATAGAGGTTGTAAGAGAGAAAATTTCCATTGAAGCGAGAAATATTTATTGACCTGGAAAAGATTTGTCCTTCACACTGCATCTTAGCCTCTAATACGTCCACGATTGATCTCAATCCCATTAGTGCAAAAACATATGTTCAAGACCGTATAGTAGGGGCACATTTTTTTTTTCAGTCCTGCACATGTGATGCCACTCCTTGAAATTGTTCGAACAGAGAAAACTTCACCACAGATTATTGTTGACCTTATAAATGTTGGAAAGAATATAAAGAAAGTCCCTATAGTGGTGGGAAATTGCATCGGCTTTGCTGTCAATCAAATGTTCTTTCCATACACTCAATCAGCTCATATGTTGGCAATTCTTGGTGCAGATATTTATAGAATAGACAAAGTCATCACAAGTTTTGGAATGCTAATGGCTCAATCATACCTTCAGAACAGTCCAATCATATGATGATGGAGGTTTTAAATCCTCTTGGCATAGTCGGAGTAATTACTGCATTCAACTTTCCATGTGCTGTACTTGGGTGGAATGCATGCATCACTTTGGGTGGAATACATGAATCCTCTTTCCTCTACGTTTAACTCAAGTTTGAAAATATTCTCACACTCCATTTGTGATTATGGATGGTGGTTAATTTGACTACGGCTTCATTGCCACCTTGCTCACATAAGCCTTCACTCCTCCACATTTGTTTTCTCTTCCACGCACACAGCCACTTCATTTCATAGTATTTTCTACACTCTGTTTTCATTAGCTGCGGAAACAAGCCACTTTCCGCAGCTGATTCAACTTTCCGCAGCTGGCTCAACTTTCCGCAGCTGGCTTAACTTTCCGCAGTTGTTTTGTTAAACTCTAGGTTGCAGGTGTCATCAAGCAAAACAAGTCACATGGGTAGCTGGGGGAATGTTGGTACATGGATGGTGTCCTATTCATTCGATCAAATTTGATGAAAAAGACCCCTGTCAAAGGGAAGTCAAATTGTGTGTTATCACTAACTCGCCACACGAAGTCGCCACACACTATGTCGCTGCATGTCAAGAAAAAATAATAATTTTGAATCAATGAAATGAATAAGTTATTTGCTCACTTTTCTGAAGGTATTGATTAATTTTGGACTGATGATGAAAAATGAATGGCTAACTTTGTATCCAAGATTGTAGCTACAGAACCGTGCACATTCCGCAGCCAGAAAAACCTCATTGTTCAAATCAGCCTATCTTTCTCATACAAAATCAGATTTTGATGATTTAACTATCATTGGAAAGATCTCAACAAGATCTATACAATGAGAAATCTATCATTAGAGTTTGAAATGGCAAATAATGAAATAAATTGCTGAAAAGAAGCAACATTCAACTTGGGCACCAATTTCAAAGCAGGTATAAATTCTTTTGATTTTTCCTTTGAAAACTTGTTTCATTAATACAAATTCTTAGTTTTGTGTGTAAATATCATAACTAGAGAGATTGATCACCTCTCTCCTTTGATAATCTTACATTCCATTGCAGAAGAAGTATTAGTTTTTTTGCAGGTTCCAGGAGGAAGGACAAATGACTACAAGAGAATGGTGTCTCTCTAAGAGACCAATTTGTTTCATAAGAGGATGATCAACAACAAAGAGGAAATATGCTGATGCAAAATCAGATCCAAACACCAGAAAAACTTTCAGATACTATTGTCTCCATCACATCCATCCATCACATCCATACTTTATAACAAACCATTCATCTCATTTCACTCCATATTTTCTATTTACATTCACATACACTTTCCATCTCTTTTTGTCCATTCATAACCCACAAATAAAAACAAGAGGCTCATTCATATGATTATTGCCCATTGTCATTTCTACTCTCCATTTCCATCTTCCATTTCTTGTCATTTTCATTCTGCAAATAAGCCTTGCTTCAATGCAAATTATTGAGTCCATAGTCCTTTGAGTCTAAGTTCTTTGTAAAAACACCTTGAGGCTTGCATGCCTTAATGGCAAGTCCTCATGCTGACAAACAATGGGAATACATTAATGTCCCTTGTTCGTTAGATCTTCTAGGTGACTCGACATCAGCAAATTCATTTGTACCTAGCAAGATGTGTTTGGGCATCTTGACTCTCATTGTCATCAATGGTGAGAGTTCTCGTGTTGACTAGTGGCATCCATTAATGGCCACTAAGCCAACAATTTCCTACTATGTTCGACATCAGAACATCTTTTCACATAGTAGGAATTGTGCCAATGAGTTTTGAAGACATGAAGACTATTATTTTCAGCATTTTGGAGCAGATTCAGCAAGTTTTAGTAGAAGCAATAAAAAGTCATCTTATCTCTCTATCCATGACTCCTCTTGTTCAGCCACTTGAAGAAGAATATGATCAGAAATTTTCAGCCACTACACATACAACTCATCCATTCCAAAGGGTAAGTGAAGGTACGTCATTTTCTAACTTTTGACCATAGAATTCCATAAAAAGCTAGAATGATAATTGTTGGAAAAACATTTCTCTTCCTCATTTCATAAAATTGCCAATAGCATCAGTTGGGGGGGGGGAATACATTCATATTCATATCTTGCCATGTCCATATCATATTCAGGAGCTCACATACTTCCAACATATATTAATTATTACATTGCTATTATGAGCATACAATGGCTTTTGAAAGAGTGCTTAAAGGATAAATTGGATACAAACAAAATCATGGTTGTCACACAAGAACCAACCATCATGCAATCCAATAAAGATATACTTTGCAACAATAATCAAAATATCATTATGCAAAGTTCAAAGATCAAAATAGAAGGCAAAAAAAAAAAAAAAAAATGGTTGTAACACAAGAACCAACCATGTTGCAATTCAAGTGAAACACTTTGCAGAAATATGGAGTTATCAAATGATATCATGCAAAGTTAAGCCAAAGCTCAAGGATCAAAAGAGTTAATGTAATATATATTGTATGAGGACATGCAATAGCTTCAGTTGGGGGGTATGTTGAGTCTTGAAGATGTCATTGATTTCCATTACACTTTCACTATTATGTCCATTATATCACCTCCATTTCACCTCCATTTCACTACTATGTCACTACATTCATCCCACTTTCATTATCATTGGGCCACATTTATGTTTTTCCAATCTTCATTAATTCTAAGCCTTTTAAGTGAATTTGTGGTTAAAAATTAGAAAATAATGTGCATATGCTTATACCTAACAAATGGGTTGAGGTTGTTGACATGTGTAGGTTGAAAGGAGACTTCTAGAAGACCCTTATGTGGCACTCTAAGGCCAAATTCGAATTTGGTTGGAAAGAATCATGGGATCATGAGGATATGTGTCACATCTCCTAATTGTATTGTAACTCTAAAAAGACATGTGTCTTATCAGTTCCTATTTTGATTAGGACTCTAGAGGTAGAGGGAGAGATTCATGGACTATCATTAATGAGATGGCTCTCATCTTTTTGTATAAATAGGAGATCTCTCTCCTTCATTTGTTAGTCTATTTAGCTTAAGCTTTTTAGTCCCTAGTTCTTAAGTTTGTAGTTCTTTCTTGATGGCTTTTGAAAGCTTTGGAGAACTTTGTTGTACTTTGTACTTTTGAAGAATTTGAATAAAGCTTTGATGTTCTCAAAATGGAAGGAGATGTGAAGTAGATGTCATGGAGCATATTAGAATGTAAGGTAGAGTAGATTTCATTTTGTAAATATTGCTTTGTAGAATGTAAGGTAGAGTAGATTTCATTTTGTAAATATTGCTTTGATTTCATTATGTTATTTTATTGCTTTCAAGTTTGATAGATTAGATTTTTCATTCATGCAATTTTAATTCATGCAAGTGTGTTCAATTTTGCTTTGATTTCATTATGTTATTTGATTGCTTTCAAGTTTGATAGATTAGATTTTTCATTCATGCAATTTTAATTCATGCAAGTGTGTTCAATCGGTTGATTGTAGATTAGTGATGCACATAGCCTTTTAATGACTAATGACATGATAGAATCATCTTGTCCTTCTGCTGAAGCAGCAAGGATACTGGGTCTCATAGTCACTAGCTCATTGTTTGGTTGTTGCATTCTATTTTGATTGTATATTAATGATGCACATAGCCTTTTAATGACTAATGACATGATAGAATCATCCTTTCCTTCTACTGAAGCAGCAAGGATACTGGGTCTCATAGTCACTAGCTCATTGTTTGGTTATTGCATTTTATTTTGATTGAACTAGCTGTATATTTACACTTTTGTTTCAATACTAATTCCATCAATAACATGTTTTAAGTTCTTTTGAAGTGCCAAGTTTTGGAAGTTACCATTAGGGACATAGGCCTTGTCTTGAAATCTTTATCCATACTTGTCCTTTAAAAGTATTTTTAAGACCTTAGAATATGATTTCCATTTGCATTAAACACTTTAGAAAACCAACAAGAACAAAACCCAAAAAAAAACAACATAAACTATAAAACAACGAAGTAAGAAAAAGGTTAACTAAGCACATATGGTGCACCACACTTCATCAGTTTACGATACCCGGATTGATAATTTATGTAGAGAAATTTAAGACATTAAATTGACTAGACACATACCCACCATATTCACAACCATATCAACAATACCATCAGTCGTATTCATCACATTCTCAACCATATCAGCAGTATCCTCAGCAAGTTGTTTATCAGCCTCAACCTACTCAACAAGCACTGCCTGCTCCTCCACCAATAAATCCACCACAACTGCAATTCCCAGCTAACTCACAACCTCCCAGACCTACTCAAATTCCTGCTCAAACTGTCCCAAATCCAAATAATAGAGCAGAGAGGCCAGCCTACAATGTAGAAGAGGGAACTTCATATCCCACACTACCCTTGCAAAATATCAACTTGAGGTCTGGTAGGGTACTCCACAAAGATTCTCCAATAACAGATAAGCAAGAAGAAAACACAGAAAATGAAAATGAAAT
This sequence comes from Pinus tabuliformis, assembly GCA_031772625.1. Taxonomy (NCBI): domain Eukaryota; kingdom Viridiplantae; phylum Streptophyta; class Pinopsida; order Pinales; family Pinaceae; genus Pinus; species Pinus tabuliformis. The sequence goes on from CM062815.1 coordinate 1,014,226,423, forward strand.
GACAAATCAAAGAAAACCAAACGATGATACCAAAGATAAGCAGATGCAACCACTGCATCCACCTTTTCCAGACCGATTGGTCCAAATAAAACTTCCACTGTCTATACCACAGTTTGATGTCTTAGATGAACTCAAGAATGTCTACATAAAAATTCCACTGCTGCAAGCTATAAAAGACATTCCCATATATACTAAAGCCATCAAAGACATGTGCCTCAAGAAGCCTGCTAGAAAAAGGATTGATCCTCAAACCATTCATGTTATAGGACATTTAGCAGGCCTTATGACCAATACCATCTCCATGGAAAAGTATGTTGATCCTGGCATTCCCAAAGTGACCACCATCATTAACAACATACAAATTCCAAACACTTTGATAGATCTTGGGGCCGCAATCAATGTCATGACTCTTGAAACCATGAGAACACTCCAGCTCATAAATTTGCAACATACAACGATTGTTCTAGAACTAGCTGATAGGTCTAAAGTGATTCCTGAAGGGATTTTGGAGGACATAATTGTCTCACTGGACTCTTGGGAGTATCCAGTGGATTTCTTAGTTCTTCAACCCAAATCCAATTTAGGAGGGCACCCTATCATCCTTGGTAGACCATGGTTAGTGACTGCTGATGCATTCATAGGATGTCGATCGGGCAACATGATCATTTCAAGAGGGATCGAAAGAAAACAACTCACTCTTTATCCATCGGCACAATCACCAGCGGTAACACACAATTTGTGGCTTGATGATAAATTCAATGATAAAGAAGAAGTACAATCTGTTTTTAGCATTGACCAAATCTATGATTTCCAAGAACAAGACAATAATGATTTGGTAGAATTATTCCTTTCTCAACCTGATATTTCCGAAAATTTGAGAAATGACCAATATCATGCTGTAGATGTACTTTTAGCTCAAAATTTTCAGGAAACATGCACCATTCAATCTTTGCAAACCACATTTCACGACATTTTTCTAGTCCAATCCATCACCAACACACAGAGTCAGATCATAGAGATTAGTCCAGGGAAAACTCTGAACATAGGCAATCACCTAGACTCATCTCAGCAAGAGAAATTGATTCGACTATTGAGAAAATACCAAAAAGCCTTTGCTTGGGACTACACCGATATGCATGGGATTCACCCCGACACATGCACTCACCATATTTATACAGATAGCACCATCAAACCAGTGAGGCAACCACAGAGAAGAATGAACCCCATGCTCCAGGATATTGTCAGAGAAGAATTGCAAAAACTGTTGAGAGTTAATTTTATATATCCTATTTCTGACAGTCAATGGGTATCCCCATTGGTTATAGTGCCCAAGAAAAATGGTAAGTGGCGCATTTGTGTTGATTACAGACAACTGAACAAAGCAACGCTCAAAGATTATTTCCCACTACCATTTATTGACCAAGTGTTAGACACCCTAGCTGGGAAATCATCATTTTCTTTTCTTGATGGTTTCAGTGGCTACAACCAGATCAGGATAGCCTCAGAAGACCAGGACAAAACCACATTCACCTGTCCTTGGGGCACTTATGCTTACAATGTTTTGCCATTTGGACTTTGCAACGCTCTAGCTACATTTCAGAGAGCTGTGTTAGCTATTTTCGCTGATTTAATTCATGATTGTGTTGAAGTTTACATGGATGATTTTTCAGTGTACGGCAATTCATTTGAACATGCATTAGAGAACCTTGAGAGAGTTTTGAAAAGATGTATTGAAGCTAATCTATCCCTCAGCAATGAAAAGTGCTTTATGATGTTAAACGAAGGGATAGTGTTAGGCCACTATATTTCTTTTCAAGGCATCAAAGTTGACCCAGCAAAGATCCAGATCATTGTTGATTTGCCAATTCCAAAGAATCAAAGAGAGGTAAGAAGTTTTCTTGGGTATGCAAGCTATTACAGAAGTTTTATTGAACATTTTAGTAAAATAGCTTTACCTTTGTTTAAACTTCTAACAAAAGATGTACTTTTCAACTGGAATGAGAACTGCCAACAAGCATTCGAACTACTCAAAAAGAAGTTATCAACTGCACCAGCCTTGAGAGGGCCTAATTGGAGCCTACCATTTCATATCTTTACAGATGCATCTGACACTGCAGTGGGTGCATCATTAGGCCAAAAAGAGGAATCTTGTAATTATGCCATTTATTTCATTAGCAAAAATCTAACACCTGCAGAGTTAAACTACACAGTCACAGAAAAGGAAACACTTGCCATCATATATGCTGTGAATAAATTCCGACATTATATAACTGGTTATGAATTCTTTGTACATACTGATCATTCTGCCATTAGACATTTAATGAATAAACCAATAACTAGTGGCAGAGTTACCAGATGGTTATTATTGTTACAGGAATTTAACATCACAGTGTTAGATAGACCAGGTAAAGAGAATCAGGTGGCAGATTTTCTTTCTAGACTGCAAAATCCAGGTGAGGTTGTTCCGGTTGAAGATTCTTTTCTAGATGAAAATTTATTTGCAATTTCCATAGTAAATCCTTGGTATGCTGATTTGGCCAATTATTTGTTTACAGGAAGGACACCTCCACACTTTACTGCAAAGGAAAAGAAGAGACTAGTCAAACAAAGTGCTAGATATTCATGGCTTAATGGCAATTTATTTTACACTGGTTATGATATGATCATTAGAAGATGTGTAATAAATGATGAGATAATTGATATTTTAAAATCTTGCCATGATGAACCGTGTGGTGGGCATTTTGCAGCTAAGCGGACAGCATTCAAAGTTCTTACTCTTGGATACTACTGGCCATCCATTTTCAAGGATGCCAAGAAGTATGTGAAGAGTTGTGACAGCTGCCAAAGAATGGGCAGGCCAACAGCTACAGACGAGATGCCCCTTCAGCCCCAAGTTCACCTAGAGCCATTTGACAAATGGGCTCTAGATTTTATAGGACCCATTAACCCAACCTCCAATGGTAAGAAGTACATCTTAGTATGTACTGATTACGTCACAAAGTGGGCTGAAGCAAAAGCACTGGTTCGAGCCACCGAACACACAATGGTAAATTTCCTTTTTGAAGAGATTTTTGTAAGGTATGGAGTACCAAGGGAGATAGTGACTGATCAAGGTACTCAATTCACCTCAAAACTAGTGAAGGACATCACAGACAAATACCAAATCAAGCATAGAAAAAGTACACCTTACCATTCACAGGCCAATGGGCAGGTGGAATCCACAAACAAAACTTTGGAAGGGATCATTACTAAAATTGTGGCAATGAACAGGAAGAATTGGGAAGAGAAGCTCAAAGATGCACTCTGGGCTTACAAAATTACGTGGAAGGATACTACAGGATTTACACCATATCAGTTGGTGTACGACAAAGAGGTAATGCTTCCTATTGAGTTTCAAATACATACTTTTAAACTGGCTGTAGATTTGCAAATTGACTTGGACCAAGCACAACAAGAAAGAATTCAGCAGTTGAACCAGCTGGATGAAATGAGGTAGCAAGCAGAGGAAACCACAATCCTCATACAAAAACAAAGGAAGCAGTGGCATGATGCACATATCAAGAAGAAGCAGTTCAAGGAAGGTGACTGGGCTTTACTTTTTGACTCTAAATTCAGAGATCATAAAGCCAAGTTTACCACCCATTGGATGGGCCCATACCAAATTATTCAAGCTTATGACAATGGTTCAGTCAAGCTCAAAACTATTGATGGAGAAGGTCATTTCTTTACTGTCAATGGTCATCGCCTGAAACTATACACTAAACCCATCAGCAAGCAAGATTTTCTCCAAACAGTATCTCAACAAAGAGAGGTTGAGATACTGCAGCCCTCAGCTGCAGTATTCCTGCCTTAGTTCATTTCCTTTCAATTTAGAAATTCAAAAAGAAAATTAAAAAAAAAAAAAAAAACAAAACGAAACAAAACTAAAACTAAAAATATATATATATATATATATATATATATATATATAATAACAATGGTTAGATGTGAAAACCAGCCTCTGGCACACTCTAACCCCGAATTCTTACTTGAAAACCAATTCGTTGGCGGGTAAGAATTCTCTTTCTTTTGTTCACTGTTTCATTTATCAACTGAATAATGACTTGAGGACAAGTCAAAACTTTAGTGGGGGAGAGAAGCATCAGCATTTTGTTCTTTTATCTCTCCATTGTAAATTCTTAAAGATTTCTTATCTCATCTCCTCACTGTAAATTTCCAAAGCAGTTTGTTCCAGCATTCCAGATTTCAATAAAGAAGTTGTTTTGTCATTGTTTTATCTCAGAGGGACCTGGTTAGAAACATTATGCAGGGGGACCTGTTCTGTCCAGAAGACCATGCTACCAACACCATCAGTAATGGGACCTGTTTAAGACACATAAAAGGGACCTGTTAAGAGACTGTTACTTCAGGGTTACTTCAACAAAGCTTCATCAAGTTTCTACAAGGATTCACAGGTTGTTGGGCACCAAGACTCCATCAAATACCCAAGCTCAAGGAACCTGTATACATATAAGGAGCTGCATGAACATCTTCAAGATTTCAGAGGGACTTGTTGCATTCGAATCTATCTCAGGGGACCTGTTATGAACAAAAAAAATAGTCAAAAGAGACTAGTCCTACTCAGCATGCCAATGCAACAATAACCAACAAAAGTGTAATGTGTTCCTTATTCTTAGCATTTAATTTCTTAGATTAATTTTTAATGTTAAATTTAATGACTGTGACTGTTATGATCGATTTCAAGGACACTACATTTTCCATCATCCCTTATCTCATTGATTCTTATCATCTTTCATACTTCAACCTATTTCATACTTCTAAATCCATTACCCCTTTTCATATCAACCTTGTTATGCCAATCGCATCCTACAGCCATACCAACATCTTCCATTTGGCCGAGTACCAATAGAAATAGGACACGTGGTGGATTGTGTTTTTTTTTTTTTAAAAAAGGGGAAAGAAACAAATGTTAAAGCGGGCCTATTCATTGTATTCCACATGGCCGAATTATGATTCCACCACCCGACGTAGCCAAATGATTCAGAGGACTCCCTGAAATCATACCCCAGTATTGCATATACGCTTCCAGCGCTCCTATGATGGCATCTATACAAGCGGTACAGCCATTCCTCTGTTTCAAAAGATGAATACGCTATGAAGTAAGTGTAGTGGTTATCCCATCATCATTCTCAGTTATTTCACGCTAGCATTTGACTCCCGTGACTTCCACAGTAAGGATTGAAAGCAGTGAGCGCCACAAGAGGGAAATATAACCATTCGGTTTCGACTCCCACCAAAGTCACAAGACAGTCGACCGAGCATCATACTGGATATTAAGGGAGCGACACCACCAGGTAAAAAATTGAAATTTCTTTGTTGAAATTGCAAAACATAAACAGAGAAGAGTTAGAGCACGACACTCTGCCAAAATGACCAATAGGGTCGAGCCGAGCATGTTCGACAGTTCTCAATATCATGAAGATTGCATTTCAATTCTCAGAGAGATACAGTGGTTGCCCTTTTTAGAGAAATTTCATGGAAGTAATGAAGAGGTTACCAAACAATTTGCTTTCACATTCAATGGAGAGAAAGCCCTGATAGGTAACTTCTCATTTAGGGTTTTGAAGGACACCATAGCCCAGTCAATAGGGATTAGCCCAGAAGGGGAGAAGTACTTTAAGACAAAGCAATTTAAAGAGAAGTCGTGGACTCAATTTATGTCTAGATCCAGAGTCTCATCAGTTAACTGGAAGAAAGGCGTTCCAAGGAGTTGGTTGATGCATCCCTGGGACGAGATGGTCTATATTCTCCAAAAATTCGTAACCTGCGAAGGCCGTTATAGTATTGTCTATCTATACCATATTAAATTACTGCTACACTTGAAAAGGCAATGTGTTATCAGTCTACCATATTTTCTATTACAAAGCCTAACCAAGATGTTGAAGACTATCCAAAAGCAGAAGGGAAATGAAGACAAGAGCCTATATCACTTTGGCTTAATTAAAATTCTTATTGAGCATGAATTGCAGAGAAGAGGGAAATCGTGGAAGGAGTTCTTAGCTGCTAATCAAATTAAAGATGAGGAAGACAAAGAAGAACTGCAGGAAAACTCAGGTTTCATGAAGGATATCGATGAAGAGATCCCAGTATCCAAAGCAAGCAAGGTACCTCCACCTGTGAGCAGCATAAGGACTAGGAAAATGAGAAAAGAAGATGCTCAGAAGGCAGAGCAAGATAAAATTTTCACCACTTATTCAAGAAGAACAAGGAGAGCACCAAAATCCCAGTTACAAGAAGACCAGCTTGAATCCAATGCACCCATACCGATGGATATTGAGAGTAGTGACCACTCACCACCAGGACCAGGAGCTGATATAGAAGTTGAAAGCAATAACAGGCAAGAAAAAGGTTCACCACCTCCCATTAAGAAGCAGAAGAAACTGGAGAAACAAATTGAGAAATTAAAGGAAGAACTCATGGAGGCTAATATGCTAGAAAAAGTTATCAAGAAAGAAAATGAGATGCTCCGAGCGCAGAGTAAAGAGACTCAACAGAAGAATGAAAAGTTAAGGGAGTGAATCAGTGAACTTGAGGCTGAGCAAACGGATATTTGTAAATGGGCCACTAAGTGGTACAACCAGAAGAAGACCCTCAAAGAAAAATACAAAAGATTAAAGCAGGAGCTCCATGGTCAGAAAGATGCCCAGGTGAAAAAGAATGTGGACACATTGCTAAAGGCAGCAGAGATCCAGGCAGGGACAGAGTTCAAGGGAAGCACTTCAGGGTTAGCATGAGGACATGCTAATTCATTAAGTCGGGGAGAGATGTTGGTACCATCCCATGACCTCCTTTTTCCTCCTAAAACATATCATTTGCCTACTCCTTTCCATCATACATCTCTTAGATTCCTTGAAAATTGATTAGTTAATAGTACTATAGTTATTAAAATGCATTGAAATTGATTTAGGAGTTTTATGTTAAAGAATTAGGAATTTTTGGTAAAATGGCTACAAGAAGTTCCAACATCCTGTAATTGGTTCATTGTTTGACATGTGGCATGACAGCTAGGCTAGAGCGAAGGGTAGGGATGAAAAGTAGAATGTCCAAGCATGGACGAATACCTATCCTACAGCAGAACCGACCCTCCTACATGCGCGGTCAACGATGGTCAAAGTATAGCATGTTGGCGACAAAGGCAGCAACAGCATAGCATTCTAAATTGATTTAGTTTTGTTCCTTTTTGAAATCAGTTTAGGATAGAAACATTTTAAAAATCTCGACATGATAAAAGCGGCAACAACCACATCATGAATGTACATTCGTTTTCGAAATGTAAGGGTTGTAAAAAAACATATGTAAAGACAGTTCTGTGTAGGCAATAGTTGGTTATCGTTGTATCGTTTGAAAACAGAGTTTGAACTTAATAGCAAGAACACAGTTGCAGTCACGATCGTTGTGTTGATTTTATAATCGGTTGAACACAGTCCAGTATACCTCTGAACACGAACAGGCCCTGCATTAAGCTGGTATACTGTCATTTCCTTTTTATTTGCAACTTAGGGTATTAAATGATATACATAGCAATTAAGATTGGTTTTCGATTTCAATAGAATGCGTATGGTTTATGTTTATGATCGTGCTTGAACAGTTCATCACTGAGATCGTGAATCGTATCCTGTAAGGGATTCGATCCCTTTGTTGTCTTTTAAAGCAATGTCATGAACTCTGCTTTCATTTCAAAGTATGTTTATGATTTCCATATGTCTTTATCTTGCATGAATATTAGTGAATGCTGAGTATTTGCTGAACAGGGGTTTTATGCATGGTGTCTCTGTAAGGAGATTGAAATCTTGGTTTGAAGTGATACACAGTGTTTTAATTTGATAAATGAATTGAGTGACAGTGTTGTAATTAAGTAGATTAACTGAGTGACCTAAGTGTTTGGGTGATAGGTAACATACCTCAATCTTCCGTAAAGAAGTCCTGTGACCTACCATCATAACCACTTAGCTAATAATCCTTTATGTCTATATACTTTAGACGCATGCCTCTAAGTCTACGCATCCTGGTCGATAATAAATATAGCCTAGTCTAGCACCCTAGATAGGACACTACAAATACCTCATCCATCAACACCACCTCCACAACATACACCTTCGCCCACACCACCACCACCTCCGCCATCGTTCAATATGTCAAATACTATGAAGTTTCCCGTTTTCAAGGGCTTGGGAAATGACGACCTGGACTAGTTTTGGTTCGTTGCGAAGGCTGTATGGACAACCCTAAATATTACAGACGATCATATGAAGAAAGCAATATTGGTTACTGCTCTACAGGATTGCGCGCTAACATGGTACATTAAGTATTGTACGGAGAACTCGACGGCTCCGTTAGCAGACATTCAGACTGTGCTGAATAAGGAATTCAGTAGGCTCAAGTCTGAGTCGTAGTCAATCGTTGGACTCAAGGAAATCATGATGAGGCCTAGCAAAACACCCTAGGATCTGGATCAGAGATTGAAATGCCAGATCCATGAAGCTAACATGAATCTTACAGATGGGTAGCACCGCGAATGGTTTGTGGCTTTGCTCTTACCTCACCTAAGGGTTGCTTTATCACAACAAAAGATTGGGACCCAGGCGAAAGCCCAAGAAATTGCAACGATACTACATGAGATGCTGATTCAAGACGTTGCTTTGGGAGTGCAGCAGATTCATGTGGAGTTCTAGAATCTTTGCCTAGAGTTTCAAAGTCTGAAGAAGGATAGAGCAGCTCAGCCAGGGGTATGATAAAGATCACTTCCTTTTCTTTGCGAATTATGTTGCGGAGGATGGCTGATGCCTTTAAGGCTGGAATCTCAAGCCGGGCCAAGTACAGGGCCCACGGTGTGGTGCGCTATCTATCATGTAGCTGGAAAACATGTGATAGACAATTGTCACTTGCTGCAGAAATTTGTACAGACACCACAACATCTATTCTGCAACTTTTGCAAATCGGTCGGTCATGATGTGCATAATTGCTGTAGCTATGAGTTAATGATGGAGAGAACACCCACGTATCAAATCCAAATAGAAACTTGGCCTCTAGATCAAGGCACTGGGGGAGATCGCGGAGGATATTAGGGGTGCAAACGAGGTGGAGGAGGAGGAGGACTTGCGGGAGGTTGGGGGCAAGTTATTTGCTATAGCTATGGAGTGAAAGGACACTACGCACGAGAGTGTACAAGCTTGACGCGCCTGTCATGCCGATATTGTACTCAGTTTGACCATGTGATAGAAGACTACCCTGTATTGATAGCTAAAATACAAGAGAAGAGGGCGCAGCCTTAGTAGCCTACCCAGAACCTGTAGATGATGAGGGCTGAGCCCCGTAAAGAAGACCCTAATGTGAATATCATGCTGTGAAGTGGAATGATGACTGGCGAAGATAAAGGAAAGAAACCTGAAGAAGGCGAGGGGGTTCGCAAGGCTTTGGAAAAAGAGGTTGGGTTTCATTTGCAGCGTGTGAAAGAAACATTCATGGAAGAAAAAAGCTTCATTGAGGCCTCCACCTCAGGAAGTCAAGATCAACTGTTTGAAGAAATGGACCCATCCATGCTTACTATGTTCTTAGAGACCTATATGAAGCTGCTAGGCAATAGCAAGGTCATGAAATGATTACAGGAGTTGATAAATAAATGCGCTGATAAAGAAAATGCTCCTGAAGGACCTCGTGCAGTCAGAAAAATTGGTAAGCATAAGGCAAGAACAGGTTGTGAAATGAGGCTCACTGTGAAAGTAAGAGAATATGAAATGGACCAAGTTATTTTTGGATCTTGGGAAAGAATGTGGAAACCTGCACTACAGTGGTCTCCAATTCAATTGAGGATGGAAAATAAACAGAAGATTATCCCCTTGGGAAGATTGCAGGGAGTGACAATAGATATTGAAGGCGCGAGTGCGTTGGTTGATTTCAAAGTGATAGAGATTGTTGATGACAACAATCCCTACCTCGCGCTCCTGGGGATCGATTGGGATATTGATATGAATGGGGTGATCAATTTGAAGAAGAGGATGATGTCATTTGAAAGGAAGTCACTCTGTGTAGTAGTACCTCTGCACCCCGCAGAAGGACCGTTCTATACTGAACCGCTACGCGATTATGAAAGTGACGATGATTTGGACTAGATCTACAAAATAACAACATGAGACCAAGATTGGGTGCATCCGACAGTAGATGGACGCATTGCATGGGACCGCGAAAGTTCTTGTACATCAGATTTAGATGAAGAGCTGGAGCACTTGCAGAATAGGTTACATGAAGTATCTATGTTGTGTTGTAACATGATGACTAAATCGTTGCACTGTGTATCATCAGAGTTAAAGAGTTTTCCTTATTATGATGGTCTAATTGACGTAGATAAATTTTTGGATGCATTTGAAAGGGATGTTAGAAAATTATATATTATGGAGCAATGGAACACATAAAATATTGCAGAAATATAAACACAGAAAATGCATAAAACAAGAGAGACACAGATATACGTGGTTCACCTAGTTTGGGCTACGTCCACCCCAAATAGCCAGTCCTTCCTTTCTATTATCCAGCAAAATGAAGAGACACAACCTACAACAAATCCGCTGTAATATCCTCTGTTTTCTCTCACAGTCTCACCTCTCTGTTTCTTGCTCAGAGAATACACATCTATATCTCAGCCTCAAATACAATTCCCTCATACAAAGAGAGGGGGTTGCCTTCTAGGGCAAAAAAACCCTAAACTAAACATAAGTTCTACCATCAGATCATCCGCCTAATGAACGGCCAAGATTGATTAGAAATTACTATACTTTTACAAGGCAATTTTACATCTATTTTTGGGTTCGGGGCGCTGCCCTTGAGCCCCCACCGGGGGACCATTGGGCCCCAGACCCCCGCTGGGGGGATCGGCTCCCCCAGACCCCCGCGGGGGGGACAAGTTCCCCCTGCACCACCCCACGTGGAGGGGTGTACAAACTTCCTGGGGTATGCATCCGGTTGAAACAAAGACCTTTGAACAATCATGCTCCACACACAACAAGGGAAGTACTAGAGAAGCATCACTTCCAAGCCTTGGATTTGGCATTGCATGCTTTGCCCACAAGATAGTGGGGTACGCAAAAAGACAATTTTGATGGATGGAATGAATACAACAGAATGATGAGGTTGTGGTTTAGTTGCCCAAAAGTGTGACTAACAGAGAAATACAATGGAAGGAGTGATTCGCGTGATCATTTAGCTAAATGGACTTACGTTTATGGAGCGAAGCCACAACTTGAGTGGGTACATTTATTTTTTCATACATAATACCAATGAATTGGTACCTGGAAACAGAGCTCCGCCATGGCACTGAAGAGTGTGACGTTTTGAGATAGGGATTTTTGCTGACATTCAGCTTCGAGGATGGATTTGAATGCATTAATGAAGCGTTGTAGGAGATCAAGGCAGTGATCTTCAAAATACTGCAGGATCCCTTGGATTTGATTCAACCAAGTTGGAACACCTAGCTACGCCATGCATTGGAGTGCTGTTGATCTAAAGATGATATGAGGTTGTCATTGATGTCAACCCAAGCAGCACCAGGGGCTACCCTAATCTTGCAAGGAAATTTTGACTTGAAAACTTACTCTATTTTGAGTCAAGGATTTTCTAGATGGATTCTACTCGTTGATATGTTTCCATTGATATATGGCACGCCAAGTAATTCTTCACTGTTTGAGAGATATTCATGTTTGAAGTTAGTAACCTCAGTTAGTGGGCTAAAACCCTATGGGGTTGTTGCATGGCACTCATAATTGGTTTTGGTAATTGAATAGTCAATAATTAATAATTTTTAAGCTCCTAAAATCCCTCCAACATTCTCTATAGAATCCCCTCTCAACTCTATAAAAGGAAATCTCATATATCCTCCAAATGAAGTGATCGTGGCATTTGCAATATAAATTCATTTTTGTGAAGTATTAGATTTTGAAACTAACACCCATTTGATTCAAAATTATTATGAACTTCGTGACTGAATTTCAGATCTTGGTTCGCTATATTTTCGGAGATATGATCTGTGGAAGTTACAGTTTTTGCAGGCTCCCGAATTTCATCTCAAAGAAGTGACCTTGGGAAAATTGTCATAACTCTCTCTCTCTAAGAAGAGGATTGGAATTTGGTAATAAGTGGCGGATAGTGCATAGACTATAGTTTTTTGTGTATCAATTTTAGAGCTGAAGGAGGAAATAGTGACATGTGGCACAACGTACAAGTTCGCTCTACTGAACTAGTCCATAATTAGGTCATTGTGAGAGATTGGGCACAATGTTGCTGTGAAGAGTCCAAACCGGGTCAGACATGCGGCATTGGAAAGAAGACTCAGAGGGATACTACAGGACCGAAGATCACATATTTGGGATCTGAAATCATAGAGATACATCAGATTAAATATCTTGTTCCTAGAAGGCGAGAAAAACTAGATCAAGTGCTGTCAAGGGGTGCAAAGGACTAGACTTTCTAGGGAAGCAAAGAGCAAGGTGCAGCAAAATGATGCAGCAAAGGTAAGATACAGGTAAGTATCTTCTGTATATGAATAATTTCATTAGGTTCTTTGTATTCTAATTTGTTGTTTTTTTTTTAGCACTGACATATGCTCTGCGGGATGAGGTAAGTTTTGCTATTATCATGTCATGGGTAGTTCCTTGAAGACTTTTTGCAAGTATTATATATTCATCAAGAGAAGACTCAATGCATAATCTAATGTTATGAAGATTGAGAAAGGGTAGCATGATAAGAACAATAATCAAGGTGCAAAACAACAGTAAGAAGTTCACCATATGAAGTCTTCAAGTGGGAAGCACTGCATACAATCATTGTAAAAGTATCATTGTATAGATTCATTGTAAAAGCATCATTGTAAAAGTTGTACAAGTGTCTATCTACGAAGAGTTGAAGAGGCAGTGTTGGGAGGTCTAGGATCATCATTAGGTGGTTGTGTCATAGTTGGGGTTATGGTCTAGTGTGTCATCTTCTTCTACATCATTCTATATCATTGTAAAGTGGACCATTTTCCCTGGTACGAGAGTCCATTATTCTTTTATTCTTCTATAGGGTGGTAGGGTGGTGCTAGGGTGAGTTGTAGCTCATTGGGTGTTGGGGCATTCGTTCATTTGTCTACTGAAGAATCTCGGGCGTTGGAGCATCCATCCAGTGGGAGCTGGAGAAGAATGCTTTTCTATAATTCTAGGAAGTTGTTGCTTTCATTTCAGTTGGGGTTGAATATTAAAAAATTTGTTAGAAAAGCGTTCAGTGGTTTTTGACCCGGAGGGGTTTTCCACCTAAAATATTTGTGCCTCCTGGGTTCTTTTATTTACTGTTATTACTGCATAAACGTTAATAATAATTGAAGATTAAGTAATGCTCTGAAAATATTTAAAAGTGCTAATTGCTAAGGAATACTGATTCACCCCCCCCCCCCCCAGTATTTTCCAACAAGTGCTACAATGTGACTGCTGAAGAAGAAGACGAGGACCCAAGGAACATTAATATCCTAGAGGTAGAAGGTCATTGTGAAGTTAAGGGACCAAAGATTGAGAATCCAGATATCACCGCGCCATTGAAAACTAGGCAAGTGAACATTGGCACAGAAGCGGAGCCGAAGTTTGTGAAGATTGGGGACTATTGGGATGATGCCACAGTAGATAAGGTTGTTGAGTTGCTCTGTGAATATCAGAGTTTGTTTCCCAAAAAGTTTTCAAACTTAAAGGGCATCTTAGCCAATTTGGGAGTGATGAAAATAACTTTGAAACCAGACGCAGAGCTTGTTAAGCAGAGGCCATATTGCCTTAATCCCAAGTACAAGGAAAAGTTCTGCTTAGAGTTGGACAAGATTCTTGCACCAGGTATTATTGAACCAGTGGAGGAATCTGATTGGGTAAGTCTAATGGTCATTTAGGAAAAGAAGCAGAAGGATTAAATAAGGATTTGCATAGATGTTAGGAGGCTGAATGATGCTTGCGTTCATGATCCTTTTCCAACTCCATTCACAGATGAAGTACTGGATAATGTTGGTGGGTAGGAGGGCTATTCATTCACTGATGGGTTCTCTGGGTACCGTCAAATAAATAATGCGACAGAAGATAGGAGTAAGATGACCTTCATGACTGAGTGGGGATGCTTTTAGTATACAGTAATGCCTTTTGGGCTCAAGAATGCACCAGAGATCTTCTCGCGCGTAGTCATCGCGACGTTCAAAGAGTTCATTCACAAGTTTTTGGAGGTATACTTTGATGATTGGATAGCATTTAGATTGGTAAAGCGCCATGTAGCTAGTCTGCGCTTGATGCTGGATATGTGCCAGAGGTATCAGATTGCGCTAAACTTGAAGAAGTGCATATTTTGCGTCCCCTTCGGAATCTTGTTGGGTCATGTAGTGTGCAGACAAGGCTTAATGGTGGACCCTACTAAGATCATGGTTATCATTAATTTGGAGGCACCAAGGAGTGTTAAACAGCTGCGCGCAACACTGGGTCACACTGGATACTATCTGAAGTTCATCAAGAGCTATGCCCAGATTACCACACCAATGGAAAAGCAATTAAAGAAGGATGCTACATTTTGTTGGGATGAAGAATGTTAGTGGAGTCTAGATGTATTGAAGGGAAAAATGGTCATTGTGCCGATCCTAGTCTTCTAAGATTGGAAGAAAGAGTTTCATGTGCATGTGGATGCTTCATGTATTGCATTGGGAGTAGTAATGACACAGGCCGGTGAAGGAGAATTGGATTGCCCTATAGCATTTGCAAGAAGGAAGTTGTCTAAGGCTGAAAAGAATTATTTGACGACAGAGCATGAAGGATTGGCTATGGTGTATGTACTCCAAATGTTCAGACATTACTTGCTAGGCAGACACTTTAAGATGTATACAAACCACTCTGCATTAAAGTACCTAGTCAACAAGCATGTGTTGGGGGAGAAAATATGTAGGTGGCTGCTGTTGTTTCAGGAGTATGATTTCGAAGTAATTGTGAAGCAAGGACGATTGAATGCAGGGCCAGACCATCTGTCACGCATTGAAACAGGAGAGGAGCCTACCAATTTGGAGGAAGGAATTCCTGATGTGCAACTCTTTGCGGTATGCATAGTAGACAATCACTTTGCAGACATTATCCACTTCCTGACTACAAGAATGACTCCAAAAGGATACACTAGTAAACAGAAGAAGGAATTGGTGGTGAGCGTGACAAAATTTTATGTTATTGTAGGCCACTTGTATAAAATGGGATCAGACGAGATACTGCGACGATATGTGCTTGATTTTGAATGCAACAATATCCTAGCTGAAGCTCATGGAGGGGCCGTAGGAGGCCATTATGCAGGAAAATAAACAACGCAGAAGATTTTATGCATTGGGTTGTGGTGGCAAACATTACATAAGGATTCCAAAGCAAATTGTAGGGCCTGCGATGCATGTCATAGAATGGGGAGGCCATCACGAAGGGATGAGCTGCCTTTGAATTTGTAGCTATCATTGCAGCCATTTGAGAAATGGGCAATTGATTTTGTAGGACCGATTCAGCCTCCGGAAAGGAAGAGGGGTGTGTGGTATATCATCACTACGACCGAGTATTTGATCAGATGGGTGGAGGCACAACCTGTGAAGGACAGTATAGGGGCAACAATAGCCAAGTTATTATTTGAATATGTGTTGACCAGGTTCAGTTGCCCGAAGAGTTTGATGAGTAATCATGGTACACATTTCCTTAATGAAACGATCAGTGCGTTGACAAAAGAATTCCAAGTTTATCACCACAAGAGTATGCCATATCATCCTCAGGCCAATGGGATAGTTGAAGCATTTAATAAGATATTGGAAAATGCACTAACAAAGGTTTGCAAAGCACAGAGGAATGATTGGGACATGCGTGTACCAGCAGTATTGTGGGCTTATAGAACTACTTGTAAGAAACTTACTAGTCAAACACCTTTTAGACTGGTCTATGGCATAGAGGCTGTGATGCCTATGGAGTAAATTGTGCTTAGTCTACGCATAGTGGTGTTCACAAGAATGGCGGACTGCGGAGCCTTAGAAGAATGGCTGGTGTAGATAGAAGAGCTTGAGGAAGATAGATTTTTGGCTGGATTCCATCAGTAGGTTCAGAAGGAATGCAAAAAGGCATGGCACGATCGACACATCAAATTGTGCACCTTCAAGGTAAATGATTTAGTTTTATTATATGACAGTTACTTTGATAAGTTTCCTGGAAAATTTCAGATGCATTGGCTGGGGCCATATATTATCAAAGACATTACCAATGGTGGAGTAGTTTAGCTTGTGAAATTAAATGGAGATCCATTTCAGGGAAAGGTAAATGGAAGCTGATTGAAGCCATACACTGAGGATCCGGTCCAATGACTACATGATGGTGGCTCAGTCTTAGCACTCTAAGTAGCTGCAAGGAGGTGTCGGACTATAAAATACACTGCTCTGTGTGTAGAGCTACGCAATGGGGGCTTTGCGTGAAACAGGAGGGTGTCACATTACCAGAAGAAGTGCGAAGGGAGCTGCGCTATAGGGCTGGAAACCACGCAACACAGCTATAGAGTGACCATTACCATCACTATTCATGATTTGATTGCCAGAAGACAGTTAAGAGGAGCAGGTGGCTCGCATTTAAGGCATTTAAGGCTAAATTTAAGAGTGAAATCTTTGGAAATCTACCGCCAATCTAGCATTTATGGATGGCCTTTCGGGGGAACGGTCGAATTTGAATTTGAATTCGCCTATAAAATATGCATGGCCATCCAACGAGAAATACTTTCCATTCTGGGAATTTATGAGTTGTGTTGTTTATTGTGCATGAACCGTGAGTTCTTTTAGGATTTTCTCATTAGCACTATGTTTGATCAGTATCCCAAGTCAGACAGAAAGCTTATTCATTCTATCATGTTAGGACCAAGTCCCACAGAAACTGCAAGAATTAGAGGGACTATTGCCTCTGAGGGAGCTGCTCCTGAGGTTGTAAGTATGGGAGTTTCCAGCTGCAGTGCCTATGGCACCGAGGTCACCTAGGCTAAAGCCCATGCCGATAAAGGAGGTCCCAAAGCCTAAGAAGGACAAGCAAAAGAAGCAGGTGTTGGTGCACAAGTCACCGAGGAAACATGTAGCTACCTAGGCCCAGAGGAAGGAAAAGCCGAGCACGAAGGAGAAAGGGAAGGTGGTAGATTTGGAGGCTAAGGAGGGTGTGAAAGATATCAAAATTGAGGGAGTGGACCCTATTTCTAAGCTACCAGAGTATATCCCTCTGTGCAAGGGCAAGGTGAAGGCCCTAAAGGACCCAGATGCCGGATAGTTCTCCCTCAACACACCCTTATTGCCGGAGAACATCACATTTGAAGGTCCGCGCTTGGTGCGGGTGTCGCAATTAAAGCTTGAAGACTGGGATTTGGCAGACCATGAGCAGTTCCCCCACCTTGCTATTGACAACTTTATGCATAGGGTTTTCTATAAAGAATATAGTGTCACTGCATTGGAGCCTGTGGAATGGATTCGCAGAGTCAACAAGTCAGGGTTGCTAAACCTGTTGTGGGTGCTGCACTATCACCGTTCAAATATAAACCTGATTGTCATTAAGTAGCTACTGTGCCTGGTGCATGACAGGTGCTTATGGCTGAATGCACCAATTCCCATCACTGATATGTTGATCCATCGGATCACATTATTACCACACTCTCGACTAAATCTGGCCAAGGTGTTTAGCGGAATGACGAGCGAGCATGAACTCGCTGAGAAGATGAAGGACAAGTTTATACTTGTCAAAAATCCACTCGGGCACTTGATTACTAGCATTATTGACCCCACAGTCAAGATTGCCACACAGATTTTGGCTGGAAAAGTTATGCGAAAGTGTCACACAGATGAGGTGCCGACACCAGTTGTTTCATTAGCTGCTCAGTGCACATAGGGCATACAATTCAACTGGGCACACTACCTGTGTAGTGAGCTCCTCACGAACTACAGAGAGGCATAGAACGATAGTAAGAACTTTCACTATTTGTGGTTGTTGCTCTCAATTATGCTGGTCGCATGGGATTTGTTGGAGGATAGCCAGTTTCCCCCTGTGGAGAAGGATTTATCAGAAACAATGAAGTTTGCATCTCTCTGGGCCACCAAAGATGCTGCGCGGGTCACAGAGAGAAAAGTCTTTTGGGTACTGATGGAGGTGAGAATTCACATGGACATCAAATAGAAGTCATGGTTATAACCAACCATGTGTTTAGTCAATTTAGTTTCCTAAATTTCTTGCATAAATTATCAACCGAGGTTTGTAAGGTGATAAAGTGTGGTGCACTATATGTGTTTAGTTAACCTTTTTCTTACTTCGTTTTTTATTATTTTATATTGTTTTTGGGGGGTTTTTGTTCTTTGATGTCTAAGAATGTACAACCTGAAACTATGAGAAAATTTAAGTGAATCTAATGAATTTTAAAGGAAAGGAAATGTTCCCAAGTTAATCTAATTTCCTAAAAATGGACCAAGAACTGTTGGCTAGTTAGAACCTAATTAAAAAAAAAGAGCATCTATCTTATCTTATCATTAGTCCTAATCCATGGATCTAATTCTTAAAACCAAGAATGAAATTGATGCAGAAGGTAACTCAGTAATTGCATTCATTAAACATTCAACCATTCGATTTTGGAATATGATTAAATCAATCTCCTTGAAATGATTATTGGGAATATCAGTGATGCAACTAAGTGAGGATCTAAAAGCAGAAACGTAAAAGCATGTAAAACTAACTGTAAACAACTAATGTATTTTGACTTTCTCCAACATTCAAATGTGAAGCATTACCCTCTTGAAGTGTTGTGCAAGAAATCAATTATACCTTAGTTCCTAAGTTCATAGGAAAATAAAAATGTACTGAAT
Organism: Pinus tabuliformis; assembly: GCA_031772625.1. Lineage (NCBI taxonomy): Eukaryota > Viridiplantae > Streptophyta > Pinopsida > Pinales > Pinaceae > Pinus > Pinus tabuliformis. The sequence goes on from CM062815.1 coordinate 1,014,245,351, forward strand.
AAATTCAATCACTGTATGAATTAGAATTAGACATTTAACCATTTAGTTTGAGAACATCATCATCTTTAAATGGCTTTTGAAAACATCCATTAACATAGTTAATTGACAATTATGTTCTAAGAAAATGAATGACAAAACAGTAAGAAAACTAAGCAATTGTGTATTCTTATTACTTCAATCTTAATTCAGTTTGGAAACAGAGTAATTTTTCTCGATGAAATATCTTAGAAGAACAAGGCTGCATAGTTGTGATTTATCATTATGCTATTGATTAAAAACTGAAATGAAATATAATCCTAATTTAGAAAATAGATTTGCGGAAAACAAAGTAATGGAAATTGATCTAAAAATAACAAATGAAAAACCTCCTTAAGTGCAGGGGTCCTCTGCAATTGACATGGCTAGAATTCTAGTTAGTTAAGGATGCACTTTAAACAATCATTGGCAACACGAAATTTGTATTATGAAAAAAATGAAGTCTGAATATAGAGTATCAACAAAAAGCATGAACTTCACACATAATTTCTTCTAACTTCTAACTTCCTCTTGGTTCCATGCAACCGATATTTAAAGGAAAATAACATAACTGTTTATGAGATAAACTTGCAACACGTGGCTAATTCGAATTGCAATAGGACTGTTTAAACTTTTGATTAGCTACAGGTAATTCAAATTAGATTTGCAACAGAACTGTTAGACTTTTGATTAACTACGAGAGAGAAAATCAAGAGTCCTACTACTTTCAGGTAACGTACTTTGACTCCATCTTTGACTATGACCTTAGGCTTGCTTTTCCATCAACCTGGACCAAGTGAATAGGATAGAATCCATGTGGTGATGATTCTAGAAATGTCCATGTGGCCCAATTCTTCATTTGACATCTGGAACCTACCAAACCATGAGAGTAGCTATAGAATATATAGTTAGCTACAGAATAGGATGTGTTCTATAGATAATTTGCAAAAATATATTCAAATAGCAACATGAAAATATAATATGGCGATCATTTTAATGATTTCCTTAAGAAAAAACCTAGCAGTTATCATTGATTGGGTCTATAATCTTATGAGAAAGTGAGGGAAAAAGGTGAGAAAAAAATGTTAAGGAGAGGGCAATTATGAGGTTCAACATATCCCCGTTGCAAAATCATTGCATGTCCTCATGCAATTTGCCAAAAATGTGAGTTCTTCTCCCTATTGCATTTGCTCAAACACCTCTGCTAGTACATCCAATTTCCTTCTTTTGTTCTTCATTCAAGTGACTGTCATTTTGGGCTTTCTCATAAGAAGCTTGTACTTAAGGTTAATAACTGCTCTGTTCAAAATCTTATTCTTTCTTTTTAACTTCCTGTTTTTCTTATACCACAGTCCTAGATGCAGAATGGTATTATCAAGAATTGCCTTGTCCAATTTATTTTGTTCCTTCAAGGTCTCATTCTCCTATTTGATATGTTTATTCAATATCTCTAATTCATAAATTTCTTGTTTGAGAGCATCAATTATAGGTTCTTGTGGATTGACAGAAGGTTCTGGGTTCATTGAGGCACTTCTCTTCTCCAGTGATTCTATATAGTCATATATTTGATGCTGCACTGGGTCTATGCCTAGAGATCTTCTGCTTGGGCTACCTTCAAAATGATGAACAAGAGAATTTTGAGGACTGTGTGCAAAAGAGATGATAAAAAGATATGGTTTTGGGGTTTCCTCGTTTAAATTTATAAACTTTGTCCCTTTTGATAATGTTTTCTTTACCAAACCTTAGAGTCTAGAGCTCCTTCTAAGTTTTGGAGGACTTACATTCTCCTCATTTGTGACTTTTTTCTCCTTTCTTATCTTCCCTCTTGCTTTCATTTTCCTCCTGATTTCTGTTAGTTCTTCAGAGATTAATTTTTCATGATCTTTCTACAATGAAGACTCAGGTCTATTTTCAATATTTATACCAGTGTTCTTTCTTCTACTTCTTATAACATTATCTTCTTTAGGTGACTCTGGTGCTTCTTGGAAATGGTTTCTAATAAAGAAATCATCCCAAGTATCTCCTATGCTTTTTAAATGAAACTCAATCAATATCTTTATCAGCCCATGATGATACATGGTTGTATCTATGAACTGTATTCTCTTTTTCACATTTGAGGCCATCCTTCTTAAACTATTTAGTAGGAAGAAAGGAAGATTGATTTCTCCATTTTCTAAGAAATTCATCAGTAAATGGATATGGTAGACATACATGCAACCAAACCTCCCCTCACAAGTGATAAATTTCTGTAAAACCAAGAGCATGTTCCTCCACTTACTTTTAAGAGCTGAAATGGGAATACCTTTTCTAAAAACAGAGACATCCATACCTGGGTTTTTGAGTATTACTTTCCATGATTCATTGTGGAACTCCTTGTTCTTGAACCATCTTTCACCATGCCTTGGAAGTTCTGTAGCCTCGGTCATGAATGACTCAGTCACTGCAAACTTGATATCTCCAATTTCTACCTCTGTGCCATCAAAAGATCGAGCAAAGGATTTTGTAATCTCCTTATGAAAACCATCAAATTTCTCGATGAATTAAATCCATCCATCTTGTTGGAAATAATACTGAGAGCAGGGGGGTGAATCAATATTAGCAAGTCAAACAATTTTTCACTTCCATAATCAGATTCATATACGCTACTTCAGTTAATGGAACTAGTGTGTATACGCGACTATGTTTAAGGCAACTAGCGTATATCCTGCAAACTTATGATTCAGTTAATTAATCATATGTTGATCTTTAATCAGTGCATTGGAACCACATAAACAGTAACCAGGTGCAATAAAAACAGAACAGACAATCACACACATGAACACAAGATATAAGGTGGAAACCCAATGTGGGTGAAAACCACCTGTTGCAATCGTCTCTATCTTCTTTTAATAATAAGAAACTTCTTTTTACAATTTTTGTACTGGTACAGACTTATACCAGTATGCAGGCTTCTACCTATAGAAGGCTACAACCTTCTCTTGTTCTCCAGCTTCTTCTGGAAGGGAGCTACTACCCCCTAACTCTTGTACTAGCTGATATGTTTACTAGTACGTAGGTGCCAACCTACAGAAGGATACAACCTTCTCTTTTCTTCCAGGGATCACGTTTCATAAATTTTCAGACTGGATCCATCAATAACATCATTCAATCATTGAAGATATCTGCATCAACCAATCTCCTTTATACCAACCACAACTGAATCAATCAATCACTTCGACAACCCTTCAATCTGATCTTTCAGAATGATGTAACCAGAATATAGTAACCAAAACCCAAGCTAGAACCCAGAATACTGCAACTACAAACAGAAGCATCTAAAACATAAATTATAAGGTATACGCTACTTCCATGTGTTGAACGTGCGTGCATACGCTCTTTTCTCAAGGCGAACCTGCGTACAGATCTGCAAATCAAATTTAAGATGTATACACTATTTTGATATGTAGAACAAGTGTGTATATGCTTCTTTTATAAAGTGAACCTGCGTAGAGATCTATAAATGATGATTTAAACATTACAACAATTCTAGACTTTAGTTATACCCAGATCATCATATTTACAGACTACAACATGTGCCAGTTATTCAGATAAATGATCAAACCACATAAAGATACTTCACTTCAAGCCTTAAGATCTTGACCCATCATTAGATCTTATCCTTCATCAAGCGCTAAGGTTCATCCTTTGTTCAGATCTAGCTATGCACCATAACCCAATAACCTATACACTAGATCTTGCTCTTCATTAGATATTCAATACTTGAGTGCCTTGGCCTAATGATATTCCCCTCCTTTTATAGTCCTAGGCCTTACACAATATCATGGAACAAAACCACCTAGGACCAATACCTTGGACCCAATACCTGGGGTCAATTCCTGACCAGATACCTTGGACCAATACCATGGATCAAAATACCATGGACCAAATACCTTGGACCAAAACTTAGTTTTCCAATATATACATGCCTTGCATTTTGTAAAAGTGTGTGTGTATGTATACGTGACTTGTATATAGTGAACCTGCGTGTATATGCAGCTTGACCAATGGTGAACCTGCATATACCTCTCTTTCTTCATTCTGATATGAACTTTGTGCTGTTATCCTGCTGAACTGTGATCTATCATCTAAGTGAGTTGCCATCGAGGACAACACCTGTGTCATAATGCCAACAATCTCCCCCTTTGGACTTGATGGCAACCCCAAGTCATCAAGGGAAAAAGGTTATGCTCCCCCTGAGTACATGCTGAATTCTTTGATATGCTGAAGAGTGCTGATTGAGCTCCATGATCGAGTCCATGCTCCCCCTGAATATAAGCAAGGTTTGCAAAAAGATGTTCTAAAAGAAGAACATGACTCTATACATACATCATAAATGACCTTCCTATCACCAATGACTCATACATATATACATCTACCAACCAAGTGGGGATATACCAATTGTTTATACATGTCAAAAAAAGAAACATTACATCATCCATCCCATGCATAGTGGGGTAACAGATTAGGTCATTTCATGACCTTTTCATTAAAATATACATGACATATATAACAGAGACCATGATAGTCATCAGCAACTATCATTAGCAGCATCTGTCAATTAGCATCTAGACCAGCAACCTTGTTCTCCCCCTGAACTTGTTCCACCTGAATAAAAAACAACTGTGTGAATCTGTATCAAGATCTTCTAAGATAATGTCCACAATGCATTATTAGAAGCATATGCTCCCCCTGAACCTATGTCATATGATCACTGTCAGATCTGATCATTTAATATAATAGAAGAGTTATCAAGGCATCATTATCAATCAGATATACATCAATTTATCAACAACTTATGAGAGCCAACATATTTCTGCATGTTATCCATAGACTATAACCATCATCAAGCAAAGTAGATAATTCACTGAACCATATCAGACCCCTTTCTTCCTGAGTCTGACCCACTACTTTTCTTCAAACCAACATATACACGACTGTATCCAAAGAAACCAACGTATGTACGCGACTACACTTCATGAAACTCATGTATAACAACCTTTCTCTGAAATAGATAGGATTTAACAACAGGATGATGCATCAACTACTCCCAAATTTTGTCTGAGATATTCAAATGTCTCTCTGGGTAGTGGTTTGGTGAATATATCAGCAACCTATTTTTTGGAGGGAACATACTCCAATTTGACCTTTTGTTCAAGCACTTGTTCACGTAGAAAATGATATTTGATGGGTATGTTCTTGGTCTTGGAATGCATGACTGGATTCTTTTAAATATTGATGGCACTTGTATTATCACATAGAATGGAGATGGGTGGAGTACATGTGATCTGAATGTCTTGTAATGTTTGCATCATCCAAAGGAGTTGTCTACAACAAGATGCAGTAGCTACATATTCTGCTTCAGCTATAGATAATGCAATTGAACTTTGTTTCTTGCTGAACCAAGACACTAATCTGGAACCCATATAGAATGCACCACCACTAGTGGTTTTTCTGTCATCAATGCTTCCTACCCAATATGCATCTGTATATGCATGAAGTGTAATATCTGTATCTCTAGGATATCATAAACCAAAGTTTTGTGTTCCTTGAATATATTTGAAAATCCTTTTGACTACCTGAAGGTGTGATTCCTTTGGATTTTCTTGGAATATTCCAAATATTCCTACTGCATACATGATGTCTAGTCAGGTACCTATTACATAAAGCAGACTGCCAATCATAGCTCTGTAAGTTGGTTGATGTAATGTTGTTGATTCATCATTTGAGCTGAGACTGCATCCTGTTACCATTGGGGTACATATTGGTTTAGAATCTTCCATGCCATATTTTTTCAAGATCTGTTTAAGATATTTGGTTTGTGATAGAAAAATACCATCTTTATTTTGTTGAACTTGTAGACCAAGAAAATATGTAAGCTCACCAAGCAGGGACATTTCAAATTCTTATTGCATTATCGAAGCAAAATTCTGACTCATGGCTTCTTCATTGCTACCAAAAATGATATCATTAACATACACAACAAATATTAGCAATTTATTATTGTCAATCTTTGTATATAGATTGCTATCAACTGATCCCTTTGAAAAACCTTGTTGATGGAGATATTTGTCAAGACGGTAATACCAAGCCCTTAGAGCTTGTTTTAGAGCATAGAGAGCCTTTCTGAGTCTGCATACAAGTTTTGCATCATTTCCAAGAATGAATCCGTCTGGTTGCTCAATATAGACTTCTTCTTCTAAGTCTCCATTAAGAAAGGCAGATTTTACCTCCATTTGGCATACTTTGAATTTCTGAAAACTAGAGAGACCAAGGAACATTCTTATGGCTTCAAGTCTAGCAACATGTGCAAAAGTTTCTTCAAAATCTATACCTTCTTGTTGAGCATATCCTTTACAAACAAGTCTAGCGTTGTTTCTAATAACTTCTCCATTTTCATTCAACTTGTTTTTGAATATCCATTTAGTTCCTATGATATTCTTATCATGAGGTCTAGGAACTAATTCCCAAGTATTATTCTCTTCCATTTTCTCAAGTTCTTCATTCATGGCCTTGACCCAACATTCATCTTTGCATGCTTCATTTATATTTTGAGGTTTGGTGGAGGATAGCAATGCTAGATAGCTTGAAGCTTCTGTAATAGTTCTTCTTGTCTGTACACCTGCCTCTTTCTGTCCCAAAATTTGAGTCTCTGGATGATTTTTCTGAACATACCTGTGTTGAGTGATAAAAGGTGTCTTTTTAACTCCTATTTATCCTACATTAATTATCAATCCATGTAAGATTTTCTATTTCAAGAGTGTACACAGTATGTGGCGGAAATTTATTCAAGAGTAATGTTTCTAGATTGCAGTACAGTGCTTTCAAATACAAGAGTAAATGGATGCTTGAAATAAAACTTACTTGCAATTAAAAGAAACTCAATGCTCTGAAACTAAATCATTCACTAAGGCAATTAACAACAATTATCAGTCAAGGATGTAGTAGAAATAACTCTTTCCTCTTTTAACTGATGTAAATGAAATCAAACATAAATAAGATCCTCAATCTGAGAACTCTGATAGTAATAGCCAATGTCCTTTATAGTTGTTGATCTCACACTCCACACTAAAATGACCGATTGGAAATGACAATGAATTAAATCAACAATGCTGCTAATAGAAATGGAATAAATATGCTAACTGTAACAATGTTGAAAGGAAAAACCAAATACTTGCAGAAAAGAAATGAACAACAATGCTATTTAGTAGAAATGAACAGCGAAACTTATGAAACTGTAATGAACAGCAAAGTCAGTTTACTGAAATGAACAACGAAGCTCTGTAATTGAAATGAACAACATAACAATATAGTTGCAGAGAATAATAATCTTATTATGATGAGAAGGAATGGCAACGCAATTCAGTTACAACATATATAATGAAACAATTCATAAATTCTCGAAACAAGGAACAGTAAAGCAATGCGATTCCAATAAACGAAGATCAAACCAAACCATCACACAACTGCGATTGTAAAGGAATGGTACAAAATAGCAAGTGGATCCACCAGGGCCGGGCCCTTAGCTGCTAGTGAAGCACCACCGGACTACTTCAGTATAAAATAAGGAACAACAACCGGATTATGTATTAATCATATGCAAAAATGGTTACAACCAATCGTACTCTGTTTAATCAACGAGAGTCGATGATCAAAGTGAAAATACAACAATAAGTTCTGAATAATGATGATGAATGAATGAATCCCCATTCTTTACAAGCGTTGTCCCTTTTATAATGGCCAGGCAGATAAAATAGGAATAACAGATAGACTTTGAAACAACGATCCCTCAGGATCAAGAGATCTTGAGGGATTCACTCAATCTTCTAACTCCAGTCAACTCTTTGTCTTTTGTGCTGATGTTGTGATCTTTTTTGTTCTTATCCTTAACTGTGCACTCCAATCTTGACCTGCTTGTCTGGATATGGCTTCCTGGTGAAGGAATAATAGTTACTCTGTTTTGTCTTTTCCTCCGGAATGGTAATTTTCCATTTCTTCTCTTTCCTACATGAGAAAAGACAATAATTAACTAAATTGCAATAATCACTAACTCCCTAGTTTTCGCTAGAATTCTTTGATATATTATCATCTTTAGAATATAAAGGAGATATGATTAGGGAGAATGATAAGGAAATAAATGTCAAATTCATACCTTTTCAATAGCTCAACGCACTCCCCTGCTTACCCTTTTTCATGCCCTCATCAAAACCATGTAGTTTGTGTGCAAAGAAGTCAAAGAATAGGTTGGAGAGGGGTTGTCATGAAGTGGTCTAAAACCATGACTTTTAGCTAGAACATCAAATATGGGCCTTGTCTGCCCTTCGAGTAATTCATATATGGATTTATACCCTTCTGCAGGATACTAGATAATAGGGCTTCGAAACCTACAACCTAGCCAATACGGGCCTTCCCTCAAGATGAGGTTACTATAGGTAACCAGGAGATCTGCAACTAATTTAAAGTTTTGTAGTTGAATGGCTCTCTGTCATGGATATTTCGATTGGAAGTCTTCCATCTAAATTTAGCTGTTGTCAAGGAATTGTCTTTGATGGAGAGGAAATATTCTATTCCTTGCTAGAAAATTCCTTTGTGGATGGGTCCCAAGGTCTGGATTACTCCCTCTTTTTGCATTAGACTTTTATGTTTAGCCAGCAGCTATAATGGGTTTTTCGGTTCACCCTTGACCCAAAGGTCTAACCCATTTTCTTTCCTTTGAAAATTGTTATGGGCTTTGAGCCACTTCAACTGGTTAACAACAAATGAAATGAATGCTTGAAGCTGTATATCATCCACAAAAGGATTGGGATTCTTTTCCATTTCTTCTTCTAATATAAAATTATGTAAATAAAACTCACAGAGTAATTGTTGAACTTTTACTCCATGGTGTTTACAGCAATTTATAAAATCCTCAATAGTTTTTAGTTCTATAGGTTTCCCTGCCCTAACAACCTTAATTCTTAACTGTAAATACCTCTCTAACAAAAATAAAGCATATTTTTTGGCAGGGGACCTGCATGCTAAAACATCTGTATATAAGGAACAGAGAGTATCCATTTGACACATGATTGTTTTTAGTCTGTTCTTTATCTCTTCAGCTCTTTCTTCTGCCCTCCGATATTTATCAAAGGCTTCATTTTCTGATGCATTGATGTCCCTCAATTGTTTCTGTAATTTCTGGTATATTTGCTGAGGAACAGTCTCTTCCTCAAGCTTCTCTATAGTCAGCTGAGCCTGTGCCAGGTCCTCTTGGAGTTTTGTTATATCAGGGTTGTTGCCTATCAAAACATATTTGGGTTGAAGATCTATCTGGGTACTCTTATTACAAGACTGAGTGCCTATAGTCTGCATCCCTTTATCATGGAATGGAGTGCATGAGGTCTACGCTGCATGCTGTTCCTTATTGTTTTGAATGAGTATGGGCTTGGTTTGAGTCTTCGTGGCCCTTGTATCATGGATTTCAGTTTGAATAGCGAAATTCATTGTTTTCGGAGTTCTTCTTGAGATTTTCCCCCTTTTTAGTGCCCTTATCTTTTGTCTGAGTTGTTTCACTAAATTTTGCAGCTTTTGCTGTTCCTTTCGCAGCCTCTTAATTTTGCTTTTCTTCTTCTTGGGAGGAACAACTATTTCCCTAACTATTTCTATTCTTTCTGGACTCAGCTGCTCAGTTGGATTTTTCTCTTCAAGGGCTGTGCCTTTGCCCTGGCTAGTTTCCATTTCCTCTGTTTGGAACATCTCTTCAGTGTTCGCATTATCCTGACTAGGTTCCTCTAGAGAGGTAACCCTAGTTTGGTCTGCCACTTCCTGAGTGGCTTCTGCTCCTGCTTCTACTTCATCATTTATTTCCTCTGATATACTCTTGCTGTGGGCAAAGTTTTCTTATGATTTCTCTGCTTCAATATTAAGGTTGAGCGGACTTTGGGGCTAAATATATTCACTAATATTGGCCAAAATTTGGGCCAATTCATCCTCCTGTAATGGTTTTTGTGGTGGACTTGCACTGGGGGTTAAGGGAAGTTCCACTTCCTCCCTCTCTTCTTCACTAGTATGCTCTGTTTCTTCCTCCAATTCTGATTCTTGGTTGTCTCTTCCTTCTAGTTGTAAGGGTTGTTCATTCTTAGAGCTATGTAATTATAAGAGTTGGCTGCTGCTACCCTGGAGGTTCTCAAATGTTCCGCTGGTTATTCTTAATTTGGAAGGGTGTTTATGTTTTTTAGGTTTGCTTTTTATGCTGGTGGTTCTTTTTCTTTTTGGGGCAGGTAAGGCTAAACCCCCGTCTATAGAAAACACCAATTCTTCCCAACTGGTCTGTTGCTGAGCAAGGTTATAACTTACTATCAATCGAATTAAACAATGGTGGCTTGCTACAATATCTTTATGGTGGGATTTTTTTATGCTTTGAGCAGCATCATGCAGCAAAAAATTATGTAGGCAAATTTACAGCACATTTATGTTTTAGTACTGCTAGTAATTTGAGGTGGTGTGGTCTTACCATGTCCTTTCTCCCATCGCATGTAATGTAGCTCTACACTACTCTAGCCAGTTCCGTCCATGGTTCTCCCAGAGATGAAGGTTGGACTCCTTTTCCTTTGACAATCAAGTTCTGTCCCTCGTCCTGGAAGGTGGCCATGGCATCTTGAAGTCTCAATTTCTTATGTGTCCATATGGGCTCAACTGCTAGTAGTCCATATACCTCAGCAATTATTGTATCCATCACTGTTATTTGTATTCCTCTTACTATGGAATGATCATCCTGCAAATTCTGCAAAAATTTGATAGCCACAGTTTCATGGGGTTGTTGTAGTCATGTAAAATATGCGGTCCATCCAGCCCTTATTAAAATTTCTCATGCAGCATCAGAAACTGCTAGTACCTGTGGCTCGCTGTGTATTGAATGTCCCCCCATTTCATCTATGTTCTGCGCACTGTTATTTTTACACAGCAATACACAGAGATAACAATGGAACAAAAAACTGTGAATATCGGATAATACCCTTTTTTTAACATCAATACTGTTAAAACTTGCTATTAAGGGATTTGATGCAGTCTAGTACACCCAAATAAAAGACTGACACATATGCAAGAGTATTTTGGAAGTCACTCGCGCCCCCCTGAAAAATGATAGGTTGTCCTCGACCGATTAAATGGAGGAGTGACGTACTGGACGACAATCGTATAGTGTAAAAAGGGCAAGGTGTACATATTCATGACAAGATCACAAAAAGTATCGAGTTGCTGAAATCGAGGCTTAAGATGAAAATCGTGAATAGATATGGAGATGCTATGGAGTGATGCGAAAAAGGGAAAAGGACAGCTGATGTAGGTAAAATGCTATGCGGTCATTATTTCACTTAAACCGTTATGATTGACTTTTTTAAATGATATTTCATGCATAAAAGGAACAAAGGGAATTCAAAACATAATCTCTTTTGAAATAAAGATTAAGAAATAAGAAAAGGGTTTATAGTTACCATTGATGTTGAAAACTATGACTCCAATACCATCAGCAGAGTTCTGTTGCCCACAGGTGTTTATTATCTTGACAAAGTTGCTTTTTCACCCTTTGGAACCATAATCCTTTATGTATGACTAGGAAAGTGCTTTGTGATGTCAGAATGGAGGCCATTGTGCTGGCTTGGTAACCAAATGAATCACAATGCCATTCACTGGGAAGGAGTGAAAGGTGGACAGGCCAGCTCGTGATGAGACCTCTTGTTCCAAGGACTTTTATTTTTCTGATGTGTCCATTGGATCATATCCCTAGTGTGGTGGCCATAGTGGGAATGCCACTTCACTGCTCCCTTGTGATCATGGTAGGTTGGCCCTTGATGAGACCCCCTATCCTCCATCTGACAAATCATAGAATTGTTAGTAATCATATATATATTTTTTCTTTCTTTCTTTTTTCTTTTATATAGCACTTCCTATTTATATATAGAGAATGGCTCAACACTCCTTAAGAGTAGGGATGGTGGAAGAAGTCTAAACATCTCAATAGAAGAAAATATGCCCTTATTCTTATTCAATAATAATAATCAAACAAAATTATGAGAATTAGGGAAGAACCAACATGATAAAAATAATCAATCAATTTGAGTTTTAGTGAAAATAAGGACAACAAAGTGATATAGATAGTTGTGTCCTTTCCTTTTTCTTATCAATACAAAGAAATCTCATTAAAGATGATAATTTTTCTTTGATTTGCTTATTTCAGTAACCTCTAATTTTTGTGTCCTTGCATAAATTTGTATCTTTGCCTTGAAAGGATCATGAAGAGTGAAACATTATTCACAAAAACTCTAAAAAAGGTGTTGTTCTTTAAGAGGAACAACAAAAAAATGCACTCAAAAAGTGTTGTTCCTTAGATGGAACAGCTGTTGTTCCTTAAGAGGAACAACAAAAAGACAGCTGCATGCAAAACTGTGGTTCCTTTAAGAGGAACGGCCAAAAAGAAAAAAATTGCACGTGAAACTGCTGTTCCTTAAGAGGAACAACAACTGTTCCTTAGGCGGAACAGCAAGTAAAACAGATGAAAAATAAAGCATTGATCCTTAGGCGGAATAGCCCAAAAAACAATCCAAATCGAAACTGTTGTTCCTTAGAAGGAACGACAGAAAGTAAAAAAAATAGCGAAACTGTTGTTCCTTCAAAAGGAATGGAAACTATTCCTTAAGAGGAATAACACAAATGTAAGCAGACGATATTGTTATTCCTTAAGAGGAACGACAACTATTCCTTAAGAGGAACAACAAAATATGAACACGTAGAGTTGTTGTTCCTTAAGAGGATTAACAAAAATAGAAACACACGAAAGTGTTGTTCCTTAAGGGGATTGACTACTGTTCCTTAAGAGGAACAACGAAAAATAGAAACACGCATAAGTGCTATCCCTTAAGAGGAACGACTGCTATTCCTTAAGACGAATAGCAGTTGTTCCTTAAGAGGAACAACAATTGTTCCTTAAGAGGAACAACAACTGTTCCTTAAGAGGAACAACAACTGTTCCTTAAGAGGAACGACGAAAATAGAAATACACAGAAGTGCTATTACTTAAGAGGAACAACTGCTGTTCCTTAAGAGGAACAACAACTATTCCTTAAGAGGAACAACGAAAATAAAAACACGCAGAAGTGTTGTTCCTTAAGAGGAACGACTGCTGTTCCTTAAGAGGAACAGTAGCTGTTCCTTAAGAGGAATAGCGAAAATAAAAACACACAGAAGTGTTGTTCCTTAAGAGGAATAACGGCTGTTCCTTAAGAGGAACAACAAAAATAAAGCGTCAAATGGCTGTTCCTTAAGAGGAACTGCCACTGTTCCTTAGGAGGAACAGTAGCTGTTGCTTAGGAGGAACATAAAAAATACATGGACATGAAAAGATGCTATTCCTTAAGAGGAATGATTGCTGTTCCTTAAGAGGAACAACAGCTGTTCCTTAAGAGGAACAACAAAAAATATAAGCATGTAGGATTGTTGTTCCTTAAGAGGAATGGTTTTTGTTCCTTAAGAGGAACAACATGAAAATTAAATAAAGAAACCTTTGTTGTTCCTTAAATGGAATGGCTGTTGTTCCTTAAGAGGAACAACAATTGTTCCTTAAATGGAACAACACTAAAATCTGTACAAAAAAATAGTTTATACAAGCAAAATTAAAGAGAAAAGTTTATATACAAAATTCAAAAACAAAGGAATTGTTCAGTGAATTAATGTTGAGGAGGGGTTATCTTCCTCAGCAAGAATTTGCATAGTGGAATCTTCTCGTAATTGTTGGTAAAAGGATTCCCTGGTAAGCGGTTTGTGATAAAGTCACACTCGATGACCATTTGCTTTGAAAGAATGTCCAGATCCATCAATGGTTGTCAATGTAATGGTGCCATTGTCATGCACTTTCTATATCTCATAAGGTCCAAGCCATCGTGTCTGGAGTTTCCTGGGGAAATCCTGAAACCTTGAATCGTATAGGAGTGCCCAGTCTCCTTCATGGAAGATTTTCTTTTTAATAAGGGCATCATGCCATTTTGCTCTCTGTTGTTGAATTAATGCAGTGTGTTGAAGAGCTGAGAGCCTGATTTCATCTAACTCATTGATTTACTGTAATCTATTGATCTTGGCTTCATTTAAATTCAAACCCACCTCCTGCATTGTTCTTAATGTTTGAATTTCGAATTCAATTGGGAAGATGGGTTCTTTTCCAAATACTAATTGATATGGTGAATACCTGGTGGTGTTTCTCCACGTTGTGCGGTATGCCCACAAGGCTTTCAGCAATATTGAAGCCTAGTCACGTCTGTGTGATGCAATTGTTTTTGTAAGGATTGCCTCAATCATGTTATTAGTGCTTTCTACTTGGCCATTTGCCTGTGGGTGGTATGGAGTTGTAATTTTGTGCAGAATGTGGTAATTTTTAATGTTGCAACAATATTATTACCTACAAATTGCGGTCCTCCATCTGTAATTATGTTCCTCGGGAGGCCATATCACACAAATAATTGGAAAAGAAAATGTATCGCTGAATCCTCTGTAGCTCTTGGCAGTGCCTCTACTTCAAACCATTTGGTAACATACTCTATTACAACAAGTATGTATGTTTTCTGATTTGATGATGGTTTAATAGGACCAATAAAATCAAGTTCCATGGCTCAAATGCCTCGATTACTAACTGCGGGCTCAGAGGAATCTCATCAGATTGTCCAGGGCGTCTCGCCCTCTGGCAGCTATCACAGGCTTGAACAAAATTTTTAGCATATTTAAAGATAGTGGGCTAGTAATAGCCTATTTGTAAAACTTTGTGGCTGGTCTTGCGGTCTGCAAAATGTCCACCACATGGCCCACCGTGGCATGCTTTCAGAATGTCAAATACTTCACCTTCTCGGACACATCTTCTGATGTGCATATCTGCTCCTGTATGAAATAAGTAGCCCCCAATCCAAGATAATCGGGTATGCGTTGCACTATCTGTTTTTGTTCATTAGGCATTAGATGCTTGGGTAATTTGCCTACTTGTTACACAGTAATTTGTCACTGTCTTCACTCTAGTCTTCCTACTGTGTCATGTGTCCAAGTCATTCATGTTCATGCTCTCTGATGTTGCCAAATGACCCACATTGCCAAGGTTTCTACATCATCGCGTCTGTTTTCCAAATAAACGCGCTGATGGGTGCTCCAAAACAGACCATAAGCACTGCCATTGCGGAAGTACACGTGATTCCCATGATGGTCGAATTTCATGTGCCAGTGCAACTGTTTCTCGTATTTTCCCGTGATGACACGACTATCTCCATTATACAATAGCGATGTCAGCGCGACAGACCAGTTATGTGCCCGCGATGATCCAGTTTGGGCGAGTTTGTTCCAACAATCGGCCTTCCAGATGACTCCAGACCTGGTTGTTGGCATTGTTTATGTCGCCCTCCTTTCTCTGGCGTGGTTGTTCCGTCATTTGTGGCACCCTCCTTGGAGATAAGCTCATCCTCCTACCATTCATGGAGACTCCTTCTCCTATTTAATCTCTCACCATTGCTATGAGCTACTAGTTTTTTGGAATTCTTAGTCTTTGGAGTGTTGCTGATAGTATTGTGAGCTTGTTAGATAGCTGGTGTGAGTGTGACAAGTGTGGGATTGTTTGAGAGCTTGAGGAAGGTTGTGAAGTGCCTTTGATCTTGTGTGAAACTTGTGAGTGAGAGAGACTTGTAATTTGGGAGATCCATCTTCAAGAGTGAATGCTTGAGGAACATGCTGGCTGGACCCTTCTAAGGAGGCTTGTGACATCAAGACCTTGGTTGTAAGCTTACTCTATTTCATAATTAATGCAATCAATGATGTTTTCCTATGTCTTGTATGCAATGTACTAGATATCTCATGACTTCTTGACTTTATGAGTAAATAGATCATTTGTTGTATCCGGTTATGTGCTTTGTTGTATTTCCTTTGCTTTGTTTCAGGTTGATTACTCGTTGGGAACTGAACTTTGTGCTGTTATCTTGCTGAATTGTGATATGTCATCTGGGTGAGTTGCCATCAAGGACAACACCTGTGTCATAATGCCAACACATCTTTCTACAATATTTCTTTGAGCCGTGGGTATCCTTCCATGTACTTTTCTCCTACCAGTTCTGATCTAACAATTAGTCCCATGCCTTCTACTATGCAGAGTTCTCAACCTTCAAAATTACCCTTCCCAATTTTATGAAATGAATTGGCTGCGAATATGGTGAAAGGAACTGCAAGTTTTTATGAAATAAATAGATAGTATGGGTTCTGGAGAAACATAGAAAAGTATGTCATGTTGTAGTCATGACTGTTAATAATCAACGAGGGAGTTAATTATGGACCATTATGTTACAAAATATGGAGGATGTGGCAGATAAGTAGTATGATGGAGATTGCAATCAAATCAAATGATGATTCATCAAGGAAACGTATGAATATCCATATTATATATGTTTTATGTTTTAACCTTGCTATTTAAAATAAAGTTTTTCACTTTACCTTTTAGAACTTAACCTTTTCATTTGCTGTTTTCTTTGGTGTTGATCCATAGGTACCCTTTTAGCATATTGGTCTTCAAAACAAGATTCTTCAATTTCCTGCAATCATCATTTGTTTGTAAGCTGTATAATTATGCTAGAGCTGCTGAATGAGATATGGCTGCAGAATCAAATTAGCTGTAGAATGGAATCAACTGCGGAACATGATAAGAAATGAAGTATGGCTATGGAACATGAATGTGAAATGAAATGGAAATGGAATATGACAGTGAAATGGAATGAAAGTGGAGTGAGATGGAATGAAACTGTAAAATAAAATGAAAATGGGGTGAGATGGAATGAGACTGTAAAATGAAATGAATTTGCAGATTATGAACTGCAAATGAATGTAGCTTTATGTCACTACTTATTACAGAAAGGAAATGGAAAATATAGGATGTCAGAAATCTCTGATTTTCACCTTGTATTTTCTGTATAAGTATGCCAATTAATGATTGGTTTTCATACTTATACATTTTATTATTATATTTTTTATGATTTTTTAATTTTATTATATATATATATATATATACAAGAAAAATAAAAGCTAAGTTAGTGGAGAAGAAGAATTCTTCTTCACCAACTTCATTTCAGCGTTATCTTGGAAAATCTTGATAAAATCTTCTCTTGAAATTGGCTTATGATATATCTTCAACCCATGACCATTCACTAGAAGAGGTACCTTTCTTTCATCTATTGTCCTTATTCTCACTGCTCCATTATTAAAGACTTCTTCAATCTCATATGGCCCAAGCCAATGAGTTTGAAACTTTCCTTGAAAATCTTTGAATTTTGAATCGAACAAAAGTGCCCAATCCCTTGCTTGAAACTTCTTCTCCATGATATACTTATCATGCCATTTAGCCCTTTTCTGTTGGACTATACTAGTTCTTTGAACTGCATCTTGCCTGATTTCATCAAGCTCATTGAGTTGCTCCAATCTATGTTTCTGTGCTTCTGATAAATCTAGTCCCAATTGGACTACCATCTTGAAGGTTCTGATTTGAAACTCTATAGGGAACAGGACTTGCTTCCCATAAACAAGCTCATAGGGAGTATGTCCTGTTGTGTTCCTCCATGTAGTTCTGTAGGCCCATAAGGCTTCAGGAATCCTTTTTGCCCAATCTCTTCTGTGTAGATGTACAATCTTAGTGAGAATTCCTTCAATCACCTTATTGGTAGATTCAAATTGACCATTTTCTTGTGGATGATAAGGAGTAGACTTTCTGTGTTTGATCTTGTAATCTTCCACAAGCCTTTCCACCATTTTAGATGTAAATTGAGATCCCTGATCTTTCACAATTTATCTTGGAACACCAAAATGAGTGAAGATGTCCTCAAAAAGAAAATTAACTACAGATTTTCATTAGCAGAAGGTAATGCTTCAGACTCTACCCATTTAGTGACATAATCAGTGCATACCAAAATATACTTCTTTTGTTTATATGGAGGATTAATTGGTCCAATAAAATCACAGGCCCATTTTTCAAAAGGTTCAATGAGTCCCTGAGTTTGTAGTGGCATTTCATTTGAAGGAGCAAGTTTTCCTACCCTTTGGCAGTGATCAAACCTTTTGACATATTCTTTGGCATCTCTGAAGATGGAGGGCCAATAATATCCTAAATGAAGGATTTTATAGGATGTCCTCTTGTTAGCAAAGTGTCCACCACAAGATTCATCATGACATGCCTTAAGAATTTCAGGCATTTCATCTTCTTGAACACATCTTCTAATCATGAGATCTGGACCTGTTTTATACAATTCATTAGTAATCCATGAGTAACTTGCACTTGTTTGAATGATTTTTCTTTTCTCCTTAAGAAACAAATGCGAAGAATATTTTCCTTTGACTAAGTAATTAGCAATATTTGCAAACCAAGGGGTTTGAGTAGTTACTGAAAAAAGATATTCATCAGGAAATTTATCTTCAACTGGAGTGTCATCTTTGATATTTTGAATTCTAGACAAGAAATCGACAACTGTGTTTTTTTTTCTTGGTCTATCTAGAATAGTGATGTTGAATTCTTGTAGGAGTAATAACCATCTTGTAACTCTACCATTAGTAATAGGTTTATTCATTAAGTACCTAATTGTAGAGTGATTTGTATGAACAAAGGTTTCATATCCTATTATGTAATGTTTGAACTTGTTAATAGCACGAACAACAGCTAAGAATTCCTTTTCAGTTACAGTGTAATTTAACTTAGTGGGAGTCAAATTCTTGCTTGTGTAATAGATGGCACAAGGGATCAAATATTTTTGTCCTAATACAACTCCCAAAGTTGTATCTGAAGCATTTGTTGAAATGTGAAAAGGTAGTTTCCTATTTGGACCTCTTAAGATGGGTGCTTCAGAAATTTTTGCTTTTAAAGTCTCAAATGCCAACTGGCAATTAGGATTCCAATTGAATTCACAATATTTGGTGAGTAATTTGAAGAGTGGGGATGCTAGTTTAGTGAAATTTTCTATAAACCTTCTATAGTATCCTATGAATCCTAGAAAACTTCTAACATCCTTTTGACAACTTGGAATTGAGAGTTTAGAGATGACTTCAACTTTCAATTTATCAACTTTAATTCCATCTCCTAAAATGTGATGTCCTAAAAGAATCCCTTCTGTAAACATCACAAAACATTTTTCATGGCTTAGTGAAAGGTTTGCTTCCTTACATATTTTAAGAACTTTTTCCAAATTTTCTAAAGCTTTTTCAAATGTATTCCCATAAACTATAAAGTCATCCATATACACCTCTACACAATCATGTATTAGATCAGAAAAAATTCCTACTACTGCTCTTTGGAATGTTAGAGGTGCATTGCAAAATCCAAAAGGAAGTACTCAGTAGGCATAAGTTCCCCATGGACAGGTGAATGTGGCTTTATCTTGATCTTTAGGTGCTACCTGAATTTGATTGTAACCACTAAAACCATCCAAAAATGAGAAATACTTCTTACCTGCTAATGTATCTAACACTTGATCTATAAAGGGCAAAGGAAAATGATCTTTTAGGGTAGCTTTATTCAATTCTCGATAATCAATACATACCCTCCATTTACCATTATTTTTAGGCACAATCACTAGAGGAGAAACCCACTGGCTGTCTAAAATTGGGTAAATGAAGTTTACATTCAACAATTTTTGCAACTCCTCTTTCACAATTTCCCTAAGATTTGGATTCATCCTTCTTTGAGGTTTTCTGATAGGTTTACAATTTTCCTCAATGTAGATGTGATGTATACAAGTCTTAGGACTAATTCCTTTCATGTCAGTGTATTCCCATTCATATGTAGAAGAATGTTGTTGTAATGTTTTGATTAGATTTTCCTGTTGTAAGTTTTCCAAGTTATTGTTTATGTTCAATGTTTTCCCTGGAAAGATTTCAACTGTATAGCTACCAAATTCTTCCATATAATAAAGACACATCTACCTAGATGACAAATATTCAATATTGGATTTTTCTTGAAATTGATCATGTTCATATTCTGGAGATGATTCAAAATTTTCCTCTATATTTAAGATTTGACTATCTTCACTAATGGTTGAAATAGTAAAGAGTGGCTGAATATCATTTTCATCATCAATCCATTCTTTTTCATCTATGTCTGTGATTGTTCTTGTTGGAGGATATAGAGTGAATTTCTTAGTTGAGTTACCATTAGAGATATACATATCACCAGATCTATAGCTAATGAAAGCATCAGCTGTAGCCAGCCAAGGTCTTCCTAATATAAGTGGATGTCCTCCTAGATTGGGTTAAGATCATAAAATCAACAAGGTACTCCAAAGAGTCTAAGGACACTGAAATATCTTCTAACACACCATCTGGTTTGATTACAGATCTATCTGCCAATTGCAGTAATGTAGGTGTATAAAGAAGATTAGGAAGTTTGAGTTGTTCCATGGTTTGTTTGCTCATGATGTTTATTGCTGCTCCTAAATCAATCAATGTATTCAGAATTTCAACTCCATTGATATGTGTTTTTACAACTGGAATTCCTGGATCTACATATTTTTGTATGGAAATTTTTTCCATCATTATGTTGGCTATTTTTCCTGCCAGCTAAATTCTTTTTATTTCTTTTGTTTTTCTTCCTGGTTTCTTCATGCTCAACTCCTTTATTGTTTTAGCTAGAATTGGAATCTCCTTAATGGCTTGTAACAAAGGGATTTTGATACAGACATTTTTCAATTCATCTAGAAAATCATAATTAGGCAACATAATATGCTTTTCTACCCCTCTATCAACTTGTAATCTTTTAGGAAAAGGCAGTGTAGAAGTAGATACTGGTGGTTTCTCTATGATAGGAGTTGAGTTTATTGGTTCTTTATATTTTTCATTTTCAATATTTTGGTTTTGAAGAGATGTTCCTCAAAACTTTTATTTGGTTGTAGAGAATCTTCCTCAGAATTGTCTTGTTCTTGAATAACTACAAAAGGCTTTTTCCTTTCTAATATCCTACCAGATCTTAGTTGGACATCATTGAGATCTATTAGAGTGATCATATAATTTGGGGTTGTTGATTTTGATGAGGAATTTATTGGGGAGGATAGTTTGGATATGATGGAGGATATTGATAGTATTGAGAGAATCTTCCATAGGGATTTTTCATTCCTTGAGCCCAAGGTTGAGATTGAGATTGAGATTGAGGAAAAGGTTGCTGCCAAGAATTCCAATTTGGTGGGGACTAAATATACATTTGGTTGTTAAAACCATAGTTTTGTGGCCCCTGCCAAGGTCTTCTAGAGACAAACCAAAGAGATTCTGTTGGATTTGAAATTGTTTCCTCTTGAAAAATAGCCTTAAGACTAGGAATTGAAGGACAACTCTTGGTCTCATGGTTTTTTGAACAAATCACACAAGTCTATATGATTTTTGCATCCAAAGGGAATTTTCTTAAAGCATGCTTCTTTCTGCATTTGGGACAGAAAATAGCTAAAGCATCAGTCTCAAATTTTTGCTTGTTTTGTAACTTAAGGGTGTCTATCTATTCACTAAGGCTCCCTAGAATATCTGTTTTAAATTCATCAAGCATGTTTCCAATTTCTTCCCTACTCATTGATCCAGTTGTAGAGTTATTCACTCTAGCAAGAGAAGGATCTCTTGGAACTTTCCTAGTTTTGGATTTTCCTCTTGAGAGATGAACACATAATTCTCCAATGTCATTTAATGGGAGTTGAGAGATATCCCCCTTCCCCATCATGTTAAGGATGTCTATCCACTCATCTCTAATGGCTTTTAATAAAAGAGATTTTAAAGTATCTTGATCTAAGTTATCCATTTTTTCTCTTTTTAAGTTATAGTTGAATCTTTCAATTAAATCCTCCAAATTTTCATCCTCTCTTTGCATCATTTTAAACACTTCATCTTTGTGATTGATGGGCATGCAATAATCAAAATACCTGTCCAAAAATTCTCTCCTCATGTCATTCCATGTTCTAATAGACTGAGTGATCAATCCCATGAACCATTTTAAATCAACTCCTTTCAATGTTGAAGGAAACAATTTAAGTTTTTGAGAGTCTTGTAAATAATCATAAGTTTTGCACAAGACTTCAAATTCAAATAAAAAGGTTTCAGGATCTTCACTTTTTAATCCATGAAAATTTGGGAGGACAAAAGGTGAGATATTTTTCATTGTGGCATATGTTTCTTCATCAACTATAGGGAATCCAAAAGAATTATCAACTTCCCTATTTCCTCTACCTTCTCCATTATTTCCTCTACCTCTTCCTCCTCCAAATAGTGCAAATTCTCCATTCAGAACTCCCTCTCCTTCTTCTTCTCTTCTTGCCATTATAGATTCTTCAGAGTTAATATAAGATTCAACCTGCAAGGTTAATTGCTCTTCCTCTGGTTCCTCTATCAATGGTATGTGGAAGAAAGGTTCTACTTCTCCCTCTCCACTAGGAATTTCTAATTCTTCAGCTAAAATATGTTCCCTTGTAGAGGTGAAAAAGGATACTCCTTCTGTTGGAGATCTAAGATTTTCTTCCTCTAGGACTGCCTCAGTAGATGAAGTAGGAGATCCTCTTAATTGGATTTCTAACCTTAGAACTTCAAGAAGTCTATGGCTAGTGAAATGTGGAATATGAGTTTGAGATGGAGGTGTATCTCTTCTTAGTCTTGGTGGAGTAAGTGGTGTTGTAGGAATTAAACTCTTGCCTCTAGCTATGAATCTACCCCTAGAGTCTCTTTCTCTACACATATCATTTTTTAGATGTAAGAGATGAGGTTACCTAATTACACTTCCCCAGCAATGGCACCAAAATGTTTAGTCAATTTAGTTTCCTAAATTGATTGCATAAATTATCAACCGAGGTTTGTAAGCTGATGAAGTGTGGTGCACTATATGTGCTTAGTTAACCTTTTTCTTACTTTGTTGTTTTGTATTTTATGTTGTTTTTTGGGGGTTTCTATTCTTTGATGTCTAAGAATGTACAACCTGAAACTATGAGAAAACTTAAGTGAATCTAATGAATTTTAAAGGAAAGGAAATGTTCCTAAGTTAATCTAATTTCCTAAAAATGGACCAAGAACTGTTGGCTAGTTAGAAACTAATAAACAAAACAGAGCATCTATCTTATCTTATCATTAGTCCTAATCCATGGATCTAATTCTTAAAACTAAGAATGAAATTGATGCAAAAGGTAACTCAGTAATTGCATTCATTAAACATTCAACCATTGAATTTTGGAATATGATTAAATCAATCGCCTTGAAATGATTATTGGGAATACCAGTGATGTAACTAAGTGAATATTTGAAAGAAAAAAGGTAAAAGCATGTAAAACTAACTATAAACAACTGATGTATTTTTTACTTTCTCCAACATTCAAACGTGAAGCATTACCCTCTTGAAGCGACATGCAAGAAATCAATTATACCTTAGTTCCTAAGTTCCTAGGAAAATAACAATGTACTAAGTAAATTCAATCACTGTATGAATTAGACATTTAACCATTTAGTTTAGGATCATCATCATCTTGAAATGGCTTCTGAAAACATCCATTAACACAGTTAATTGACAATTCTGTGCTAAGAAAATGAATGACAAAACAGTAAGAAAACTAAGCAACTGTGTATTCTTATTACTTCAATCTTAATTCAGTCTGGAAACAGAGTCATTTTTTCCACAGAATATCTTAGAAGAACAAGGCTGCACAGTTGTGATTTATCATTGTGCTATTGATTAAGAACTGAAATGAAATATCATCCTAATTTAGAAAATATATTTGTTGAAAACAGAGTAATGGAAATTGAACTAAAAATAACAAATGAAAAACCTCCTTCAGTGCAGGGGCCCTTTGCAAGTGACATGGTTGGAATGCTAGCTAGTTAAGGATGTACTTTAAATGATCATTGGAAACATGAAATTTGTATTATGAAAAAAACGAAGTCTGAATACATAGTATCAGCGAAAAGCCTGAACTTAACACGTAATTCCTTCTAACTTCTAACTTCCTCTCGGTTCCATGCAACTAATATTTAAAGGAAAATAACATAACTATTTATGAGATAAACTTGCTACAGGTGGCTAATTCGAATTAAATATAACATCACTGTTTATGAGATAATCCTGCTACAAGTGGCTAATTCGAATTGCAATAGGTCTTTTTAAACTTTTGATTAGCTATAGGTGGCCAATTCGAATTAGATTTGCAACAGAACTGTTAGACTCTTGATTAGCTATGAAAGAGAAAATCAAGAGTCCTACTACTTTCGGATAACGTACTTTGACTCCATCTTTGACCATGACCTTAGGCTTGCTTTTCTGTCGATCTGGACTGAGTGAATAGGATATAATCCATGTGGAGATGATTCTAGAAATGCCCATGTGGCCCAATTCTTCATTTGACACCTAGAACCTGCCAAACCATGAGAGTAGCTACGGAATCCACAATTAGCTACAGAATAGGTTGCGTTTTGTAGCTAATTTGCAAAAATCTATTCAAATAGCAAGAACATGAAAATATAATATGGCGATCATTTTAATGCTTTCCTTAAGACAAAATCTGGCATTTATCATTGACTGGGTCTGTAATCTTATGAGAAAGTGAGAGAAAAAGGTGAGAAAAAAATGTTAAGGAGAGGGTAATTCTGAGGTTCAACACCATGTTTGAGCAACTCTCAGGGTATGCAGAGTTCAAAGTGGACTTCCACCATGTTTACATCTGGGTGCAAAGGGACCCTGAGCAAAAATGGTTCAACTTACCCTACATGGCTACGGATGAAGTTGATGCAGAGGTCATCAATCTTGGCCAACATAGTGGCACTCTGCATCCAATGTGGCCATCGGGACTAGCAAGTCTGTGCAGAAACATAAAAAGGAAGCGACCAAGTAGAAGGCTCATCAGTTAGCTCCAAAAGGGAAGAAAGAGGTCGAGGAGAAGGCCCACGTAGAAGTGAAGCGCGCCACGAAGGAATAGGTAGCACAGGAAGAGAACGGCTCCGAAAGAGGTTAGAAGTCTCCTTCGCCCCAAATGGAAGAAGAAGAGCGGTCAGAGCAAGGTGGTGGAGATCAATAGGAGAGCACTCCCTCCTGAGTGAAGCGTTACAGGGAGCAGGAAAAGGAAGGACAACGAAAGAAGTTGAAAGCCACCAAGTCGTCATTAGATCCAATTACCTTGATGGAGGGAAACTTGGATGATATTGGAGATAAGGTGTGGGATACAACAACAGAACTGCTGCAACAGTTTAAGCAACAATAAAATCAGGCACTGAGCACCATCCAGGCGGGTCTGCGTGAGCTGCAAATCCAAATGACTAGAATCCAGGCAGCTGCAGGACAGAGCACCAGGGACCACTCAAGCAACAGAGATGGTTTTCTCAATGGATCTTTAGGAAGTTGTGTTGCTTGATGGAGCTTTGAGCATGGAGGTGGCCCCTGACAAGGCTATTTTTAGCTCCTTGAAGAATATTGGCCTCAACCTGGCCATGCTCCCTAGTGAGTTTCTTCACAAACTGTAAGAAGGTGTGATAACAGAAGTTAAGACCTGGGAGCAGTATGTGCTGAGCATGATCAGTGTTTTCGGGAAAAGTGTCTATTCAGAACGACCCTATCCCACTGGGTTGTGACAGAGACCTCAAAAACAAACAGGGAAAACTACTCTTGTATTCTCCTTTATCAACTATAAACGAAGATGATTAAGATGAACCGACCTGTGTCTTGCGCTAGTTGTTCGATCCAATCTCTCTTCTCTTTGACAGCTTCCACCGATCTGCTCCCTCACTTTCCTGGCGTCACCAAGTTCCTGCAAGTTCATAGAAGAGAGAAACTACACAAAGACATGGATTTATGTTCATAAAAAGCTTAGGATCAGATTTAAGCTAAACATACAAATATAACAAACATCAGTGATATACAAGCATGTAGGAGAAACTCAAGTAGTTTTATTGATAAAACAAGAAGATCCAGGAGGAGTTACAACCGATGATTCCTGATCCAGCATCAACCTCCCAGCATAGAATCCCTTCTTCACCTCTAACAAAGCATAAATCACCCAATACTCTGATATCTATCACAAAACCAACAACAATTCTCTGCAATGTACAAAATTCCAGCCCCCTGGATCTCTTGGTGAGGGATCCATATATAGATGTATGCAAAGAGGATGAGTCAGCTCATGAATTGATTAGTGGCTTCTCTCTGTCAGTTCTTGCTTCCACTTGGAGACTGAGAGCCTCTTACTCATCACTGGTCGAATTCAGTGAGGCAAGTGTCATTGGAGAAGATTCTGGAAGCTTCCATTGTCTCTCCACCTCGCGGAATGACTCTGCCACTTGTCATTTCCCACTCAACGCACCCTGGTAGTGCATTCAAGTGCATTGCAACGCACCTAGCCCGTGTATTTGGGTGCTTTGCAACGCAGCTAGCTAGTGGAGCATCTGAAATGATCCTGATTTGACTAGTTTTGAGCAGTTTCTCGTGGAGAACTTCTGGGAGAAGCTGTAATTTGTTGACCTTGTTTCTTTAGGAGCTGGAACAACACCTTTAGGGACTTAGGATCCCTTGGTTTATGGACATTTCATGCTTATAGCTGTAAGGCACAAAAATGTCTATAACAGTTGCCCCCTAAATTATGAGGCCGTTTATCGGGTGAAATGCTTTATTAGGAGGATCCGAAGTTCTTCTAATGCTGGGGAGGAGACCTGTAATAAGATACAATACAATACATTATTTTCATACTGTTTTCATGATCTAGCTGAGGCGGGCATTCCCATGCTCAGCTTTATAAATTCATTTTCATGTACATAGGACAGAAAATCGTCTGATGGTAGACTGATGATTCTGATGAAGTCATCATCCTTTTGGTAGGATGATTATCTGTGCTGCAATGCTGTACATTTCAATGTCTTTATTTTTCCTGAATATATATCACAGCCCAGATGGATGAAACTAGATCCGAGGTCTTCAATCTCATCCGATCTTCACTCTAAGTACAAGTCGATCCATGTGAGAAATGTTTTGAAGTCGAACATGGAAAGACATCGCTTGATTACCAGTCAATGATGTAAATTGTTAACAAGCGCGAGAGGAATCACTGATAATGATAATGACCCTCAAGGTACTGCAGTACAATTCACGTGGTGTGAATAAAGGACTTGGTGTCGAACACCACGCAAAATCTTTCGGTCGGAGGTCATTGATGTATACCTGTCGCCGGAAGTGAGAAACTTGCCATTGAGGCATGCAAGCTTCAAAGTACTGAATGGGGTGTTCCTAGATCAACTTCTTGGATAATGAGCTGATGTCGACAAGAAGCGATCCATCAAAGGAGGGCCTTAATGAATCCCACATCAATGACACGGAATGGAGCAAATGATTTTGATGGAGGTGAAAACGATCTGGTGATATATGGTTCAGGGTGGCGGTCATGAAAGAATGAAGTATAATGTATGGTAGTGGATGGGACACGGGTGACATCTCTGGATGACTTCTCTTGAACATGTCGGCGACACTTATGTGATGGATTGGTAGCATTTACCCCAAATGTGGATGGTATGGCAGGACCATGGTGATGTGACCGGTGAATGAAACAACCCAACCCGACTCTGGCATGGAGTGGAAGTGTCATGTTCAAGAGCGACTTGCTACCAATAAAGTTTCTTTGCATTTTCTTCCCAATTTTTCCCCAGTCATTGCTGACCAGTACCTCTTTATTTTTGTCAAGCTTGAGGAGGATAACATATGCTTGTTCTATAATTTGCCCTTCGGGCAAACCCATCGCTATGTTTTAACGAGCCTAGCGATAGTGAAACTCGTTCTCGTCTAAAGACAAGTTTGTCGCTATTAATCCTTTTAACGAGTCTAACGACAAAGATAACTCGGTCCTTTTCCTTTTTAGGGAGTCTGAAAAGGTACATAAAGATAACTCCGGAATTCCTTTTTCGTCATCTAATCCCTTAAGTCCGAAAAAGTATAAAATAATACAGAAGGGATGAATTTTCGATAATTTTAACGAGTCGAATAAAACAAGCGCTCGATCTTTTTGTGCAATAATCCCTCAGGTCCAAAAAGATTAAAATCTAGTGGAGGGATAGCACTTCCGATCGCTTTAACGAGCTGGAAGGCCAAAACTCGGCAATCTTTTCATATTTTACGAGTCAGATGAAAAAGAGCTTAAAGGAGACTCGTCTTTTGAGGAACGAGTGATAAAATGGGTAGCAGCTGATTCCAGGTAAGGTTTGGAATTTTCCAATCACGGCAGTGTCACAAGGATGGCTAATGAAATCACTCTTCGCAGCTGTTCCTCAAAATGGGTAAACAATCAAATGGAGGTGAATGATCGGCCAATAGAAAAGTGGAGGTGACGGTGCAAACACGACCAAGGCTTTAATGGCTGAAAATGCTTCATTCACGATGGTTATTTACTGGAAGATAGTTCATTTTTTAATGAGCTTAAACGCGGGTGGAAACATTTGCTCGATCTTATGTTTATTTTTTAACGAGCTTGAACTATGCGCTAAAACTGCTCGATTAATCCAGTCATATGATAAGAATGTCTCATATAAAAACGGAAACTTTTAGATTTTTGCCCCACATCCTTTCTTTATGCAAGTTAGATGACGACTAATCCTACGAGTTTAAAGGGTTAGCCTACGGGTTTAAAGGGAGGACCTAAAAATTTAAAAAATAAATAGTCGCCCTTTGCTTGCACTCCAAAAGGTTTGCATGCCCCCAGGTATAAAATATGATTTCAAGGTTACCTCTCAATTTGCAGACAAAACATTTGTTCTATCGGGAAAGGCCTACCTCTTACAGGTTACCCAAAGATTGCTCTATTCACGCAGCAAACAAAACACTTCTTCGGCGATGTCTACCGAAATAGACAAAGGTGAGTGGCGAGATCAACCAACTCACATAACTTTGACAAAAGAATCTTATTCTAGAATAACCCCTCTTCCACCGACGGACGAGGTACAGACTAGTCATATTCTCCCGCGGAAACCTACTCTATACCCGAAGTTTTCCTGCCAAAGCAGACCAGGACGCATGCCCCCTGGGTTTCAGTCATATCCCTCCGAATTACTCGTGCTCATCGGGAGGACGAACTGGGATTTGAGACATTTCTTGCGTGAAGAGACCATTTAGAGATGGTATATGACTATTTGCTATGCGTGATCCGGGAAATGAAAGCTGGTCCATGAGCTTGACCACTCTTCCTTCGTGTGGAAAACACATTACTCTAAAGAGTGAGGAGACGATGGCTCCCATGCAATAAATATAGTCTCATCCAAGGAGTAGGTTATAATCCAAGGGTCCTTGAATGACCATGACGTTCATGCGAACTATCTTCCCTCTCAATGTTATGGGCACATCAGGAAGGATCCCTAAAGGTCGACTGGTTCCTTTATCAAAACTTATCAGATTTCTCATTTCAGGCAAAAGCGATGGCGAACCAAGCGCTTTCCAAGCAGTAGAGGAAAGGATACTCACAGAAGCCCCCTCATCTATGATGGTACCAGCCATGACCATTCTATATATTTGAACGATAATTCGGAATGGTATGCTTGTTGGTAGGCGGGGTCTGCCTAGTTGATTCCAGTCGAAGGAGACAACTAGGTTGCTTGGAGGTGGGACCAAGTAGACGGCCGGGTATGGCTCTGACGAACTTCCTTCCTGTGGTAAAGGAATGGGTAGATTGCCCCCATGTTTGTCGGAGTCTGTGTTGATGAAGAGAATTTGGACGGTGTCATCCTTGTTATCTTCAGTGACTGTATCATTCGAAGATAAAACCTCTGAAGGCAAGACCGGGTCAACTGCCGCCTCGACCTTTTGACTTTCGTCTGGTATGGATTCAGTTAGTTTATCCTCAATGATAGACGCTTCAGCTGACCACTTGAGCGGGCCAACTGGGTTCTCAACTAGTGACGGACTCGGCAAGAGTTTTTTATATCTAGGAGGAAGTCGTAACGGTGAAACCGGATGATCATCCAAAACTCTTTTAGCCTTGTCTAAGAAGGGACAACGGTGGAGGGCATGGTCGCCTTCGCACAGTCTACAGGGAAATCTAGCTTTCCCTTTTTGTCCTAGGGCTTCACTTTCACTAGTTGACAGTGTGCTTTCAACATGATCACCAGAGGTTGATGACACCGGATTGTGCAAACGAGGAGACCAGTCCCTTAGTATCCGAGGGATGCAAGGACAATCTCTGTGAAAGTGGTCTCCTTTGCAAATGACACATGGCGATTTAGGCCTGGTCGGTGCTGTGTGTGGATTTTCGTTAGACGACACTTGTTTTCCCCCATTCGCCTTTGGCTCCTTCTTCTTTTTCTCTTTCTTCTTCTTTTCCTTCTTCTCCTTAGGAACTTGGCTTTTAGCTTTACCAGTCCCATCCAGCGAAGAGGAAGGATGAGAGGAAGAATTAGAGGAAGTAGAAGGCTGGTGGGTAACTCTGGACTCGTCTAATTGCTGATTCGACTGTTCAGGAATAGTGGTGTTCTAAACGACGTTGGTTGAGAAGAGCCATACTGGCAAGCCAATTGTTAGTCCTGGAAGCGACAACGTGGCCATATGGGGCGCACCAACATCTCCCCAAGAGGAGAAGGGACTAGGATTTCCACCAAGGGGAACTCCTTGGTTGGTAGGCTCCATTTTCTCAACCCAAAGATCAACGCAGGAAAAGGGTATGAATATTCCGTTTAAAATAAATTTTAACATGCTTTGACACAACTTGTTTTTTCAGTTTTAAAGAGTCGAGAAAAAAAAAATATGACTCTAGTCTCCTTCGATTTTTAATGAGCCTGAAGTGACAAGTGCTCAGATGGACCTTTTCCGTTAAGGAGTCTGAAAAGGAATGAAAGGAACTGCTCTGGAGATCTAGGTAGAGGGAGTACCAAACCAATCACAAAACTGCAGAATACTTTTTAGGGTACGGCAGTCAATCTTCCCGAATGCTGTGTTCGGTGCATTGCGATCAGTAGGGCGGCCGACACGGCTTCCTATGGATAAAGGTTTTATGCCTATAGGGGTCTCCCAATATATACTCGACGGTACGTGGGAGCACAATTCCGTATTGGCACTTATCGTCTCAAAGTGGAGGAATCACCCAACCATCAGTGAGGACAACAGTTACCAGGCTTTACGACGCCGGAATACGTCTCTAGCCTAGACCTCTAGATGTTGTGCATTAAGTTACAAAGCGTTGTTAAGTTCATTGAATTTATTTTAGGTTGATCTTTCTTATGAAGTTTGCCTTTTGGGTTCACCACGAGAAGTAGATGTAATTTCTAAAATGCAATCTAAAGATGATAAGCAAGCTTTTATCTCTTTTCAGCAATGAAAATCCTAGCTACAAGGGGAAAAGAAAGACACAATATTTTCTCAAAGAGCAAAGAGCACACTGTAAATGCACTTTTCCTAAATCAAGCCATACAAACTGTCAATATGCAAATGAACTTGTGCATGTATTTGTTTTTCACTTTCTTAATATTGATGCCTAAAAAGAAAGTTGTTGTACAAATTTGAATTCGATTTCAAGTGAAAAACACAAACAAGCTTCTTTTCGAAATCAAAAGGTAGAGATGATTACGACACTTTATGATTTTGAAATAAACACTTGTTTCGACGCTAGAAATTCACGAATTCAAGCCAAAGGCAAAAGTAAAAGCGTAATCAACTGTCAACAGCAAATATACTCTCTCCTAAGATTAAAATGACACTTACGACAGATCTAGATCTAAGGGCGACAGTATGACTAGTTTACTTTTGCAATGGGAAACTGTAAATGACGTAACAAACACACAAAAACAAATACAGTTTCTTTTATACAACTGAGGCGGAATTAAGGCAAGGAAAAGGGGCTTTTAGACAGACAAACACATTGATCACAGGCTACAAAAATCAGAGGCAAAACTGGAAAAAGTGAGCAAAGAACCTCAGCTAGGCAGGGCTAGGCTGATCAACGCACCTGCTACACAGAGAAACTGAATTGCAACGTAGGTAGCCCTCTCGGGAACTGCGCTGAAATGCAGAGTCTCTTCACAGAGCCTGCGCTGAAGCAGAAACGAGAATTCTCTCCGAGTTCTGGGTCACGGTTTGCAGTTTAATCTATGGTTTTTGGCCGGGTAAAAGCAATCAGTAATGCACAATCAGAGGGTTGATTTACAAGAGGTTTAAGAGCTATCACAAAGGGTAATCAGATCATTTGTGAATCAACTGTTCAGATCATAAACAGATCCAGTGAATAGACTAGAGCAGCAGATGTCTACTTTGCATTTGTAAATGGCAAATGCAGTTCGATTCGCTACTCTTAAGTTTATGAGATGAACAACAATAGAAACACAAACAAACTAACTAGACACGTTCCCCAGCGGAGTCGCCATTTTGTTTTCGGGAAAAGTGTCTATTCAGAACGACCCTATCCCACTGGGTTGTGACAGAGACCTTAGAAACAAACAGGGAAAACTACTCTTGTATTCTCCTTTATGAACTATAAACGAAGATGATTAAGATGAACCGACCTGTGTCTTGCGCTAGTTGTTCGATCCAATCTCTCTTCTCTTTACCAGCTTCCACCGATCTGCTCCCTCACTTGCCTGGCGTCACCAAGTTCCTGCAAGTTCACAGAAGAGAGAAACTACACAAAGACATGGATTTATGTTCATAAAAAGCTTAGGATCAGATTTAAGCTAAACATACAAATATAACAAACATCAGTGATATACAAGCATGTAGGAGAAACTCAAGTAGTTTTATTGATAAAACGAGAAGATCCAGGAGGAGTTACAACCGATGATTCCTAATCCAGCATCAACCTCCCAGCATAGAATCCCTTCTTCACCTTTAACAAAGCATAAATCACCCAATACTCTGATATCTATCACAAAACCAACAGCAATTCTCTGCAATGTACAAAATTCCAGCCCCCTGGATCTCTTGGTGAGGGATCCATATATAGATGTATGCAAAGAGGATGAGTCAGCTCATGAATTGATTAGTGGCTTCTCTTTGTCAGTTCTTGCTTCCACTTGGAGACTGAGAGCCTCTTACTCATCACTGGTCGAATTCAGTGAGGCAAGTGTCATTGGAGAAGATTCTGGAAGCTTCCATTGTCTCTCCACCTCGCGGAATGACTCTGCCACTTGTCATTTCCCGCTCAACGCACCTTGGTAGTGCATTCAAGTGCGTTGCAACGCACCTAGCCAGTGTATTTGGGTGCTTTGCAACGCAGCTAGCTAGTGGAGCATCTGAAATGATCCTGATTTGACTAGTTTTGAGCAGTTTCTGGTGGAGAACTTCTGGGAGAAGCTGTAATTTGTTGACCTTGTTTCTTTAGGAGCTGGAACAACACCTTTAGGGACTTAGGATCCCTTGGTTTATGGACATTTCATGCTTATAGCTGTAAGGCACAAAAATGTCTATAACAGTCAGCAATTACAAAGTCAACAATGAACATATGTTCGTGGAGAAATTAGCAACGTTGGAAGCATGGAAGAAAGTTTAGGTGTAAAATGAGCATACTGCAGCCATGGTGGTTGAGGCATGCAAAATAGTCCCTAAACTACATATCCCGAAGGAAGCACTGTGGACACAAAGATTAGGAAGTTGGCTGCAGGTGTGTGCGACGTGAAGACGGAAATGGCCAAGGTTTAGTTTGAACTGAACCTGAAGATTACAGAGTTAGAGTTGAAGTCACAGCCTTTAACTCTACCAGAGGTAAGGGAACAACACGAAGCTGCTGTGAAGGATGGAGTTGCAGTAGTGGATTCTGCGTGGTAGATTGCACCACGATTTTCAAGAAATACATGGAGTTAGTCACAACACTAAAGGAAGATCCTAACCTATAGAGGCTAAGCACAGAAGCCCGTGAATTGCAGTAACGGTATGATGAAGCGAGAGTGACGGCGCGCACTGTTGCTATAGCACAGCGATTGGCCAAACTGCATGAGGCAAAACGGTTGCTTGAATAGGTGGAAGGAGCGCAGAGGAAAGAGATGGTCCTCAAGGCCAGGTTGGGGCCTTGGCTAGATGAGGCCTACGCTATCTCCACCACCATTGAAGAAAAGTTGGCAAGCCTATAGAGAACGTAGCAGAAGATCAAGGAAGACAATGTAGGACCGGTAACAAGTAGTTGGTGGAGCAGATCAAATAGGTAGCCACGTAGAGCGCGGGTGAGGTAGCTATGGCACAAGTACAATTGGAAGGTTTTTACAGTAAGATCTCTGTGCTAGCAGAGTGACTCGAGGACGAGCCAGAATATTTGTGTTAGGGGCCTGTTGGGACGGGGTCCCCTAGGGTCAATTTTGGGGCAAAAAGCCCAAGTTTTGTTGTAAAGAATGTAAAGTCTCTGCAAGTTGTGTCATGGATTGCATAGATAATAAAGTTGCATAAAGGGTTTTACCCTTATTTTATGTAAGTTATGTCAGCTTTTGTATATTCACCCATGGTCCGCGGACCATGGGATTGTATAAAAAGGAGATTCTTAGAGAGTCTAAGGTAGTAGATATCAATGATGAAGATGAATGTAATGGGTCAGTAAGAAAAAGAGCAAAGAAGTCTTAGAGTAGAAGAGAGGCTTTACAGCTATGTTCGCAGAGACCTAGAGTAGAGTCCATAGCTCAATGCGTATACCCCTGCAGCTAAGTGTGTAGAGAAGTCTTGAGTCTGTAAGCAGAAATGAAGTGTTCATAAAGAGATTATTATAGAAATTCTTGTGTTTATCTATTTCCTTTTGTTATGAATGAATGCACTATTATGTTATGATGAATGATGGATTTATGAATTAATACTGTATTGATGCATTATTTTACATGAATTATATTGTCATAGGAACGCAAGTAATAGTAAGTATTTACACAAAGAATATCTTGTTGCATGTTAAAGTTATCAAACGATTAAACCAATCTGGGTAAATATGGGATTAAGGGTAATCACAGAGGTGCGTAAGTGGTTGATTCACCTATTTAGGGTCCACGAAAGAAGTTCGTGAACATTCACAGAGGTATAGAAGCTGATTAAGGGAAGTTATATCGATAAGCCCTAAAGGCTTATCAATCTGCGCGAAGGCAGGTTTAGGGCATAAAACGACATTACACTAATCTCTGGGTGTGGAAAATTGGTTCCAGCATCCCCCCATACTACTTTGGGTGAGACTTCAATCCGTGCTCCGTGGGTTGATGCCGAAAGGGCTAGTAGTGTATGGATTTATTTAGCAAAACTAACTCTGAACTTGGGTTAGAACCCACTAAGCCAACAACTATTAACATCCCCACTTATACAAAACAAATGAGAAATATGTTGCACTATATTTTAGAACTAAACTAATTATTATATGCAACAATTATTTATTTATTTATTTACTATCCTATTCTACCTGAGAAAAATAAATTCCTCTCCTCAAGTATAGGAGTATTTCCAATGTAACCATGTGCATAACAAATATAAAAATGCATTCATACTCAAGTTTAGAATATAATATTCAATGCATACCTGAGTATGAAGAACCAACAATTTTAATGATGATGTCAAGAAGTAAGGAAGAATGAAGGAGGGGTATGGCCTTATAGTTTCTTGAAACCAATTTTCAATAAAATCAAAATGCTCTTGGTTTACCTCTTTATTTGGCTCATTTAGCATATCCTCCTTTACCATGCCATGTAGATCTTCCATTATGATATGAATATCCTATTGTGTGCTTAGAGGATCCATAGATAGTGTTGACGGTGTTGGACCAACCAACATGTCAGGGGATCTCCCGGTAAGAAGTCCCAACTATAGCTTAGACTGTTTGGTTTAGGAGTCCCAAAAGTGGGTCATACCGTATCACCTTGACTGCGATTTCACACAGAGACAAGTAAGATGTCCTTGTTTGTAGCAAAGGTGTGACATATGCAGTAAGTCAAGGAAGGTGCATAAGCGGTTCTAACACACAAAGGGTGAGGTGAGTGCGTCTCTTAGAAATCTGTGAAAGAATGGAGTTAAGAAGGGAACACACGAGCTAAGATGCATCACAACATGGAAGGAAAGTGAGCTAACAATCCAAAGTGATGGTTAAACCAACAAAACAATTCAGTAAGATTCATACATACATAACAGAAAATAGCTCCACATGCATGCGTAAGTAAATAGATACATATATCATTTAGAGTAAACAAGATAGCTAAAATACAATACGACATATCCATGAAACGTGTTGGCTATGTTATATTAAGAAGTGTAAGTTCCAGTCATACAATACATTCATGACCAACCACTCATTCTGATAGTGGAATGTTACAGTTACTACCACCTGCTCCTCCAAAGAGATATAGTAGCTCTGTACAGTGGATAATCCAAGGCTCGTTACAATATTGTCCAAGCTCTCTCTAAGATACTCCTATAGGAAGCTTGGCTGACCAAAAGCCTTTACAATGAGTTATGAGGGACTATTTATAGCAAAGGGTGGGGTGGCCCTTGACATTCCCCTTTGTGACAGTTCATCTACCCTCATGACTCTTCATCTACTCTATGACTATTACATCTAACTATCGACACTTGAACTTACACCTGACAAGGCATTACACACAATCTGCACATGTACCCATGTGAGACAAAATAGGCTTGAGCAAGCCATGCAAGACATCACTATGACTTGGACAATTGTGGGAAGACCAGCTCTTTGACATCCTCATGGTGGTTGACAGTCGCCAAATGATGCCAAGCTTGGTAGTCCACAATGGTGTCCATGTACTCTAAAGTGACATATTTTTGGAAACAAACTCTTGCTTCCATAGAATCCGGGTACACTATTCGAGCTCCTCTGTCCAACTCATCTGATAACACCCGCATCATTGTCTTGAGTGTGGCTGGACCAACGACATACTGATGCATGTTGTCTACACTGATCACCAAGTCTGGGTTGGTGGCTATGTGCATTAACTCGTCAAAGTACAAGTCAAGCTCCAGTTGGACCTGTGCCTTTGTCTTTGCCTGGGTGAGTGTCCCAATAGATGGGATCGCATGTGCATGCACAAAAACATCCATACTCCTGAATACCCTTGCATGGGATGCCTATAGACTAGTGATGAGCTACGAGAGATCTTCATAGTTCCGGATTTGACTCTTGATGCGTGCCTTCAACTCGAACACTCTCGGCTTCATCATCTTGGGCAAGCTAACACATCTCCCTTGTATCTCATTGTCCATGTTTGCAAGTAATAAAAAACAACATGCATGTTCGATAAGATACGTGCTCTCCTCGCACACTGCTGCTGCCAACCATTGAGATGGAAAACTCCCTTATGCACGGTACCAAACTTGGAATATGACGCCGACATGACTGTGTTAAGGGACAATACTTCATCCAATATTGCCTTCTTCAACTTTTCTCAAGTGGATGCTGTAACCAATTACCCTTCCTGCTTGGCCATCTATAACTCCTTAGCCATTCGCTCGTTCTCAGCTATCAATAAGTGAACACTCGAGCTAGTGGCTTTGGCATATGCTCTGGTAGCATCGGCCAATGTTGTTGGATGTTTGCACATGTCAGACAAAATCACTCATTCCTAAAACTACATAGGAGATGTGTGATCATCTGGAGTCGACACTCTACGAGATTGCATAACTCTATGTTGGAACTCATCAAATGAGATGTTGTGCATCTCTCCCTTTGGATTGTCTCCAAGGATCTGAGTGTCTCCTTCGTCGCTTGGGACTTGCTCCAATTCCAGATCTGGTGAAGCTAGTGGGTCAACCTCTTGGTGGTGAGGCATGAGGTCGATGTCTTTTTCTAATTCCTGTTTCTCCATATCCATATCTGTCTACTCAAGTGCTTGTTAAATCTCTTGAGAAAAGTCCTACTCCTGCAACTGCTTATCTTGCCTGCTTGGTGCCAGTAGTTTGGATGACTCAACTACTTTTACGGGTGCAGTTTTGTCTGTTTGTACATGTTACACCCCCTACTATACTTCTTCCTGTTGCGCTTCCTTCTCCTGTTTGCGTAACTCCTGTTCCTTCCGAAGTTTCTCCTTCAACTCATGCAACTCCTTCTCTGTTTCCTCCATTCTTTGTTTTTTGATCTACCTTTTCACATTCCTCCTATCGCGTTGTTGCCTCTTTGCCTCTATTTCCAAAGCTACTTTCTGCACAAGTGGATCTGCTCTAAAATTGCATCGTTGCTCTGCCTCTGTGCTGTTGATAATACTCCTCTTAGCTTTGTCGCACACTGATATGTCTTCCTCTACTGCTGCTATTAGTGGTGCTCTCTTGGATCTTGCTTCACGTTGCTTCGATAACCATTCCACAATGATGTCGACCAGTTCATTAGGCCTGGAGAAGCTGTAACAATATCTCCATGGGTCCTCCTCCACCCAATGACACGCCCCATGGATCCAATGAAGTTGTACTCTCGTGCAGTTATCTTTTACAAAATAATGCGGGTCATACGAATTGTAGCTTCAGGCGTCGAATGGATATTTCTTTATCTCCTCTGCTTCGACATCCACATGCCTAAAATTCCATATCTTGTATAACTCAATCCAAAATGGAAGAGTGGGCCAAGATGCCTTCTTCTTTCGGTGCAGCCTAGCTAATAGTCCTGCTGAGATGTGGTATGATACTTCTTGCATGACGAGCTTGTCCAAGGAAAACTTTGGTAGAACATACAGAGGATTCTCTACGCTATGCATCCGTATGAAGGTGTCAGAGGGTGAGGCGTACCAATCTGCTATATTGAACAATGCCTCCATTGCTACCTTTGACATGCATGGTGGATCTTGTTCAAATATCATCCTGTACACCAGGGTGACAAAATGATCGGACAATTGTGTGATGACTCCTCTGAAGTTGCATTCAAACAACATTTTATAATAAGTGTTCACAGAGGTCTCCGACGATGCCCATGCCCACTTCAATCCTGGGAACTCTTGGTGGGCATAGATTGCATCCAAGATGTAAGAGGGCATGTATATTTCTGCTTTCTCACCTTTGGGTGACTGTCGAGCTCTTGTTACCTGTTCCTTTAGCCAGTGAGCCAACATGTCGAACCAGTTCCATGCTTTTCCTTGACTGGCCAGTTGGTCCAACACGATCACCCAACTTTGTGGGAAGGTTTTCGTGCTCTCTTGGCCATACAAGCGACATGAAAAGATGACCAAATATTGATACGCCTTTCGCAGTCTATTTGTCTTGTAAATATTGTTGGGTGTCATCCTGAATTTGGTCGACTTCTTCACCCAGTTCTTCAAGATATACCTGGAGTTGGCATCACTTCTGGGTATGATGAAGGGTGTCTCCATGCTGATCATGGGCTTCGACATATGGTACATCTATTCATAATCCCATGCCCTGAAGGTAGAAATCTCCATCGCACTGACACTACTCAATCTCATCCTCTTAGGATCAGTGTGCGAGACGATCCAATGTATCATGTTCGCACATGGTAACATGGGATACCTGCATGCAATCCGGTACAAGCTGGACTTGTGAATGATCACATAGACTTGGTGGTCTTCGAGGTCTTCCCTAAATGTGCCTGCAAATGCATCATTGAATTCTTTCCATTTCAGCTTGATGTCCTTTTCTACAATCAACTCGGTATCTTTGTAGATCGGAAAAATTGTAGACACTCTCTCAACTGCTACTCTAGTTGTGCTTCCGTGGGTGTCCTTTGGTCCTACCCTCTTGGAGGCCATTGATCCTGAACTAATGAGAGGTGGATGAACGCCTGCTAGATTTAGAGACATGATGACATGCATGGAAAGAAATATGTCTACTAAAACGAAAGAAAACTTGAGGAATGACATGCAACATACCTAGGGATTGAATGGCAAGGATTACACAATTTTTCCTAGGAGGCCAGGAGA
Organism: Pinus tabuliformis; assembly: GCA_031772625.1. NCBI lineage: Eukaryota > Viridiplantae > Streptophyta > Pinopsida > Pinales > Pinaceae > Pinus > Pinus tabuliformis. Next base: position 1,014,285,206 of record CM062815.1, read on the forward strand.
ATAGCTGTTGGAACTACACAAAAGGTACTCTGGACTGCTGGGAGGCTGGATGGATGTTAGAATTGTGCAATGCGCAATCCAGACTAGCCTGCTGGCTGCTGGGATTATGCAATGCGCAATTTTAGCTGGCAAGGGTTGTAGGCCTAGTGACTGCATTGCGCAATTTTCTGGGCCAACAATCACTGCTCCTCAGAATTGTACAATGCAAGACTGGAGGATAGTCACTGGGAAGAAATGCACATTTTTTGGGAGGAAGGCAGAGCCTTCCCTCTTAGGATTGTGCAATGTTGTCTTGGTGAGGCAAAGTCCGGGCCAAGGTTGCCCAGACCCGCCAACGGGCAACTGAAAGAAAATGTGGATGTGAATGCATGGCGATACTGAGTGTAAGTAGGAGTGAATGATTGTGCATGCAAACAGTGAATGAAAGATTTAGAAAATGGAACAACATGCATGTGTGTGAAGTGAGTCACCGAATCGGCGACGTTAGTGCAAAACAGTGTCATGCATGCAACAACAGTGAGATGATAACGAAAATTGAAATGGTGCTAGTACAAGATAATATGCATGCAAATGACAAAAAGTGTTCATAGAAATCAAGCAAACAGCACTCACAGAAGCCAAAATAGAAAAAGCGACAGAAATGCTGCAAAAGACAAATTAAGCCGACTTACCCAGAAATAGCTAAGCTGGATGTGTCAAAGACTCCTGGATGTGTTCTAGGATGTCAGAGATCCAAGATCGATGTGAATGAATGAGCTCTGAAGCATCGAATAAATAATTTTGATGCTCATGACTCGCATGCCACAAATCTAGGAAAAAGTGACACTTAGAGGAAACATTCTAAAATGATCTTTGCATGTAATCTCTAGCTGCTAAAAATATCTCCCTAAAATCTACGGATGCTTTTTACATGTTTCTTTTTGCTATTTTGGGAAAAAGCAGGCCATGCATGCAAGTCAAGTTTTCTTGGTCCCGGGTGGAACTGATCAACCCGATGGCACGTGCAACAATCTGCTTGATTGAGGGGAAAATTTGTGCATTTCTGGGAGGGAGCTGGGCTAGATGCCCAGAGGGATTGCACAATTTCTGGGCTGAGCAGCTGATGGTTGCCTATAATTGTGCAATTTCTAAGCTGAGAAGTCCTGTTGGGTGAGATTGCATAGTTTTTCTAGGGAAGGTTGACAGGTCGAATTGCACAATTCCTAGCCCAGTAGGCTGCCAAACAGGATTGTGTAATTTTTGGAGGGGAGGTTGGTTCCCCTCTATAATTGCACAAATTCTTGAGGGAGCTGCCCAGCTAGCAACTAGACCAAGTCTGGAGAAACATTTTGTGAGGGGGATGCAACAAGCTATCATGCACAGGCTGGCAATCTGCTAAAAAACCACTGAATCTCATGTACTTGACAGTGAAAGACATGCTGCTGAGGATAGTTGGTAGGGATGTTCCAAAAGGAAGCTAAGAAAAAATTTTGGAGGGTGGTTGTAGCTGCTACAACACTTGGTGACACACTAGTAGAACTCTATCTCTCTGAATTGACCTTGCTCGTGAAAAGAAATTCTAACACCTCCAGAATTATTGTTCAGTTCTCTGTTCATCTTTGTTTCCACACTTGCTTGATTGTGAGATGTAGCATCAGTCAAGCTCTTGGTCGGTCGACACATATTCCAAGCCAAGGAAACACTGTTGTTTTGATTAGGGATGAGGGGTATATTGGTGCATTGGTTCACAAGAAGTATAGTCGTCAAAGTCCTAGTTTCATCTCTGGTGTTGCTCTATTGCCAGCAGGCTTGGACATTACCCCAATGGAGTCACACAAAAACACAAGCATCGCTCCGCTGCCAATGAGCCTTGTCAGTACCCCGACGAAGTTAATTACATCACCTTTCTACGCAGGAAGCATTTCTCTTCTTTCGCCTTATTCATTTTTCATTTTTCAAAATTTTTTCACTTTTCATTTTCATAACTGTGCATAGAACTTATTCATTTCAAAGGTAGAAGAGGGATCCTAACTTATTGAGAGCAGAAGAGTTTATTCCTTTAGAGAAGTAGTTTACTATATACCAATGAAATGCTTGTTAAGGTTTTCCCCTCACCTTATTCTACTTGATTGAGCTGCCAATGGTTAACCCAAAAACAACCGACTAGAGTACGTGACACTAGTTAGTGCGCAAGAATTGTGTTTTCACCAAGGTTCACTTCGAATAGTACATATTTTCCATTGGCGTATCATGGAATGAAGATAACAAGTTCTTCATACAGAGGTCGAATGACAGATAACCAAGTATTGATAACTGCACAAGGCCTTTTGTACTTTACCTAGCTTGTTTGAAGAATCACACACGGTTTCATGTGAAACTAAACTACAAGTGAAAAATAAGAAAACAAACACAAAACAAAGCAAAAGAAGGAGTAACTACAAAAGAAAAGTGGAAAGAAAACAAGCAAGCAGAAAAACAAACATGAAAGGTAAGTAAGCAAACAAGCATGCAAGTAAACAACCAAAAGAAAACACTACTCCTACTCCTAAGCTAATGGTGCATGGACCTGATAACGTGAAGTGATACTTCCAATGTAGCCATCGACCCATTGGCTGACCCATGTTGGTGAAGGCATGGTTCACGAACAACAAAGCTATGCGAACCAACAAACATGAAAGATATAACAATGAAGACAAACACACTCCAAGTTTAAAAGTGTCCAAGGGACATGAGTGAATGCAAGTGCATGAAATATAGTCCGTGGACTTGTCAGGGTGTTGTGAAACACTATGTGCACCTATGGAGCATACAAATAGTCTTGACTATGACATGCAAGAATACGAAGGAAACACATATAACTTTTATCGTGCATGCATACTTTCAATGTAATATTTCTCCAATGCATGAGTAATGGGATCATGTAGTTTGAGTGGAGGAAGCATGATCTGTGTGTGAGGTTGATCTTCAATGCATATAGATGAGTTATGAGGAGCCTCAGGTATTTCAACAATTTCTTGATTGGAAGTGAAAACAACCTCAAGATAGCGAGGACATGAGATAACCATTAGCTCAGGCTGAAGTGCCGCGATAGCCTGTGGGGTTTTGACTTCATCAACAGATAGATCATCATAAACAGGTGGCTTTGAAAAATCAATTGTGATAGAATCATCATCGTGATTGAATACGGGAGTAAATAGATCATGACGGATACGATCAAAAAAATCAATGATTTCACCGGCATCCTCATGATTTGATGAAGCAAACAGAGGGGTAGATGAGAAGTGGACAAATTCACCCTCTGTGTTTCTGTAAAAAGAATATGGAAAGTTAAGTGTATTTTCAATGAACAATTTATCCTCTCTGTTGTTGAATTATGGACTAACATCCAGTGTGTCTTGCAAGTGACAATAATGGGTGCATCTATAGATGGAGATACACATGCAAAATCATGGATGGCGATTCACCAAAGATGTCAGGAAAGAACAAAGGAGGCTCAGGCAGAAGGGAGTCATCCTTCACTGAGTGTTGATGCTCAAGCTCCCAGTCATACTCTTCATGAATGACAACACATGTTGGTTTTGTAACACCAACTTCGTCGATGGCTTTATCCTCATTCACAACAAGTGTAGAGTTTGGAATGGAAGAACACAAGACAATATCATCCAGAGGATCATTCGAGTACGAAGACAGAGGTTGAGGTAAAAAATTCATGTGACAACTGAATGGACTCACAATCAAATCCACATGAAATTTAAGTGAAGTGATTTTCAGAGTACGTGACAGTTGAATAGATGTGTGTGCATGCCCTCCCACATCACTTTGTAGTGGTGGAGCTGTTTGATGAGGGGACGGTGGACAATCACTTGTGACAGTGACTGTATCTGTCTATGATTACGCAACTCCATCACTGAAGTATGTTTAGCGAGGCTTGGGCTCAAGATTATTCTTGAGATGGACTGATTTGTTAAGACAATACTCGAATCTATCCCAAATATAAGGAAATTTCATCTAGCTTTTTGGAGCTTCAAACTACAAAACACGGAAGCGCTGCCAAAAATCCATAGGCAATTCATGAGGGGCCTTCCATTGTTGTAATAGTTTTTGGTCAAGATGTTCTAGGTCAAAATGATGGAAAATATATTCAATGAGATCATATAAATGCTTGAGTGAGTGCACGCTGTCAGTTGTAGGCTGCAGCACCATCATTGTAGGGATTCACGAAGTGTGTATGCAAGCAACAAACTCGCCTCTTCATTAGAACATCCATCTTCATCATCAAGCATGGTAAGGAAGTCATGTAAGAACACATGCCAGGCCACTTCGCCTTCACCATCATATGTGAATTCGGAAAAGAGATCAAAAAAATCCCTCGTGATGTTGAGAGGTTCGGCATGCAAAAAAAATCGTGGAGGGGTGCGTGTAATATATGTGCAAAAGTTCAAAACAAGATGAGATGACACAGCTTGTCATCTGGCCCTCCTTCTAGAGCGAGAAATGTTGACGGTTCTGGACTTGCCAACATGTCAGGGGATCTCCTTGGTAAGAAGTTCCAACTATACCTCAAACTGTTTGGTGTAGGGGTCCCAGCAGTGGGTCATACGGTATCGCCTTGACCATAGTTTCGTATAGAGGCAAGTAAGATGCCCTTGTTGGTAGAAAGGGTGTGACATATGTAGTAAGTCAAGGAAGGTGCGTGAGCGGTTCTAACACATGAAGGGTGAGATGAGTTTGCCCCTTGGAAACCTGTGAAAGGATGGAGTTAAGAAGGAAACGCATGAGCTAAGATGCATCACAACATGGAAGGAAAGTGAGCTAGCAATCCAAAGTAATGGTTAAACCAACAACACATTTTAGTAAGATTCATACATACATATACAGAAAATAGCTACAGATGCATGTGTAAGCAAACAGATACATATATCATTTAGAGTAAACAAGATAGCTAAAATACAATATGACATATGCATGAAACGTGTTGGATCCGCTATATTAAGAAGTGTAAGTTCCAGCCATACAATAGATCCATGACCAACCATTAGTTCCGACAGTGGAACATTACAGTCACTACCACCTGCTCCTCCAAAGAGATATACTATCTCTGCATAGTGGAGAAGCTAAGGCTAATTACAATACTGTCCAAGCTCTCTCTAAGATACTCCTATCGAAATCTTGGCTCACTAAAAGCCTTTACAATGAGTTATGAGGGACTATTTATAGCAAAGGGTGGTGTGGCCCTTGACATTCCCTTTTGTGATAGTTCATCTACCCTCATGAATCTTCATCTACTCTATGACTGTTACTCCAACTATCGACACTTGAACTTACACTTGATAAGGAATTACATACAATCTGCACATGTAACCATGTGAGACAAAATAGGCTTGAGAAAGCCATGCAAGACATCACTATGACTCGGACAACTTTGGGAAGTCCAACTCTTCGACATCCTCATGGTGGTCAACGGTGGCGAACTGATGCCAGGCTTGGTAGTCCACAATGGTGTTCATGTACTATAAAGTGACATCTTTCTGGAAACAAACTCTTGCCTCCACAACATATGGGTACATTGTTCGAGCTCCTCTGTCCAACTCATCTGATAACATGTGCATCATTATCTTGAGTGTGGTCGGACCAATGACATACTGATGCATGGTGTCTACACTAATCACTAAGTCTGGGCTGGTGGCTATGTGCATCAACTCGTCAAAGTATGATTCAACCTCCAGTTGGACCTATGCCTTTGTCTTTTCTTGGTTGAGTGTCCCAATAGATGGGATCACATGTGCGTGCACAAAAACATCCATACTCCTGAATACCCTTGCATGGGAAGCTTGTAGACTAGTGATGGGTTGCAAGAGATCTTCATAGTTTTGGATCTGACTCTCGATGCATGCCTTTAACTTGAACACTCTGGGCTTCATCATCTTGGGCAAGCTAACAGGGCTCCCTTGTATCTCATTGTCCACATTTGCAAGTAATCAACAACAACATGCACATTCAACAAGATACATGCTCTCCTCACACACCGCTAATTCCAACCGTTGAGATGGACAACTCCCTTATGCACGGTACCAAACTTGGAATACAACACCCACATGACTGTGTCAAGGGACAATACTTCATCCAATATTACCTTCTTCAACTCTGCTTGGGTGGATGTTGTAACCAATTCTCCTCCCTACTTGGCCATATGTAACTCCTTAGCCATTCGTTCATTCTCAGCTATCAATAAGCAAACACTCGAGCTAGTGGCTTCGGCATATGCTCCAGTAGCGTCGGCCAATGCTGCTAGGTGTTTGCGCATGTCAAACACGATCAATTGTTCCTCAAACTAAATAGGAGATGTGTGATCATTTGGAGTCGACACTCTATGAGATTTCAGAACTCTATGTTGGGACTCATCGAATGAGATATTGTGCACCTCTCCCTCCAGATTGTATCCAAGGATCTCAATGTCTCCTTGGTCACTTGGGACTTGCTCTGCTTCTGGATCCGGTGAAGCTGGTGGGTCAATATATTGGTGGTGAGGCATGAGGTCAATGTCTTGCTCTAACTCCTATTTCTCCATTTTTGTATCCATCTTCTCAGATGCTTGTTTAATCTCTTGAGAAAATTCCTGCTCCTGCGATTGCTCACCCTGCCTGCTCGGTGCCAGCTGTTCGGATGAGTCGACTACTTGTACGGGTGTAGTTTCGTCTATCTATACATGTTTCAACCCCTGTTGTACCTATTCCCAATGTTCTTCCTTCTCCTGTTTGTGTAGCTCCTATTCCTTCCAGAGTTTCTCCTTCAACTCATGCAACTCCTTCTTTGTTTCCTCCAATGTCCATTTTTCGCTCTACCTTTGCACGTTCCTCCTATTGCGTTGTTTTCTCTTCGCCTCTATTGCCAAAGTTTCTTTATGCACAAGTCGGTATGCTTGGAACTTGCAACTTTGCTATGCCTCCGCACTTTCGACAATCTTCCTCTTGCCTTTGTCGTGCACCGATATGTCTACCTCTGTTGGTGGTGGTGGTGGTGCTCTCTTGGATGCTGCTTCGCTAACCATTCCACAACGATGCTAATCGGTTCATTGGGCTTGGAGAAGCTATAATAATATCTGCATGGGTCCTCCTCCACCCAATGACACTGTTGGGATGGGGTCCCTATGTCAGTTTTGGGGTTAAAAACCCAAGTTTTGATGTAAATTTTCGTAAAAAGATGTAAAGTCTCCGCAATTTGTGGATGCGGAGTGCATAGATATTTAGAAGTCAAAAGGGGTTTTAGCCCATTGGTTATGTAAAGTCAAGTAGGTTTTGAGATCCACCCATGGTCTACAGACCATGGGATTGTATGTAAAAATCAATAAATAGGTGTGTCTTAAGAGAGTCCATGGCATGCTTATGTCTACATCTGAGAAAAAAGGGCAAGAAAATAACAGGTAGATAGAAGGGAAAAGGCTCTGTAGATGAGTGCATAGAGGCCTAGAGTAGAGTCCATAGCTGAGTGCGTAGGGTAGTTTTGAGTCTGTAACCTCATATTGAAGATCAATAAAGAATATTGTTGAAGAAATTCATGTGTTTATCTATTTACTTATGTTATTTATGTTTGTGATATATGCTATCATGGAATAATGTCTTTATGAAATAATGATGTATTTATGCGTGAATCTATTGGATAAGTCTTATTAACTATACACAATGCATGTTAAGTATTTATGTGAATATTATAATACATTATGTTATGTTTATTAAGCACTTAAGTAGATCTGCGTGAACTGAGATCTAGGTTATTCTATGGTGCGCATAAGTGGCTAATTCACCTGTTAAGGGTCCACAAAAACCTATTCTAGACCTTCGCGAAGGTCTAGAGGCTGTTTAAAGGAATTTGCAATATCGATACCTAAGGGTGTATAGATATGCATGAAGGAAGATCTAGGGCAATAGAAGACATCACACTAATCTCTGGATGCGGAAACTTGGTTCCAGCATCCCCCCATACTGCTTCGGGTGAGACTTCAGCCTGCGCTACATGGGTTGAGGCCGAAAGGGCCAGTAATGTAGGGTTTTGTTTGGCGCAACTAACTCTGAACCTGGGTCAGGGCCCACTAAGCCAATAGACACGCCCCGTGGATCCATTGAAACTGTACTCTCATGCAGTGATATTTTACAAAACAATGCGGGTCATACGTATTGTAGCTTCGGGCGTCGAATGGATATTTCTTGATCTCTTCTACTTCAACATTTTCATGCTTGAAATTATGTATCTCGTATAAAATGATTTGCAACAGAAGAGCAGGCTAAGGTGCCTTCTTCTTCTAGTGCAGCCTATCGGATAGTCCTGCCAAGATGTGGTATGATACTTCCTGCATGACGAGCTTGTCCAAAGAAAACTTCAGTAGAACATGCAGAGGCTTCTCTGTGCTATACATTCATATGAAGGTGTCGGATGGTGAGGTGTACCAATCTGCTATATCGATTAGTGCCACCATTGTTTCCTTCGACATGAAGGGTGGATCCTGTTCAAATATCATCCTATACACCAGGGTGACAAAATGATCAGACAACTGTGTGATGACTCCTCTGAAGCTTTATTCAGACAACATTTTACAATAAGTGTTCATAGAGGTATCCATCGATGTCCATGCCCACTTCAAGCCTGGGAACTCCTAACGGGCACAGATTGCATCCAAGATATAACAAGACATGTATATTTCTACTTGCTTACCTTTGGGCAGCTCTTGAGCTCTTGCTACCTGTTCCTTTAGCTAGTTAGCCAACATGTCAGACCAGTTGTATGCTTTTCCTTAACTAGCCAGTTGGTCCAACGTGATCACCCAACTTTGCGGGAAGGTTTCCATGCTCTCTTGGCCATATAAGTGACATGAAAAGATGACCAAGTATTGATATGCCTTCCACAGTATCTTTGTCTTGTAAATCTGGTTGGGTGTCATCTTGAATTTTGTCGGCTCCTTCACCTAGTTCTTCAAGATATCCCTAGAGTTGACATTGCTATTGGGTATGATGAAGGGTGTCTCCATGGTGATCATGGGCTTCAACATATGGTACATCTGTTCATAATCCTTTGCCCTGAAGGTAGCAATCTTCGTCTCACTGACACTGCTCAATGTCATCGTCTCAGATCAATGTGAAAGACGATCCAATGTATCACGTCCGCGCATGGGAACACGAGATAACTGCATGCAATCCGGTAAAAGATGGACTTGTGAATGTTCACATAGACTTGGGGGTCTTTGAGGTCTTCCCTAAATGTGCCTACAAATGCACCATTGACTTCTTTCCATTTCAGCTTCATGTCCTTGTCTACAATCAACTTTGTGTCTTCGTAGATCAGAAAACTTGTAGACACTCGTGCAACTACTGCTCCAGTTGTGCTTTCGTGGGTGTCCTTTGATCCTACACTCTTGGAGGCCATTGATCTTGAAATGATGAGAGGTGGATGAACACTTGTTAGATTTGGAGACATGGCGAAATGCATGGCAAGAAATCTATCAGCTAAAACCAAAGAAAACTTGAGGAACGACATGCAACATACCTAGGGATTGACTGATAAGGATTTCACAATTTTTCCTGGGAGGCCAGGAGACTAGCTGCCAAAATTGCGCAAAAGGTAGTCCGGACTGTTGGAAGGCTAGCTAGATTCTAGAATTGGGCAATGTGCAATCCTGACTGGCCTGCTAGCTGCTGGGATTGCGCAATTCTAGATGGAAAGGGTTGCAGGCCCAATGAATGGATTGCGCAATTTTCTGGGCCAGTCACTGCCCCTTAGAATTGTGCAATGCAAGGTTGGAGGATAGTCACTGGGTAGAAATGAACATTTTCTAGGAGGAAGGCAAAGCCTTCCCTCTCAGGATTGCACAATGTTGTCTTGGTGAGGCAGAGTCTGGGCCAAGGTTGCCCAGACCCACCAATGGGAAACTGAAAGAAAATGTGGATGTGAATTCATGGCGATATTGAGTGTAAGTAGGAGTGAATGATCATGCATGCAAACAGTGAATGCAAGATTCAGAAAATGGAACAACATGCATGTGTGTGAAGCGAGTCATTGAATCGATGACCGTTCGTGCAAAATAATGTCATGCATGTGACAACAGTGAGATGCTAATGAAAACTGAAACGGTGCTAGTACAAGCTAATATGCATGCAAACGACAACAATTGTTCACATAAATGAATCAAACATCACTCACACAAGCCAAAACACAAAAAGTGACATAAATGATGCAAAAGACAAGTTAAGCTGACTTACCCAGAAATAGCTGAGCTGGATGTGTCGAAGACTCCTGGATGTGATGTGAGATGTTAGAGCTCCAAGATTGATGTGAAGTAATGAGCTCTAAAGTGTCGAATAAATAAGTTTGATGCTCATGAAGTGCATGCCACAAATCTAGGAAAAAACCACACTTGGAAGAAAGATTCTAAAATGATCTTTGCATGTAACCTCCAGATGCTACAAATATCTCCCTAAAATCTAGGGATTCTTTTTGCATGTTTCTTTTTTCTATTTCGGGAAAAATCAGCCCATGCATGCAAGTTAAGTTTTCTTGGTCTCGGGTGGAACCAGTCAACCTGATGGCACATGCAACAACCTGCTTGACTAAGGAGAAAATTTGTGCATTTCTGCTAGGGATCTAGGCTAGCTGCCTAGAGGGATTGTGCATTTCTGGGTTGAGCAGCTAGATCATGCCCAAAATTGCATAATTTTTGGGCTGAGCAGCCCTACTGGGTCAGATTGCGCAACTTTTCCAAGGAAGGTTAACAGGCAGAATTGCGCAATTCCTAAGGCCAGTAGGCTGCCAGACAGGATTGCACAATTTATGGAGGGAAGGTTGGTTCCCCTCCAGAATTGCACAATTTCTTGAGGGAGATCCCTAGCCAACAACTAGACCAAGTTTGGAGAAACAACCTATGAGGGGGATGCAACAAGCTATCATGCACTGGATGGAAATCTACTAGAAAACCACTGAAGCTCATGTACTTGACAGTGTAAGAAATGCTGCTGAGGATGGTTGGTAGGGAGGATCCAAAACAAAGTTAAGGAAAAAATTTGGAGGGTGGTTGTAGCCACTAGAACAGATAGGCATGTTGAAAATTCTTCAATCTCAAGTTCTAATGGTTGCTCTCCATTGGATGTGGTCCATGATTATTTAGTTTCTTCGATAAGATTGCAAGGGTGAAGATCTTCCTATGGATGTGGTTCGTGGAATTATTGTTCTTCTATCACTTCTGGGGAGACATATAATTTATTGACTGTTGTCAAGATTTGTTCTTCCTGAGAAGCATAGATCTTAGCTGATGCTAGGATTTGAGAGAGTTCTCCCAAAATCTTGATCATCCTTGAATATTGTTTTGTTGGTTTCAAATCCCTGTCATGCATATGGATTAGAGTATGGATTTCTTAAAGTACCATAACTTTTTTTTTTAATCCTAAAGAAATAGAAAGGAAAACACTTAAAACAGATACAACACATATTTCATTAAAATTGGAATTAAATAGTGTATCTAGAATTTCAAAATAACAAAAAAACTCAATTCTAGTGATGTTCTTGTAATAAAAAAAATTCCAATTTTAATGAAATAAGTGTTACAAGCAAATCAATCATGTACTCAAAATGCCACCATGCTACTAAGACTCTGATTTCACCAAGTTATCTTTTCACGCAAGTTATGTTCCTCTTCTTTCCATGAATCAATCTAAAGGAAAACACACTTGCAAAGAAAAATAAGGAAAAATGAGGCTTTGGATCGTACCTTTAATTCTATGCATATGAAAAAGAAACTAGAAAATCAATTAGAGGCAACCAGACTTTAGAGCGAACCCAAAACCAAAGCAGATACGTGGCTCTCAACTCATGCCTTACCATATCTCTCTTCCCTCTAGTTTCCATGCAACTAAGATCATGCAAAAAAACTTGTGAAAGAAACCATGCTCTAATCCCTTAAGCACCCACCTGGAAACAACACCAAAAATGTTGGCGAAATTATATGTATTCGAATTCCAACATTTAATTATCAATCTGGGGTTGTAAAACTTAGATATGCAAGAACAGGAAATGCATGATTAGATCCCAAGTTAATTTAGTTGAGAATACAAAACAAACTTTTAAAGATCGAAAGAAAATTTTATTTTAAGTTTATTAAATAATAAATTAACCAAGCACTAACCACATTCTTAGATGTAAAATTGGATCAAAGGTAAATTATTCAATCATATTAGGAAGTAAAATCTCCCTATTATATTCTTCACACACCCTTCAAAATTAAATAACACTACTCAAGGAACGAAATCCAATGAATAACATACAATCTAGAAACTACCCTCTTTCTGCAAATTAACTAAATCATTTCAAGACTTTCCATTTACTATCCCATGAAGTACGAGAGATGGAACCTAAATTGTTATTGTAGTAACACACTTGAAACATAAATCTTAAAGCAATTTTGCAAGGGATTGGAAAGGAAACAATTCTAGAAATTCAATGAACAAATCTCAATAAGAGTCTATAAAACTACCCTAAAGCATACTGCCTGTAAAGGCCTAAGAAACCTAGTACACCACACACCTATTAAATTCACAGAAAATAAATCATATAATAGACTCACTTAATCAAATATATAAAAATATAATTAACCATAAACATTCAACACTCTGCTTTCATTATACGAACTTGACTGTAACATAGGTACCAAATCAAAAAAATATATTAGCATACATAATAGAGCAAGTACAAAAACAAGAATTCCAAACTAATCATGTACAATAGCTTACCAAGCTGGATCAATGGGCCCTTTCTGAAACCAACAAGTTAACTAATAGCTCACATGCTTAAATGCTTCAGAAAATCAGTGAATCATCAACTGTGACTTTTATTAACCTTCAACAAAAATACAATTTACAAAGAATTCCAAATGATGATTTCTCTCACTCACAAAATATTCAATTAAAAACTCATGTTCCCCTTCCTTAGACCCACGAGATATTATTTATACACTAAAACTAGTGGGTAAGGATAAGATCCAATACCATAAACTCATAAAACAAATTTACAAGTTTAGAGGAAAATGTCAGAAATTTGGTTTTTTTTTTTGTAATTTTGTACAAATTGGTGTTAAAGAACCAACCATATCTTCTTGATCATGGTTTATTTTCGAAAGATGCTTCTATGGAGTCTACTTTTCCATATTATGAAAAAAAACCTCTCTTTTAATTTCAATATTCGATTCCATGGCGTCATAAATCGTGCATGAATTTGACTATTTGAATACTTTTGTCAATGATCTGGGTTTTGCAAAAATGTTGTACAAAACTACTTCAGAGAACTGGCGGAAACTTTTAAACGGTATTGAATTTTTGGAAACGGTTTGAGATACCATTAAAGTGGTATGTTTCTAAACAACCATTTATCAGTTTCTTGATATTCTCCACCATATGCATGTAAAGTGAGACAAAATATGACAGTTTTAAAACTATTACCTATTTTTTTATTTTAGCTTAAATCATGTGCTAGGATCCCACACGTGTGAGATGGGTATATTCGAAGGATTATATTAGCATATTAGGCCCATGTGGTAGCTAATCTACCATGCTAGAGAAAAGAGAAACATATTTTATAATTTTGAATTTTTTCCCACCATTCATGCAAGCAGAATTAAGTACCGAACCACTGAACTATTACCGAACCAAGTGAACTACCAAATTGTTACTGAGATGGTAGTGAAATACAAATTTTCACATTCAAACGTGCTTATTGGCCACATAAAAAAATTAGTAAAACATCATTAATAAAACCATGTTAAAAACACATTTAACCATCAAAAAGATAAGAAATCCATCATAATTAACCACAAGGTGAAAGAGGTACAATTAGTGGAAGTTGGTTGTATAACTGTTATGGAAAGTGTCATAAATGTGAGAATACAAATTATGAATGGATAATTTATACACTGAATGATATGACATATTCAGAGGCCAACAAGCAGCACCGTGATTGATACAGTCACCTTTCAAAGGGAGTCAGGCTCCTTTCTCAGAGTCAAGGATGTGATGTTTGTTCCGGGTCTAAAGAAAAATATCATCTCTTTTGCAGTTTTGGAAGACCATGTTTATGCTGTGATATTAAACAAAGGGAAAGCATTCATGAGACATATAGCCACGAGACAAGTGAAGCATATCGAGGTTCATGTGAAGAACCTATACAAGCTAGATGTGGAAGATTGTGTTGCATTGAGCACGAAGGTAGAGAAGGTGCATAGATGATATGTCAGTGAAATTTGGCATAAAATACTTGGCCATTTGCATCATGGAACTTTTAGTATTATGTAGTAGATAACTAGAAGCATCCCCAAAGGAGCACTAAAGCATCAGGATACATGCAAAGGGTGTACCTTGGGGAAGTACACAAAAGCCACTTTCCATGATCAGGACAATAAAGCACATGTAGTCCTTGAAACGATCCACTCTAATGTTTGTGGACCTTTCTCGACAGCATCCACTTCCATGCACAAATATTTTGTCATTTTTATTGATGACTTCTCACAGGAGTGTTGGATCTTCTTCGTGCGAAAGAAGGATGAGACATTTTGCACTTTTTTAGAGTTAAAGGCACTAGTTGAGAAAGAAACAAGTAAGAAGGTGAAGTCTTTCAGGAGAGATAATGGAGGTGAGTATGTGTTGAATTAATTTAAAAACTTATTTGCAAAAGAAGGCATTCGATGAGAGTTGACAACACCCCACAACCCATAGTAGAATGGGGTGGTTGAGAGGAATAACCATAGTATTATGGGAGAAGAAGGGGAGATGTTGTGTGATCATGGCCTACCTCTACATTTGGGGGCCAAGGAATGCAACACATCATTTTATTTGTAGAATTGGAGTCCTCATCGGATTCTTGGCATGATTACACTAGAAGAGGTTTTCTCGGGGAGAAAGTCGGATGTGTTGCACTTCATGATTTTTGGAGCCTTTGTTTGCTTCCATATATACAAAGAAGCAAGGAAGAAGCTATAGCCAACAATAGAACTGGGATATTTGTGGGTTACAAAGAAAATCCCCACAACTACCATGTGTACTTTTCATCTCTCATAATGACAGTTGTGCGAAGGGATGTAAAATTTGATGAAGACAAAGCCATGCGATGCTCTCTTGAGAGGGAGATTCAGATCCCAATAGAAGAGGAGATTTTAGCTCCAAAGGAGGAACCTCAAGAAGTTGTGGAGAAGCCAAAAATTGAGGAGCAGAGAATGGAGACAACCACTCAAGAAGAACCATCCAGACAAGGCAGAAAAATGACCGGGGAAGCTGAGAGACTTATGCAGGATGAGAGGGAGAATGTGAGTGCTCCTTAAAATCAATGCATACAGAGAAGGTCACCAAATCGGTACACTGTCTACATGGATCTAATGACTGAGCTTGTAGAGACTGAGCCATCCTGTTTCGAGGAAGTAGTAGAGAAACCTGTATGGGTTGGTGTAATGGTGGAGGAGTATGAATCCATTGTAAACAACAATGTTTCAAAAGTGGTCCCAAGAGCAATAGACAAATTAGTTTTGGATTCGAGATGGATCTTCAAGGTAAAGCATGCAACATATAGAAGCATAGAAAAGTACAAGGCCAAAATTTTGGTCAAGGGGTACTCTTAGGTTGAAGGGAGTGACTATGAGGAGACCTTTGAACCTGTAGCAAGGTACTCATCAAATCAATCCTTGGATTGGCTTCAAGGATGGTGTGGAAGATCCACCAGATGGATGTGAAAACATCATTCCTCAATGGAGTTATTAAGGAGGAGGTGTATATCGAGCAACCAAAAGGCTTTGAGACTTTTCATTGGGAGTCTCATGTGGCCATAATTTTTGTCAAGGGGTACTCTCAGGTTGAAGGGAGTGACTATGAGGAGACCTTTGAACTTGTAGCAAGGTACTCATCAAATCGATCCTTGGTTTGGCTTCACAGATGGTGTGGAAGATCCACCAGATGGATGTGAAAACATCATTCCTCAATGGAGTTATTGAGGAGGTTGTTTGGGAATAATACTGAGAGGGGGGGTGAATCGATATTATCAAATCAATATAACTTTTTCATTTCCATATTAAGATTCATATACGCTACTTCAGTTAAGGCAAACCGCATGTATACGCAACTGTGTGTAGTACAACAAGCGTATATCCAGTAAACTTATGATTCAGTTAGTTGATCCTTAATGAGTGCATCAAAACATTATTAGCCATATGAATAGTAAACAGGAGCAGTAAAATAGAATAGATCATCACACACAAGAAGCATAGATGAACACCATGATATAAGGTGGAAACCCATTGTGGGTGAAAACCACTTGCTGCAAGTCGTCTCTATCTTCTTTTAATAAGAAACTTCTTTTTACAATATTTCTGTACTGGTGTAGTCTTATACCAGTACACAGGCTTCTACTTGCAGAAGGCTACAACCTTCTCTCGTTTTCCAGCTTCTCCTGGAAGGGAGCTACCACCCCCTTAGCTGTTGTACTAGTCAATCCTTTTACTAGTACGTAGGTGCCTACTGAATGATCCAACCTTCACTCATTTTCTAGTTGCTACTGGAAGGGAGCTACCACCCCCTTAGCTCTTGTACTAGATGATGTACTAGTATGTAGGTGCCGACCTATAGAAGGCTACAACCTTCTCTTTCTTCCTCCAGGTACCACGTTTCATAAATTTTCAGACTGGATACTCCTGAAGCACAATACCATAATCTGAAGGCCACGTTTCATCCAATTTTCATATTGGACCCATCAATATCATTGAAGTACACAATCAATCAACACTAGCATCATCAATCTCTGAATCACCCAATACTGAATCACTGAAACCCAGTCAACAAAATGCAGTCACTAGAACACAGAGCAGACCACTGAACTCTGCAACAATATTCAGAACCAACTGTATCATCAAAAATCATGCATCAAAGTGCATACGCTACTTGGAAGTGCCGAACCAGCATGTATACGCAACTTCACCAAAGCGAACCAATGTATATGTCATTAATTACTTACTTATAACTTCGCTGCACTTCCTGACTTCAAACATACTAAGATCATTACATATAAAAGGATAATATGTATGTTAGCAACCAGATCTAGTTCATTAGATCACATAAAGATAAGTCATTCTGATCCTGATCCATTATCGATCTCATCCATCAATACTGAAGCTAAACATAATCAATCAATTTGAATATGCAGAATACTGACACCAGTAAATAGTCATCAGAACTCATCAACAACCAGAAACACCTGTAACTTCAAACATCATAGCTCATATGGTATACTCTACTTAGATGTATCTAACCTGCGTATGTACGCGCTTTTATCACATTCAACCAGCGTATATGTCTGTAAGTATTCACTCATGATTTGCAGCTATTCCATACTTTATACCCAGATCATAATATTTACAAAACATTACATGCGTCAATATACAGATCTAGACTAAACAAGATCAAACCACATAGAGATGATTCATTCCAAGCCATTAGATCTCGATCTATCCTTAGATCTTGTTCTCCCTCAACTGCTGAGATTCCTCCTTAGATCAACCAAAGCATCATGAACCCATAACCTACATACTAGATCTCATACTTCATCAGATATTCAAGACTTTCTCCATCACTTTGCCTAATGATCTTCTCCTCTTTTATAGTCTTAGGCCTTACTTAATACCATCGTCCAAAACCATAGATAATCAATTCCTTGGACCAAATACTTGGGTTCAACACTTTAGACAAGATACCATGGTCCAAAACCATAGGTTCAAATACCAAGGACTAAATACCATGAACCAAAACCTAATGTACGCGCCTTCCCTTGCATGAAAGTGCATGTATATGTATATGCACCTTTTGGTCAGATAACCCATGTGTATACGCGGCTTTATCAAGGGTAACCTGCGTATATCTCTTTTCTTCATTCTGTGAGTGTGAACTGAGATCTATCATCTTAGTCAGTTGCCATCAAGGACAACACCTGTATCATAATGCCAACAGAGGTGTATATCGAGCAACCAAAAGGCTTTGAGACTTTTCATCGGGGGTCCCATGTGTGCATATTCAAGTGAGCATTGTACAGTCTCAAGAAAACACCCCATGCTTGGTACATCAGGATCGCTAGCTATCTCACCATTTTTGGCTTCACCAAAAGTGAAGTGGAT
The DNA here is from genome assembly GCA_031772625.1 of Pinus tabuliformis. Lineage (NCBI taxonomy): Eukaryota > Viridiplantae > Streptophyta > Pinopsida > Pinales > Pinaceae > Pinus > Pinus tabuliformis. Next base: position 1,014,303,360 of record CM062815.1, read on the forward strand.
GATAACCTCTACCATATTTTGGTAGAAGGTAAATTGTTGATTATTGTCTTATATGTCAATGACTTGATTTTGACTGGTGATGAGAAACTGATCAGATCTTGCAAGGAGGACTGTGCAATAGAGTTTGAAATGAAGGACATGGGTCTCGTTCACTACTTCCTTGGATTGGAAGTATGGCAAGGTGATGGGGAACTGTTTGGCTCTCAAGGAAAGTATGCCAATGAGATAATTCATAGGTTATGTATTGATAGTTGCAAACCCATGGAAACACCTCTAGTGACCTCAGTAGATTGGGTTTCCGCAGGAAGTTCGTTTCCACAAACTAGGTTTCCACAGGAAGTTCGTTTCTAGAGACTGAGTATAGGTCGAGTTTTGTTAGGCAAGGGCTAAATACTTAGGCAAGTTTTGACAACAAAATTTTGGTGTTTCTCTGTAAGTGTGCCGACATCAGGTTAGGAATGTTTGTGGAAAAATTGATTTGTGCACACTATGTAAGGGCGTGGCACTTCTACTGTAATATTTAAAAGGTAGTGAACGACGTAAGGGTGTGGCTGGCCTATTGTATTATGATTTGTATTTTGAATATTATAATAGTTCAGGGCAGGCTTCTTTGGGGAGTTTCCCCCTCCCATGTAAATAGTGTGTACATTGTTTGGACTGTTGTGTTTATGTATTTCCTTTGTGTATGTAAATGAAGTTAATGTTTTTTCTGCTGCATAATAAAATAAGTAAAAACTTAACAAGAATTAACTAAGTGTTGGTAAGGTGTAGTCGAAAAACTTAAGTAGTGAAAAGTGAAAATTTTAGTTGGTGCCACACAAGTTTCTAGTTAACAAGGTTGGGCAGTCGCCTTAAGAGTTGGAGTCGTGATAATGGGAGTCTTTTATGCTCTCCCAATAGGATTTCCTTTCACCATATGGTCCATAGATATTAACAAATTTCCAAACTATATCAAACATCTTCACCTCCAGCTAGACCATAATTTTCATGGCCCCACACTAGTGATGATTAACTTCCACTTGTGAACGGAATGCGATACTGCCTAAGTCTTTTGTTTCCCACTACTTGAGCTTACGCACTATGCCTAACCATCAACACTTAGTTTATTTTTCTTCAAGTATTTATTTATTTTTACTTTTTTGCTAAATTTTTCTACTCCTATATTGATACAAAATATTTTTACACTGAGGCCATGGCCTCGTGAAAGCTAGCCCAAAGATGCGGCATGTTTACATAGCATAGCTGATCAATACTCAAAAAAATGGCCTGCTGACTATTGCCCTGAAGGACTGCAAGGAACCTGACCATGACTATTACAAAAAAGCAAAAAGCCCCCATTGTTGTTCTTAAAGTATTTATTATTCAGTGGAATAAACTTCTTTAATTCAACAATTATATTCTTTATCCAGTGGAAATAACAATTAGTAAAAATAGTGTACACAAATATCATAGGGAGGGGAAACTCCCAAAATAAGTTTTCCCAACTCTCAATTAAGTTTTTAATCCAATTTTACAAATTTACAATGTTTTACACTTCTATGTAGCTCCTTCATGTTTTCTATTCAAACACATCTTATCGTGTAGTCTTTCTCACATAGATTTATGGGCCTTGGTAGAGGTTCGTATGATGATATTAGGAAGTTCATGCAGTAGGGACAATTGACATTGGAGATGATGACACTTTGCGACATCTGGTCTTGGAAATAGATTTTTTTGAGATGGTGTTGTCGAGGGTGATAACCTTTTTAAAGTGGGGGAGGATGTCAGGGCCTCGAGTTGGACGAGCGCCTATGACGACCCACCAACTCAGGGAGAGTAAAAAAACCGAATTCGGGCGACGAGCCATTTAACTAAATGCACATGGGCAAGTTGGAGGGGCACATGCACATAATCGAGGGGCGAGTCACTCAGGCATGTTTAACTGAAAATTTACGACAGGTGAGGCAGGCCTGCCATAGCAGCAGGTGCCCGCCCAACATGACGGGCGTGACGTATAGCGGGTGTGCAAACAAACGTGTGGATGGGTGTGTGGATGCACATGCAGAAGAGCGTGCATACGAATGTCCAGATGAGCATGAGGATGGGCATGCGAATGAGCATGTAGATGGGCATGTAGAAAAGCATGCGGACGGGCGTATAGATGAGCGTGCAGATAGGCTTGTGGACACAACATGCGGTCATGTCAACTGGGGTGTGCAGACGTTAACGAAGGTGAACGAATGCAACCTTTGGTGAATTTTTTGGGAAGAACGACATATAAGTACAAGTGGAGTGCCATTCATTCAATCATCCAAGGAATTCAACCAATAGGTGTTTGACCAAGAAAGAAGAGAGAAATTACAAGAGCATGAGCTTAGTAAGGTTTGCTGGCCACAGTAGGAAGAGGAAAATTTGCTAAGGCAAAGCTGAAGTACAGGAGGCTGAGTTTCGTAGGTAGTCTAAGTTTCTGTAGATTGAGTTTGCATGGGAAGTTCATTTCCACAGTCTGGGTTTCCACAGGAAGTTCATTTCCATAAACTGGGTATAGGCCGAGTTTCCACAGGCAATTTTTGACAACAAAATTTTAGTGTTTCTCCATAAGTGTGCCAACATCAGGTTAGGAACGTTTGTGGGAAAATTGAGTTGTGCACACTTCTTAAGGGCGTGGCACTTCTGCTACAATATTTAAAAGGGAGTGCACGACATAAGGGTGTGGCTGGCCTGTTGTATTATTATTTGTATTTTGAATATTATAATTTTCAGGGAAGGTTTCTTTGGGGAGTTTCCCCCTCGCATGTAAATATTGTGTACATTGTTTGGACTATTGTGTTTATGTATTTCCTTTGTGTATGTAAATGAAGTTAATGTTGTTTTCGTTTCATAATAAAAGAAGTAAAAATTTAACAAGAATTAACTAAGTGTTGGTAAGGTGTAGTCCAAAAACTTAAGTAGTGAAAAGTGAAAAATTTAGTTGGTGTTGCATGAGTTGTCGGTTAAAAAGGTTGGGAAGTCACCTTAAGAGTTGGAGTCGTGACAATAGGAGTCTATTATGCTCTCCCAATAGGATTTCCTTTCACCATATGGTCCATAGATATTAACAAATTGCCAAACTATATCAAACTTCTTCACCTCCTGCTCGACCATAATTTTCATGGCCCCACTCTAGTGATGATTAACTTCCACTGGTGAACATGGTGGGACACCTCCTAACTCTTTTGTTTCCAACTAATTGAGCTTATGAACTACGCCTAACCAAAGACTTAGTTTATCTTTCTTCAAGTATTTATTACACAATGGAATAAACTTCTTTAATTCAACAATTATATTCTTTATCAAGCATAAATAAAAATTAGTACTATAGTGTACACACATATCATAGGGAGGGGAAACTCACAAAATAAGTTTCTCCAACTCTTAATTAATTTTTTAATCTAATTTTACAAATTGACAATGTTTTACACTTCTGTATAGCTCCTGCAAGGTTTCTATTCAAACACATCTTATCATTCAACTCGGTGTTTAGCTCATGTTCTGCACTTACTCGTGCAACCCATAATGAGCTCACCCACCTGTGCCCGTCCATTTAGCTCGTAGCAGGCTACCTAGCCCGTTGTTCAACTCGTGCCCTGGAAAGCAGCAACCCACCCATCGTGACCCATGTCCCGCACTATAGCATGAAGTGGCCCTCAGTATAGCTTGCAACAACCCGCCTTGCACCACTGTTCACCCGATTGACCTGCGGTCCTGTTCAGTTGCGGCCCAGGTTTTTACCGACTATCTACACGACGCCCTACGACCCACCCAACTAGTTGTGCAATTTCTTCCTACCCGACTCTTCTATGGAAACCCCAAACTCTCAGCCTAACAACGTTCACTCGAACTACAACTCGTTCATGTGATCCTTTTTGCCATGACTTGCTCTGATATGCCCTACCCAACTTTCACTTGTTAATTTTAATTATGAACTTGTGTTTTTGTTGATGATGCCTCCAATGAATTTCCAACACACCAATATATACGCTTGCACATCGTTGATATTTATCCAAGGGTTGTGTTGCTTTGCTTGTCCATGGGTCGGCCCACCCATGTACTACCCAACCAACCTGAATACCAACCATACATGCGACCCTTTGCCATTTTCTACGTGAACTAACCCATTGGTCCACCTATGTTTCTCACCCGACCAACTCATCCGCCTACTACCTAGTCACCTGAACTGTCTGCCTGGGCACTCCATCAACCCATCGCACTTGTGTCGCATCTGCATGGCCATCACGTTGGGTGGGTGCCCATCCACTACGGTGTGCCCGATGGTTTTAACGGAACCTACCCAACCACACGTGCCTTTAACCTAATGCCTTTAACCGAACATTTGTACCTAAGTGGCCTTTAACTAAACTCTCCTACCTAAGTGGCCTTTAACTGAACTTGTCATCCGAATGCCTTTAACCGAACATGAGTCACCTTTAACCTAATTTTTGTTTTGCATGTGCCTTTAACTGATGTTGGTGATTTTTTTACTCGCTTGGGTGCTCGTCCACTCAAGGCCCTAACATCCTCCTCCACTTTAAAAAGGTTGTCTCCCTCAACAACATCATCCCAGAAAACTCCATGTCGACATCCCAGATAGTTATGTGTTTGTCCTTGTTTTCATCGGATTTAATAACATAGTCAGGTTCATTAAAATGATTGAATAATCCCATGACTGATATTTAAAACAATCAACTTCCTCAAGAAATGCAATATGTGTCCCTATCTTAGCCATTTTAATTTATAGTTACATAATTACAAGGAAAATGTGTTTACAAGGGGAATTAATCCACTGGGGATGTCATAATCTCCACTTCCTTAAAGGAACATCACCCTTAGTGTTCTCATTCCCATACACCAAGAAAACATGCTTAACCAAAGCATACGTGTTTTGAAGCTTTCTATTTACCTCCTGATTACAATTGCAATTCACATATACAATTGCTCACCCGACAACTCAATAAACATCAAAATTGTCCTTGGATCAACCACTTCTTGTGGCTCCTTTGCAGTATTCTTGGTGCTTCTATTGTGAACTCTAATATATTTAAGATACTGTAGTCCTCTTTTCAATTAGCCTCATTCACTTAGACTCAGAAATTACCATTCTTTTCTATTAGCATGGCATACAATCTCCCATTAGATCCATCATAAATAATTTACAAAAATTTAAATAATACCTCTTGTCTTGTCCTTTAAATGGAAGCTCAGACATTCACACACATGTATTTAACAAGCCCATTTATCAAGTGTTCTCAATAGCTCCTCGTTGTTACACCATAGTGGCTACAAATCAATCATTAACAAGCCCATTTATCGGTTGTTCTCAACAACTCCTCATTGTTACACCACAATGGCTATAAAACAGTCATTAATAAGACCATTTATTAGGTGTTCTCAACAACTCCTCATTGTTACACCATAGTGGCTAAAACTTAGTCATTAAGAAGCCCATTTATTAGGTGTTCTCAATAGCTCCTCATTGTTGCACCACAGTGACTACAAATCTATTGGGTGTGGAGCCTGATTATCTTCTTTATTTAGAGGTATCGCCACATTGGACCCCCAGTTCGTAATCTGGTGGCAACACTGCCTCTAAAATTTACGCTGCTAGGGGGGTCTAGGGGGGGCAAATGCAATCTTTGGGAGCGCCCCCCAGCGAGGGATTGGGGGCATCACCCCCGAAACTAAACTAAGATGTAAAATTGCCTTGTAAAATGTTGTAATTTCATAGTGAATCTGGGCCATTCATTAGGTGGAGATCTGACTGTAGAAGTTATGTTTAATTTAGGTTCTTTTTCCCTAGAAGGCAACCCCTCACTATATATGAGGGAACTGTATTGTGTCTATGTAGATCTGTATTCTGAGTGAGAAAGATAGAGGAGATTGTGTGAGAGTGAAGAGGGAATTACAACGGATCTACTATAGGTTGTATCTCTTTAGTTTTCTAGATAATATAAAAGGAAGGACTGGATGTTTCTCCATGTACGTAGCCCAAATTGGGTGAACCACGTATATCTGTGTCTCTCTTGTTTTATGTGTTTTCTATGTTTGTATTTTCTGCAATATATTTTATGTGTTCCATTGCTATGTAATATATAATTTCCTAACAAAATCAACAAAAAGGTTCATGCAGAGCAAAGAGAGTCTGAGTTCAGCCTTAGAGAGAGATATATAGTTAATAGTGAGGAGGTTTTATTAGTTGCATTACTATTGAAGGAATAAGAGTTCACTCTCCAGCAACTTCTCGGTGGAACTTCCCCCTGCATTCTCAACCCACCCTTTGGAACTACCATCTAGTGTTATCAACCCACTAGTTTCGGGTGCCTCAAACTCCTGAAAGTTGTCAATCAACATAGTCTCTAGTCGATTTATCATCTTATATAGCATATCCACTACTCAGTGATTGTCGACTAGCAAGCCTTTTGGGTTTATCAGCTACAATATCATCTAAGATTACTATGTGATTATCAGTGAGCAAGACTCGTGGGTTTCTCAGTTTTTCTATCATTGGAGATCCTTTTTTTATTATCAACCAATAAGATTTATGGGTTTCTCAACTATGTTATTCTCGAAGTTATGCTCCATGATTATAAACTAACAAGCCTCATGGTTTTATCAACTTTACTATCATTAGAGCTTCTCTACTCCACTAAACTCTCTTCTGGAATTAGCATAGTGCATAGTGGAGTACATGCCAAATTGTACAATAAAGGATTCTGATTATTAGTTAATGTACCTACATCCATAGCCATCAACGTTTCCTTTTCATCTGCATGACACAACATGAGCATATAAATATCATATTATTATGATATTAAAATCATCTTTCAACCAAGGTTACCCTGCCTCATCGATTCCTCTTTCAACTAGGAATTTGATTGGACAACTTATTATGTCATCCCATATATCCATTTACGTTTGCATCAATTAAATTTATACAATCATCCTTCCATAAGAGTGATTCTTGACAAGACCCTATCAACCAAAATAACATTTATACATATAATAAACATGATCATGAACATAAATTTTCATATGTAATTAGATTCAAGGTCAAGAGAACCTCCTTTTGAGCCATTTTCATGGTTTCCATATCATTGTCCATTATTCCCATGGACCAAACCAACCCACTTGGATGTCATAATTCCATTCACTTAGTCATGGACAATCACATGTCAATTAAAATTAGAGTTTAAAGAACTCCCTATATTGTCATTGTTATTTACAAAAATAGTTTTCATCTTGTACATAATTTAGTTTCTTGCTTGATGTCATATTTAGGAGTGATGCTCCAATATACACCAACGATGGTCTTTCCTGGCCCATCGCCCAAGCCCATATTTTCTCATTTTCTTTGTTCGTGCTCTTTATTTATGTGTGGGCCTGCTTTGTGGCATATCCCTATTGGATTTCACATAGTCCTTTTCTCGGCCTTTGTGGATTTTCTTGCGCCCCCAACCAATTTGTCCCAAGCTGCCAAGCATGGAAATAAAAAGGAAAATTTCAAGATAAAGAAAGGACAATCAACAAAATAAAGAAGTCACAATAGTTATAAAAATTTCAACACTGCAACATAGCCATGAAATATTCAACTATCGAAGGATGAGAAATCCATGAAGCTAATGATTTAAGGCCACAAAAAATAAGGATAAAACAAGGCAGCCCCAAAAATCAACTCAATTTCCGTGAATCCAACATTTCTATCATGAATAAGACTCGACCCAACCCTTCTTCATGTTTTCGTGGCATCCTTTTAATTTTGTCGTGCCCCTCTAATTTATACCAAAAGGAATTATTTCAATGCTCATCATAGGGGCTCGAGGGAATGCCCCCTCCCCTTTCTTTTCTTCCACCATTTTACCTTGTTATTTCAAGTGTCTGAGAGACCTTACCAGCTACTCTTTTCTTTTTATACCAATCTCTTTATTTGTTGCCACTTACATTCAACTGTTAGCTTTATTATTGAAAAATACATATTGGCTACTTCCATGTCATTCTATACCAATCATGTTTTCCTATAGCTACACACATGACATAGGAGTTTGACGAAAATGAGGTGGTAGTCTGTAATTATATGACTGGTTAACTTTGTAACCAATCAGCTACGCACAAACAGATTCTTTATGTGGACTTTCCCCCTGAGGGTCCTGCTTTTCTGACCAATCACTGTCAGTCCCTCGTTGTCTTCTCCTTATACCAAGCACTTCAATCCTTGTCATTGATCTCACTTCTCCAGATCCAATGAATATCGCGTCGTCTTCTCACCAACTAACCCAGACAATCTCCACCGCCGATGTGACCCATCCAATCGAATGGTTGTTGCGCAATCTTGAGTAGATTTTGCACGACCGATATCAAGTTGAGAGCACACGAGAAAAGTAGTTTTCTCGTGCTACGTGTCACCCACTTAGGCTAATCATGCGAAATTTAGGAATACCACTTACCATGTTTAGGGCATGCGAGATACCACTTCCCACTTATCGAATACTACCACGTGCTTAATTCACAATATTCTTAAAGATGCTTAAGGAAAGTTTAATGCTTAAGCTCAATATTAATCATTAATATTAATCAATTGTGATATTCAATAAAATGTATGAACAGAGAAAAATACCCGAATAGGTTCCATAACACCGATACACAGCTACAAATGAATTTCTGCACCAGAACAGTGTGTCCACACCACACTTCAATAAATTATTCAACAAAATGGAAATTACAGAGTCTTGGCCCTCTCAGCTTGATTACAATAGTTTTACTGACCTCTGTTCAATCTCAAGCCCTACCTCTGTCACTCAAACTCTTGCTTACTCACTCTATTCTTTATCATCTAATCTCTATGTCATTACATTCTTTCCTCTTTTATGAATCAAATCCTATCCTAATTGCATTGACAACTCAATCTCTACTTTTATCAACTCAACCATTAAATCCCTATTCTCAAGCTCTGACATACACCTATACTAAAAACTTATCTCCTATTCTAAAAATAATACAATATTCTAATTATTACAATAATTGAGATAAATATTAATTCGAGAGATCCAACCCTCTCTACTAAAACTGATTTTTGACCACTCAGGTCAATGAAATTCATCTCTTGTTAGCCACAACATGTGAACATACAATCACATTGTTGGCTAAGTCCAGATGCTCCTGCATCAGACTCCCGGGGAAGAAAAGAATTCTTCATCAAACTTTCAGGATTTACTCCATACTTCTGTAATTCTGTTGTTGTTATCCAACTAGCATCCTCCACTGGTTGTCCCTTCCATTTGACTAGATACTGAAAATAAACCTGTCCTCTGGTTCTTTTGGATACTCTTTTCTCCAAAACAACTTCCACCTCTTTCTTGACTGTCTTTGGCATTTGTTCTTCCCAATTTAAAGTTTGAACTTCATCTCCTACAGGTTCCTTCTGTAGCTCTAACTCTGTCTCCTTGTATGGATACAAATCTGCAACATTGAAGATAGGTGATATTCCAATCCCTTTTGGCAATTCAATTTCATAAGCATTAGTTGAAAACTTCCTCACAATTCTACATGGTCCTATCTTTTTCATATTTAGTTTATTGTAAGTCCCAACAGGAAATCTTTCTTTTCTCAAGTATACCATCACTAGATCTCCCACTTGGAATTCTTTTTCTCTCCTCCTCATATCACCTCTATGTTTGTATTTTCCACTACTTTCCTGCAATTTGTCTTTGCCATCTTCTTGTAGTCTCTACATCTGCTCTGCAAACTCTTTAGCTTTTGCACTTCTTGTCTCCTGTTTACCCAAATTTTTAAGTTCATACACACCTCTTGGATTCATTCCAAAAACAATATGAAATGGACTCATCCCAGTACTTCGGTTTGGAGAGTCATTATAAGCAAACTTAGCTTGAGCAAGTGCTAAGTCCCACTGCTTAGGATTGTTATACACTAAACTTCTCAATATGTTTCCCAAGCTTCTATTTACCACTTCAGTCTATCCATCTGTTTGAGGATGATATGTTGAACTGAAACTAAGGTTGGCACCTAGTTTCTTCCAAAGCATTCTCCAAAAATGCCCAACAAACTTTTTATCCCTATCAGACACAATACTTACAGGTAATCCATGTAACCTTACAACCTCTAAAAAAAACAGATTAGCAATATGTGTTTCATCACTAGTCTTTTTACATGCAATGAAATGTGCCATTTTTGAAAATCTATCTAACACAACATAAATGGAATCATTCCCTCTTTGAGTTCTAGGTAAGCCCAAAATAAAGTCCATACTAATTGCATCCCATGGTCGGTTTGGTATTGGCAATGGCTGGTACAATCCTGTATTTTGGCTTCTCCCTTTAGCATGCTAACAGATTCTGCACTTCTTAACAAATTTCTTAACATCAGTTTGCAACTTTGGCCAATAGTAAAAAGAATTTACCTGAGCAAAGGTTTTGTCTTCTCCAGATAATCCTCCATTGTGTTTCTCCTTGATTATGTTTTCCCTCATAGAACATTTGGTAATGCACAATTTTTTACCTTTAAACAGTAAACCTCCTTGGATAAGATAATCTAACCACTGAATTCTATTATGAACTATTGGATTTTGTACAACTGCATAAAGATCTTTGAATTATGCATCATCTTTATACATATCAACCATTTCTTCAAATCCTACAACACCAACTCTTAATTCTTGTACTATGAAATTTACCCTGCTCAAAGCATCAACAACTTTGTTCAACCACGTGTGTGTTTTATCACAAAAGTAAAACTCTATAAAAACTCTACCCACTTGGCATGTTTTTGGTTCAATTTTGGCTGGTTGTTTATGAACTGTAATGCATGATTGTCAGAATATAATACAAACTCCTTTGGTAGCAAATAATGTCTCCAGTTTTTTAAATCTTGCATAATAGCAGAAAATTATTTAACATAAGAAGAATACTTCTTCTTAGCTTCATTTAGTTTCTCACTAAAGTAGGCTATCGGTCTCTGTTGCCTAACTCAAAACTGCTCCAATTGTAACTCCACTAGCATTGGTTTCAACTTGGAAAACTTTCCCCAAATAAGGTAAAGCTAAAACTGGTTTCTTTGTAATTTTATTCTTCAGTAATTTAAAATTTTTGTCTGCTTCTTCTGTCCACTTGAATGGTTGATTAGTCTCTTTGAATGTTTCAATAATTGGTGCGCAAATCTGACTAAAACTTCTGATAAATTTTCTATAAAAACTTGCAAGACCATGAAAGATTCTTACCTCAAACATGTTTCTTGGAGTAGGTCAGTTCCAAATTGCTTGGACTTTCTCTGGATCCATTTTCAAACCTTCTTTAGAAACTACAAATCCCAAGTAGATTAATTCTTCTTTTATGAAACTACATTTCTTCAGATTTATCAGCAGTTTCTCTTTCTGCAGATTTCTTAAAACCAACTTAAGATGCTTCAGATGTTCTTCTTTGCTTCTACTGAAAACTAGAATATCATCAAGATAAGAAATGACAAACTTTCTTGCATATTCCTTCAATACTTCATTCATTAATATCATGAATGTGCTAGGTGCATTAGTGAGTCCAAAAGGCATCACTAACCATTCATACAACCCACTATTTGTTTTAAATGCAGTCTTCCATTCATCTCCTTCTCTAATCCTTATTTGATGATATCCACTCTTCAGACCTATTTTAGAAAAATACTTTGAACCACTTAAACAATCCATCAAATCATCCATGCATGGTAAAGGAAATCTATACCTGATAGTAATCTTGTTTATGGCTCTGGAATCTGTACACATACGCCATTCACCACCTTTCTTTGGACTGAGTACTATTGGTACAACACATGGACTAAGACTCTCTCTGATTAATCCCTTATCCATTAGTTCCTGTACTTGTCTTCCAACTTCTGCATTTTCTTGAGGAGTTAACCTGTATGCTGCATTGATTGGAAAACTTACTCCAGGTATTAGATCAATATGATGACTAATACTCCTGATGGGTGGTAATGCATTTGGCAACTCATCCACAATAATATCAAAAAAATCATTCAACATAGTTTTGATTTCTTCAGATAAATCATCTAAGTTTGTGGAAGTTAAAATTACCTTAGGTCCCCTTATGACAACAAAATGCATCTTTTCATCCTTCTTGATTTCTTGTAGTAATTCTTTCCCACTCATCAACATAACACTGTTTCCAGGCACTTATTTTCCTGCTTCATCCTTCAATAGCAGCAGTGTGTTTTTATTTCCATCCTTCTCCAGAGTGTAATTATTTCTTCTCCCATCATGAATAACTTTTCGATCAAACTGCCAAGGTCTTCCCAGCAACACATGGCATACATCCATTGGCATTATATCACACAATATCACATCCTTATAAGTACCAATCTGTATCTTTACCTTGCATTGTTCTGTCACAGTAAGCTGATGTTATTTTTGCAGCCATGATACTTTGTAAGGAGTAGGGTGTACTGTTTTCACTAGTCCTAACTTTTCCACCATTTCTGTAGAAGCAAGGTTATCAGTGCTTCCACTATCAATTATCACTTTACAACATTTTCCTTTGGACTTGCATGTAGTTTTGAATAAACTCTTTCTCTGAGCTGGTTCTCCTGTCTCTTTCTCTGCCTTAAGCAATACCTTTTTCAACAACAAGGATTCTCCTACTTCGGGTGATTCTTCCTTGTTTGCAAATTGAGGTTTTTCTTCCCTTGCCTCAGCCACATTCACATTCCTCTGGTTGGGTGTCATCTTGAATTTTGTCGGCTCCTTCACCTAGTTCTTCAAGATATCCCCGGATTTGACATTGCTATTGGGTATGATGAAGGGTGTCTCCATGGTGACCATGGGCTTCAACATATGGTACATCTGTTCATAATCCTGTAACCTGAAGGTAGCAATCTTCGTCTCACTGACACTGCTCAATGTCATCGTCTCAGGATCAATGTGAGAGACGATCCAATGTATCACGTCCGCGCATGGGAACATGAGATAACTGCATGCAATCCGGTAAAAGATGGACTTGTGAATGTTCACATAGACTTGGGGGTCTTTGAGGTCTTCCCTAAATGTGCCTACAAATGCACCATTGACTTCTTTCCATTTCAGCTTCATGTCCTTGTCTACAATCAACTTTGTGTCTTTGTAGATCAGAAAACTTGTAGACACTCGTGCAACTACTGCTCCAGTTGTGCTTTCATGGGTGTCCTTTGATCCTACACTCTTGGAGGCCATTGATCTTGAAATGATGAGAGGTGGATGAACACTTGCTAGATTTGGAGACATGGCGACATGCATGGCAAGAAATCTATCAGCTAAAACCAAAGAAAACTTGAGGAACGACATGCAACATACCTAGGGATTGACTGATAAGGATTTCACAATTTATCCTGGGAGGCCAGGAGACTAGCTGGAAAAATTGCACAAAAGGTAGTCCGGACTGTTGGAAGGCTAGCTAGATTCTAGAATTGTGTAATGTGCAATCCTGACTGGCCTGCTAGCTGCTGGGATTGCACAATTCTAGATGGAAAGGGTTGCAAGCCCAATGACTGCATTGCGCAATTTTCTGGGCCAGTCACTGCCCCTTAGAATTGTGCAATGCAAGGTTGGAGGATAGTCACTGGGTAGAAATGAACATTTTCTAGGAGGAAGGCAAAGACTTCCCTCTCAGGATTGCACAATGTTGTCTTGGTGAGGAGAGTCTGGGCCAAGGTTGCCCAGACCCACCAATGGGAAACTGAAAGAAAATGTGGATGTGAATGCATGGCGATATTGAGTGTAAGTAGGAGTGAATGATCATGCATGCAAACAGTGAATGAAAGATTCAGAAAATGGAACAACATGCATGTGTGTGAAGCGAGTCATTGAATCGATGACCGTTCGTGCAAAATAATGTCATGCATGTGACAACAGTGAGATGCTAATGAAAACTGAAACGGTGCTAGTACAAGCTAATATGCATGCAAACGACAACAATTGTTCACAAAAATGAAGCAAACATCACTCACACAAGCCAAAACACAAAAAGTGACATAAATGATGCAAAAGACAAGTTAAGCTGACTTACCCAGAAATAGCTGAGCTGGATGTGTCGAAGACTCCTGGATGTGATGTGAGATGTTAGAGCTCCAAGATTGATGTGAAGTAATGAGCTCTAAAGTGTCGAATAAATAAGTTTGATGCTCATGAAGTGCATGCCACAAATCTAGGAAAAAACAACACTTGGAGGAAAGATTCTAAAATGATCTTTGCATGTAACCTCGAGCTGCTACAAATATCCCCCTAAAATCTAGGGATTCTTTTTGCATGTTTCTTTTTTCTATTTCGGGAAAAATCAGCCCATGCATGCAAGTCAAGTTTTCTTGGTCTCGGGTGGAAGCAGTCAACCTGATGGCACATGCAACAACCTGCTTGACTAAGGGGAAAATTTGTGCATTTTTGCTAGGGATCTAGGCTAGCTGCCCAGAGGGATTGTGCATTTCTGGGTTGAGCAGCTAGATCATGCCCAAAATTGCATAATTTCTGGGCTGAGCAGCCCTACTGGGTCAGATTGCGCAATTTTTCCAAGGAAGGTTGACAGGCAGAATTGCGCAATTCCTAAGGCCAGCAGGCTGCCAGACAGGATTGCACAATTTATGGAGGGAAGGTTGGTTCCCCTCCAGAATTGCACAATTTCTTGAGGGAGATCCCTAGCCAACAACTAGACCAAGTTTGGAGAAACAACCTATGAGGGGGATGCAACAAGCTATCATGCACTGGATGGAAATCTACTAGAAAACCATTGAAGCTCATGTACTTGACAGTGTAAGACATGCTGCTGAGGATGGTTGGTAGGGAGGATCCAAAACAAAGTTAAGGAAAAAAATTGGAGGGTGGTTGTAGCCACTAGAACAGATAGGCATGTTGAAAATTCTTCAATCTCAAGTTCTAATGGTTGCTCTCCATTGGATGTGGTCCATGATTATTTAGTTTCTTCGACAAGATTGCAAGGGTGAAGATCTTCCTATGGATGTGGTTCATGGACTTATTGTTCTTCTATCACTTCTAGGGAGACATATAATTTCTTGACTGTTATCAAGATTTGTTCTTCCTGAGAAGCATAGATCCTAGATGATGCTAGGATTTGAGAGAGTTCTCCCAAAATCTTGATCATCCTTGAATATTGTTTTGTTGGTTTCAAATCCCTGTCATGCATATGGATTAGAGTATGGATTTCTTAAAGTACCATAACTTTTTTTTTTTAATCCTAAAGAAATAGAAAGGAAAACACTTAAAATAGATACAACACATATTTCATTGAAATTGGAATTAAATAGTGTATCTAGAATTTCAAAATAACAAAAAAACTCAATTCTAGTGATGTTCTTGTAATAAAAAAATTCCAATTTTAATGAAATAAGTGTTACAAGCAAATCAATCATGTACTCGAAATGCCACCATGCTACTAAGACTCTGATTTCACCAAGTTATCTTTTCACACAAGTTATGTTCCTCTTCTTTCCATGAATCAATCTAAAGGAAAACACACTTGCAAAGAAAAATAAGGAAAAATGAGGCTTTGGATCCTACCTTTAATTCTATGCATATGAAAAAGAAACTAGAAAATCAATTAGAGGCAACTAGACTTTAGATCGAACCCCAAACCAAAGCGGATACGTGGCTCTCAACTCATGCCTTACCATATTTCTCTTCCCTCTAGTTTCCATGCAACTAAGATCATGCAAAAAAACTTGTGAAAGAAACTATGCTCTAATCCCTTTAGCACCCACCTGGCAACAACACCAAAAATTTTGGCGAAATTATATGTATTCGAATTCCAACATTTAATTATCAATCTGGGGTTGTAAAACTTAGATATGCAAGAACAGGAAATGCAAGTTAATTTAGTTGAGAATACAAAACAAACTTTTAAAGATTGAAAGAAAATTTTATTCTAAGTTTATTAAATAATAAATTAACCAAGCACTAACCACATTCTTAGATGTAAAATTGGATCAAAGGTAAATTATTCAATCATATTAGGAACTAAAATCTCCCTATTATATTCTTCACACACCCTTCAAAATTAAATAACACTACTCAAGGAACGAAATCCAATGAATAACATACAATCTAGAAACTACCCTCTTTCTGCAAATTAACTAAATCATTTCAAGACTTTCCATTTACTATCCCATGAAGTACGAGAGATGGAACCTAAATTGTTATTGTAGTAACACACTTGAAACATAAATCTTAAAACAATTTTGCAAGGGATTGGAAAGGAAACAATTCTAGAAATTCAATGAACAAATCTCAATAAGAGTCTATAAAACTACCCTAAAGCATACTGCCTGTAAAGGCCTAAGAAACCTAGTACACCACACACCTATTAAATTCACAGAAAATAAATCATATAATAGACTCACTTAATCAAATATATAAAAATATAATTAACCATAAACATTCAACACTCTGCTTTCATTATACGAACTTGACTGTAACATAGGTACCAAATCAAAAAAATATATTAGCATACATAATAGAGCAAGTACAAAAACAAGAATTCCAAACTAATCATGTACAATAGCTTACCAAGCTGGATCAATGGGCCCTTTCTGAAACCAACAAGTTAACTAATAGCTCACATGCTTAAATGCTTCAGAAAATTAGTGAATCATCAACTGTGACTTTTATTAACCTTCAACAAAAATACAATTTACAAAGAATTCCAAATGATGATTTCTCTCACTCACAAAATATCCAATTAAAAACTCATGTTCCCCTTCCTTAGACCCGCGAGATATTATTTATACACTAAAACTAGTGGGTAAGGATAAGATCCAATACCATAAACTCATAAAACAAATTTACAAGTTTAGAGAAAAATGTCAGAAATTTGGTTTTTTTTTTTTGTAATTTTGTACAAATTGGTGTTAAAGAACCAACCATATCTTCTTTACCATGGTTTATTTTGGAAAGATGCTTCTATGGAGTCTAATTTTCCATATTATGAAAAAAAAACCTCTCTTTTAATTTCCATATTCGATTCCATGGCCTCACAAATCGTGCATGAAGTTGACTATTTGAATAATTTTGTCAATGATCTGCGTTTTGCAAAAATGTTGTACAAAACTACTTCAGAGAACTGGCAAAAACTTTTAAACGGTATTGAATTTTTGGAAACGGTTTGAGATACCATTAAAGTGGTATGTTTCTAAACAACCCATTTATCAGTTTCTTGATATTCTCCACCATATGCATGTAAAGTGAGACAAAATATGATAGTTTTAAAACTATTACCTATTTTTATATTTTAGCTTAAATCATGTGCTAGGATCCCACACGTGTGAGATGGGTATATTCCAAGGATTATACCAGCATATTAGGCCCATGTGGTAGCTAATCTACCATGCTAGAGAAAAGAGAAACATATTTTATAATTTTGAATTTTTTTCCCTCCATTCATGCAAGCAAAATTAAGTACCTGTTGTTGCCTCGAAAATCGCTGCAACAACATCGAGGATAACCACCCGGTCCGGACCTTAGTACAACTCCTTTTCCGTTTGGAATAGTGGCTCCGACTGGGGATAATGGGACCAGTTTCCCAAAAGTAGATAAACGGGATGAATGGATGATTTATAAAACTAAGCTAGCGATGGGTGAATAACTAAATCTATTGACAAGAAAAAAAAACAAAAGAACTATAACCTATCCCGGGAATCTATTGAGCTTTAGAGTGTAGCGTTTGATGGTCTATGTCTAAAGACAGGCATATAAATGACTCCATTTGTCAGACATAGATGTTAATTCATTCAAGATTGCTGTGCATAAATAGTTAAGCAGAGCGATTAAAGCGATATTACCACACTCATCATTTATATTATCGATATATACATGATTAAAAGGAAAGCATTTCATAAAACATCCAATAGTGGAAGAAATATAGATCTGCTGTTACAGCGCATGCATATAATCAACAATAGCAAGGATAATCAAATAACGATTCACATAACAGGAATGGATTCAGACATAGATAAAAATACCATATGAGCTGCTTTGACACTCCCGATATCAATCGCTACTTGTAATTCTTCCTTCAACGCAGAAACATTTCCATACAAAGACAATAGTGCACAATCGCATAAAAAGCTTCCTTATCGAATTAAGAATAACTGGTCTAGTTTCATAAAAGAATATGACTGAAGCACAATAGTGAAAACTTCAGTCTTTTAGTCTGGTACAAAACTTTACGACCCTTTCCAAAACAATGAAAGGGTCTATAAATACTAAATTAATCTAAATATCTACTAAACGGAAATCCTACTAAATTGGTATCAATAAATCTTGATCCTATTCTCCTCAGCGATCTGGCAATCGGCGGCATGATTCATCAAGTAGGCTGCTTGCCTTTAAATCTTAGCTGACTTATCGCAAGCATTGGCTCTACTTCAGGAGGTTTGTTGAGGCGCGAACTGAGCTGTGCGGCATAGGTGGCATCTTGAATATCGGGAATTATATACCCAATCGCATCTGTTAGGCACTTAAGGGCGGCTCGCTGTGTGTGCGGCTTAATCAGGAAAAGCCAATATGCATCAAAGGTTAAACTGTTAACCCCAGCGATTAATCTCCCCTTTTCCTCTAAAACAGGATAACATGATTGCTCCAACATGTTTGTTGTTGTCATCTTTCCTGGTGTACATTGGGAAATCATATTTGCTAAGTAGAGAGTGTTATTAACTAGATCAACTAGATTGCTGGAAGTTGATTTACATCTTGAAGCCGCCCTCTCCGCTTTCATTACCTAAGTGTGCCATTCTGTGAAGAGTATATCTTTATGTGTTTCTAGGATCCTGGGCAAATTTGCTGCTTTCCCTTGATCAGAATCTTGCCAGTCAAGATATGCGGTTATGATCTCTTCGGCTTGGTCTAACTCATTCCTGGCCTTCTCTACCTACTGATTTATGGATGTCGTTAGCTCACACAATGGCTCTGCCTGAGCGATTTGTTGACACAGAAGCCTAATCTGGGATATTAATGCAGTGTTTATTTGCACTGCTTCTGCTCTGAATTCATCCACTTGTGGATCGCCCTTTATTATTTCGAGCTGCGATGACAATTGAGCGATTTGCTCATCTTTTGTTTTCATCATTTGCTCGTTTGCTACCCTCAATTGTGCTAATGCCTCCGATAATTCCTTCTGTTTTTGGATCGCACTTTGGTCGATCCTTTGCTTTTCTGCCTGCAATTGCTAAGTCAATTGACTGTTCACTTGCTGTTGTGTCAACAATTGCTGCTCTGCCTGTTCTGCCTTCTGCTTTGTCTCAGCCAACTCTGCCTGTAATGCGAAAATTTCTTGGTCCTTAGTTTTCAGTAAAAGACTTACCTCCAATGCCTTATCGATTGTTGCTGCCGAATAGGCTCCTGCATACTGCGATAGTTTTGTCAGGTCATCGGAGGGGTCGAATTCCTCCTTCCAAACCACATTGCCCGTAACAGTTTGTTCTGGGAAAAGGGAAGGTTGATCAATCCTCCTTCTTTTCCTTTATCGTTTTACCACTGCTTTATGCCTCGGGCTGTAGAAAACATCCAGGGGAGGAATATCTTCTACCTTAAGAATGATTTGGTCGGAGGGGTCCTTTGGTATTACTTCAACATCCTTAGAAATGGGTGGACAGCTGGTTCCACTTAGAACCTGAGGTGAAGTGATGTCCTGTGTGTCGTTTGGCTTGGAAGTGTCTGTATCCTTGGAACATTCCAACCCACTGATGATGGAATCAAACTGTTTCCATTCCTAGATCAATATAGGGTCGACATGAGCATCACTGGTGGTTTGTTTTTCCTTTTCAGCTTGAGATTCCTTGCGTGCTTCTTCCTACTATTTCTTTAGTTGCTCCTCTTGTTCTTTCCTCTGTCTTTCCTCTTGCGCTCTCTGCTGCTTTTCTTCTTGTTCTTTCCTCTGCCTTTCCTCTTGCGCTCTCTGCTGCTTTTCTTCCTGTTCTTTCCTCTGCCTTTCCTCCTGTTCCTTTTTATGATCTTTTGTTATAACAGGAGGTTCCCTTGACTGTCGCCGACCAGGCTCGCTTGATGATGTCGCTGGGGTTGTTGCTAATAAATCTAGAGGCAGAGTTTGCAACCTCTGTTCTCTAAGTTTATTAAATTCAGTCAACCCTTCATCCTTATACTTTGCTAGGGCGAATTGCCTAACCTGGCTTATTGACTCAGCTGAGGAGAACAGGTCATCAAAGATATCTTCCTTATGATCAAATCTTGTCAGTTTGGCCTGTTCTAGTGCATTATAGGCAACTTTCTTTGGATCATAGTGCCTATTTGGGATAGTCGCCAGAGTTAAGGATTGAATTTTCGTGGCTTCCTTTTCTGCATGTTTGAGATCATGCAGAGTATAGACACCACACCTCAAGGGAAAAGAGGGCCAACCCCTCTTCTTTTCTTTCTTGAGAGTCTGAGTAACACTCTCAGCCGTAATCTGGTAAGCAATTTCTCTAGCCAACAGTTTATCTGGTATATACAAAGGGAGAACATGTGGGTTGGATTGGCTGCCGAAAACTCTTATGTAGGTAAATCTCTCCTCTCCAAACCAACTCCCTACCGATGTTAAATCAAACGAAGCTTGGTAGGAAATCTTGGGAATGGGTTTATCAAAAATAGAATAATAAATAGGCACCATAAAGCCATTACAGACTTGGTACAAATGTTGCTTGTAAGAAGACTTCCACAATTTCTGGTGATATATATGGATGGGCGAGGGGTCTTGTGCAGTCCACCTCCAGTCGAGTACGGGGAATTCAGAGTTAAAATAGAGGGTATCTAGAATATAGGCACTGTAGTAAAATGGGGGAATTACCCTTTCAGAAATACGGGTCTTGCTTCTAAACTCAAGCACAGCCTATGCTAATTTGTCAGAAAGAATAGTGGCCCAATCCATAATTATACTGTTTACTGCTGCTTCCATTAGAGGAACCATTTCTATGGTAAAATTAGCAGAGTCATGCAATCCCCATAATCTACACATCATTATTCCTGCATAGCAATAAGGAGAAGCCAGAGAATCAACCGAGTACTTACCGGAAGATTCATGTTTGCGTTTGGCTGGATTTTGTCTCCAATCCCGGATGGGTTCGGATTCAACTTCATTATCGCTTGCAAACTTCTCCAGGAACGCTTTATTATATATCTTCTCCGGTTCGGGAAAATGATACATTTGCCTTAAATCATCCGCCTTGAATGATCCGAAAATCCTCCCATCTCTGGTGCTGAAAGTTCTATCCAAGATTGGGATTTCTTCAATTGCCCATCGCACAACGTCTGTGTATGGGAGAATTTGCTCCCTGGCCGCTATTCTGTGAACGAAAGAGTCGGCTAAATCCTTGAGAGTACTCTCAGACTTCCGAAGTAAATCCACACTAGCTTCTGTTACTGTCTTTACTGGTCCTTCGGCTTCAATTAGGTTGTAAGTGCCTTGCCAAGTAACTCTGGTGAGACCCGTGCATGTAGTATCAGATATTAAGCCCTTCTTTTTGTCCACGGAAGCTTGTCCTACAGCTGGTGTAGCGGAAGTGCCCGCGGTCTTCTTGGATTTCTTCCCCATCTTGCTTGAGCTTCCTTCTATGGATGAATTCTGCACAGCGGCGAAAATAATGTAAGACAGAGATATGCTAATGAAAATCCAATATGGGAACGATATATTAATCAAAGTGTGCTGAGAGATTAACTCTTAAAAATGGGTGTGGATACAATCCATGGGAAGATCTTACTGTTACATTAAATGACCGTTTAAGACCTGTCACCCCTTAAATGCTCATTACACCATTATTCGGCCGAATGGCCCGCTTAAGCGTGCTATGGATATTTTGGCAGTTGAGTGCAGGTGATTGATTATTTAAGAAATCAAACTTTAAATACGAATGGATCATAATATCCCTCCATTTAACGACTTTTTTGAAATCCGCACTATATCGCAATCGGGCATCGGGAACACTTTAAATCTTTATGTCGACAATTTTGAAACGCCGATCGCCGATAGCGAAATCGCATCGCATCGGAATGAAGGGGTATGACAATGTGCATAGATAGTGTCTCGCCGACTGCCTATTGCCGATTGCCGATATCGCATCGCATCGGGGGTAGAATCAGGGCGCCTTATTATTATACATGGGATATTGCCGATTGCCGATTGCGAAATTGCATCGGACTCGGGTGAATGACTTAAGGTGCTTAGCCTGCATATAAAGTATCGCCGATTGCGCATCGGCGGGATCCCATATGTCACTTATTTGCGTTTTCTATGTCATTGCGATATGCGATCTTGCAATCGCTTTATCGCAATGACAAAAGATTGTTATATTTGATTCAATATGGGCTATTCAAAAGGTTTTATATAATGCCTTCATTTGGTTTGCAGACCTTTTACAAATAATGCAATATTGATACCAATTGACTTCTAAAGGGACCCATTTCATATAATATTTTGTAAATATAAATGATATGAAATGGGGGGTTGTTGTAGGGCACAACAATTGGCGATTCGCTGGAAGAAGCAGTTATCTCTGAAAAGTACAGAAATACTTAAACTTTTGCAAAATAGAGTTCTAATCAAAGGGGAAAATTCTAATATAATTAGGTATATATGCATTCAAGTAAAATGAATCTATTTTGCTAATTTTCCTCTCTTTTTTAAGAAAATAGATACATTCTAAGTTTTAAATAAGCCTCTATGGGTTTATAATGATAAAACAGAAAACTTCTCCAAATCAGCTTTTAAAGTGAACTCCTCTGTCATAGGTAGAGCCTCTGCTGCCAGCAAATGTTTATAGTTTCGATAGGGATACCTTTTAGCCATGTTATTGTCCATTGTTCCATTCAATTAAGAGTGCGATTAACAGAATGAATTCAAAACATGTTTTCATATTTTGTATTTCATTTCCTTTTCTGTTGTTGATAAGATAAAAAGCCATTGTCCTGGTTTGGTGGCCAGCTGTTGACAATGCCATTCACTGGTAGTAGTCTAACTGAACAAGCTGGCTCGTGATGAGACCCCTTGTCTTGTAATTTCAAGCCATTACCCTGTTTTGGTATGCAGTATTGGTAATGTCGGTTAAACTATTTCCCTATGAACATGGTAAGTAGGCTTGTAATAAGACCTCTTATCTTTAATATCAGATTTTTTAGAATTACACTCTGAGTAATCATAAACTTTAGTGAATGGGATGAACAACCTTCTCCTTAAGAGTAAATGGATGACAGGTTAAGAGTTGAAGATGCTGAAATTGGATTAGCTTCTATCTTAATATTGATAACCTTTTGAGACCGATTTGAAAACAGAAAATGATTTACAATACTTTTAAACTTCTGAGAGGATTTCACAAAACTTGAAACGTGGTTTCAGAATACAATGATACCCAATTTCCTAGAAATTATCCTTTTTGGTTAAGAGTTCTATTATTTAAAAGCAAATATTCTAGTACTCCTGTAGGTCAAATTTCCAAACACAGCAAAGGTCAATAGTAGATACCTTACAACATTATTTTCTGCAAATCCTATAAACTAAAAAAAATCTATCAAACTAAAAGGAGAAGGGGTTACCTCCTCAATTAAAGAATTTCTTCAAGATAAGGCCATTAACGGGGAGAGAATCTCTCAGCCTTGCTAAGTCTTGCAATATAAAGGTCGAATGGCCTATCTTTTCACAGATCTGAAATGGTCCAAGCCACATTTTCTGGAACTTGGTGTGTTTTCCCTTATCCTCATGGGCTTTGTCCCATTTCAGAACTAAGTCACCGACTTGAAATTGATATACTTATGCTGTTTGGAAGACGGTGGAGTGATTTCCCCAATGATATCCAATCCCCATTGCTCAAATGGTTGCTCAATGTTGACTGGTTGCAGAGGGAAAGCTGATTTACGTTGTCTTCCACTAGAAGTCTGGCAATTGAAGCATTTCCTTACATATTCGTGGGCATCTCTAAACAGAGTAGGCCAATAGTACCCAGCATGAATAACTTTGTGAGCTGTTGTGTCAGCTCCAAAATGTCCTCCTGCTGGTCCATCATGTAACTCCTGCAAAACCTTTTGGGCTTCAGGTTTCTCAAGGCATCTTAACAAGATAGAATCATAATTCTGTTTAAAAAGCACGTCATCGATAATTGTGAAATTCTTTGCTTTTAGCCTAAGGGCCCTTTTGTTTTTATAAGACAGGTTTGGAGGAGCATAACCATTCTTCAAATAAAAGATTAAATCTGCATATTGAGATTGAGAATCAGTGGCACTTATCTAGTTGATTTCTTCAGTTTGACTTGTATCGCCTAATTTTGGAATGTTGGATGCTCCTGCCAATATTCTGCAAAAACCTTGACCCCTGACAATCTTTGCTGGTTTAATTTCTAAGTCATATTCTTGAAGCGCTGTGACCCAATTTGCCCTTTTTTCACCCAGTTCTTTTTGGATTAATAGTTGCCTAACTGCTGGGAAAGGAACTATCACTTTTGTGTGGGTTTTCAAAAGGAAGGGTCTATAATGCTTGACTGCTTTAAATACAGCAAAGGCTTGTTTTTCTACATCGGAGTAATTCAATTCAGCACCCTGAAGATTTGAGCTAAAAAACGAAATGGGTGCTTCCAAATTGTGATCATTTAGTTGCGTGAGTACTACAGCATAAGACAAGTCGGATGCAATGGTATACAATGTAAAATGATTAGAAAAATTTGGAGTATTCAAGGCTGGGGCCTTGATTATTGATTGCTTGATTAGATCAAAAGCTTCCTTTTCTGCTGATCCCCACTTAAAGACTGAATTCTTCTTAATCATTGTTTGAAGTGGCAAAATAATTTGAGAAAAATCTGGAACAAATCTTTTAACAAAATTGATCTGGCCTAAAAATGACTGCATCGATTTTTTATTGTGTGGGAAAGGGATTTCAGAGATTTCTTTGATCCGATCAGGATCAATATAAATGCCATCTTTGGACACAATAAATCCCAAGAGCTTTCCTTGATCAAGAGCAAAGAACGACTTTTTAGGGTTAAGAGAAATACCATATCTTTTGCAACGCTGAAAAATTTGATTTAGATCATGCAAATGATTATACCTCTCCTTAGAGAATACAGTAATATCGTCTAAATAGACGACTACTGTTCTATTAATTAACCCTCTAAAAGCTATATCCATAGCTCTTTGGAATGTCGCTCCTGCATTTATAAGTCCGAAAGGCATTTTCTGATATGCATACGTTCCCCATTTTGTTCTGAATGTAGTTTTAAGCTGGTCATCAGGATGAACCAGGACTTGGTTATATCCTGAGAAACCATCTAGAAAGGACATCAATTCAGAGAATGCTACTGATTGGAGTATTTGCTCCATAGTAGGTAATGGGAAATTGTCTTTCAAGCTTGCTTTATTCAAATTTCTGAAATCAATACAAATTCGAATGTCACCATTTTTCTTTCTGACTGGCACCATATTAGAGACCCAGTTTGAGTGTCGGACAGGAAAAATAATCTTGGCTTTCAAGAGTTTGTTAAGTTCCGCTTTTATCTGGCTCTCCAAGTTTGGATGTATTTTTCTTAACTTCTGCTCAATCGGTTTCTGGTCGAGCAGCATTGGAATAGTGTGCTGGATAATGGATGTATCATATGTCTTCAAATCATCATACTTCCAAGCAAAGACCTGTTTATTTTTTCTTAACAGTTTAGTGAATGCCTCTTTCTCTTCAAAGGAAAGTCCTAATCCTAAGTTAATATTTTGAGGAGCTTGCTCAGTACCTAGATTTATCAATTCAAACCTTAGAGTAGAGCTTTGGAGCTTTGCATTAGTTACAGGTTTAAACCTGTCTTTAATATCATAAAGATCCTCCAGCTTTACCATAGGCTTAGGAATTGCATTTTCCTGAGGTGTTTCTCTCATCTGGGAGTCATGCTCATCTTCCTCAATGATTTGATTATCATAGGACTTTTCAGAAGTTAAGAATTGTAAAATATCCTCATCATGGTTGAATACTCTCCAATTAGTGACATTGTCAGGAACTGAAGGCCTAAAAAGCAATTCTACGGAAAATCTATCTGGGCTATAGTCTTCAGAAGGCAGGAGCTTGGAAGCTACATTGGCTAAGAGATCGGCTGCCGAGTTTTGAGACCTGGGAATGGAAGAAATGTTGAATGCAGAAAAGTGCGAGGTAAGTTCCTGTACTAGCGATTGATAATGCTTGAGGTGATTCGAAAGACAATGAATTGCATTCCTCACCTGTTTAACAATAATTTCATAATCGCCAAATACTTTTAGATATTGCACTTTAAGGCCGATCGCTTTATACAGTCCCTGGACTAAGGCTTCATATTCGGCTGTATTGTTAGTGCATTCAAATTCCAGCCTACAGGACAGCATTGTCTTTTCTCCTTGTGGACTAACCAAAATACAACCTGCTCCTGAGCCCTCGCTAGACTTGGACCCATCGAAATATAAAGACCAAAATAAAGAGGTATTAACAATTGAATTTACAGTTTTCTCAGCATCATTGAAACATCTAGACCTATCAGTTTGTGAAAAATTCTCAATCTGAGATGTAAAATGATTAACAGAGAAAGGGGATGGTTGGGCAACAAAGTTACCAAAAAATGACTCTGACGAATAATTTCCCAAAATGTTGTTGTTGAATGCTATGGGTTGGTTTTCCTGCTCAAATTCAGTAACTGTGTGGGTCATATGTTTCTCTCGATCGATCTTTATTTGATTTGGCTTACCCTTATAGGGAAGCCACATATGTGACCAATCAGTGGAAATATACCCATGCAATTTTTTAGACCAATCCCTACTCAAAATTAAACCGTAAAATTCAGGTATATCGGCTAGTAGGATGTCAATCCTTTGTACTACTCTGGGATCAGCAAACAACCTGATAGTTACGGAATTAATCTCTCCAACAACCTGTACCTTGGTCCTGTCCAACTGTACAATATGGATAGCAGACTTTTGGGGTTCTATGTTCAGTTTAGAACAAACTGAAGCTGGCATTATGTTAGATGATGCCCCTGAGTCAATTAAACAGTTGTGCAAGTTTCTATTGTAAATCTCATAGGTTAAAAGAAAGGGTGGAGTATGAGAATTTGATCTATCTCCAATCAGAACTGAATCGGTAGCTTCAACCATGCCTGGAGAAGGTTGGCCAGAATCATTAGCAGCTTTCGCACTAGGAAGAGGTGTAGAGGGAACAACATTCAATTCTTTAAGAAGTAATTTTTGCTGATGCTTTAATTTACTAAGTTCAAACATGGTAATGTTTGCTTTAGTTTTCTTCATGTCATCAACGATGTTATACTCCATTGAATCGGATACCACTAATGTTTTAGATGTTGAAGGAGTGTTAGAAGTTGAAGGCTGGTTCTGGGGAACAGCTGCAGGTGATTTATTAGCAGGCGTTTTTTCTTTAGTTGTAGCGGCACCAGCACTCCTTTTCTTGGATGTTACTTGAACGGGCTCGGGAGTACTTTTGCTTCTAGTAGTGACCGGGAATGAATCTTCTTCGTTGTCGGTATCGAAGTTGGGGAGTATAAAATCCCACATTCCATGACATTCAGCTACTTCTTCTTCATCATCAGTTGGTGAGGTTGCTTCCTCCTCCTCTTCTTCTTGCTCTGAATCTGCGTTAGATATGACATTCGGTGGCTTTGATTCAGTTCTCTTATAAGTCCTGAAGGGTTTTTTGGTTGAGGTTTCGGCCACCTATTTCTTTATTTCAACCATTTCATTAGACAAAGTTTTCAGGACCTTTTGCAAACCCTCCATGTCGTATGGATCTTTTGAGGTTTTCTTCTTAGAATCATCTTTGAAAGAGACTTTTTTGGCTTTTCTGTCTTCCAGAGCAGCTTTCTTCTCTAGAGCATTTATGCGCTTTTCCACAGCAAGTGCTTCTTTCATGTTTTCAGCTAAGGTAGGTTTCCCAGCCCTGTCTACAGAAATGGCTATGTTGGCAGGTAGGGTGGTGATATACCATTCGCTTCGAATTTGTTCACTTGGTTTGGAAGCTGTAGGGATTTTATTCAGGAGTTTATTGAAGCAAGCATTAAATTCCTTAATTGGTTCCCTATGTTCTATTCTTAGATTGGAGAGATCGTTTATTAAAGTAGCCAAAGACCTATCATCTCCATATTTGGTAAGAAACTGCTCTTGGCAAGTGTTCCAACTGGTAATGGAACCAGAGGGTAAAGAGAAATACTAGGATCCTGCTGATCCTTGCAAGGTGTAAGGGAAAAGTCTAACAACAATGTCTTGTTCTGTTACTCCTTTCAAGTTGACTGCCAACATGAAATTATTAATGTGTTCCTCAACCTGGGTCCCATCATCTGAATTGAACTTGGGTAGCCATTTTTCAGGGTAGTCTGGTAATGGATTCAATGGTGCAGGCATATTGACTGTACCAGGTCTGGTCCATGGATCTGCCATTATGATAGTAGTAGTGGATGATACTACCACTGGAATTCCAGATGTCTGGGAAGTAAATAATGTTGGAGAGAGAGCAGATTGGGATGTTGAAGCTTCTAATCCCTGGTGAACAATAATATGTAATGGGGGTTTGGATGGTTGACTTTGCAGAGGGGGAGATGCAATGGAGGATATGGATGAAAGCTCTTCACTGTCAGATTCTTCAGTATTTTTCTTCGCCTTTTTCCTTTTGGGTAAAGGGAACTCAGTGGGTTCAATACCGAGCTTTTCGCTCTGAAGTCTGGTGAGAGGGTGAGGTAAATTGAACTGCGAAGTCGCACTGCTTTGTGATACCTCAGATTTCTGTGGTGAAATCGAGAAGCTCTGAAGTTTGTGGATAAGAGACTGGACTTCAGGTGATTCAAGACTTAATTGTTCTGGAGTATGATGGGTTTGAGCAGTGGTAGTTGATTCCTCTTCTTCTTGTTTGGTTACTGGAGAACCAGTATGCAAATAGGAAGATCGAGGGGATTCGGAGGGAGAATTACTCTTAGAATGGCTTATAGGTTTTGGCTTATGTGCCATTCACAGTCAATGGCCCTCCTTCTAGCGCCAAAAATGTTGTTGCCTCAAAAATCGCTGCAACAACATCGGGGATAACCACCCGGTCCGGACCTTAGTACAGCTCCTTTTCCGTTTGGAATAGTGGCTCCGACTGGGGATAATGGGACCAGTTTCCCAAAAGTAGATAAACGGGATGAATGGATGATTTATAAAACTAAGCTAGCGATGGGTGAATAACTAAATCTATTGACAAGAAAAAAAAAAAAGAACTATAACCTATCCCGGGAATCTATTGAGCTTTAGAGTGTAGCGTTTGATGGTCTATGTCTAAAGACATGGATATAGATGACTCCATTTGTCAGACATAGATGTTAATTCATTCAAGATTGCTGTGGATAAATAGTTAAGCAGAGCGATTAAAGCGATATTACCACACTCATCATTTATATTATCGATATATACATGATTAAAAGGAAAGCATTTCATAAAACATCCAATAGTGGAAGAAATATAGATCTGCTGTTACAGCGCATGCATATAATCAACAATAGCAAGGATAATCAAATAACGATTCACATAACAGGAATGGATTCAGACATAGATAAAAATACCATATGAGCTGCTTTGACACTCCCGATATCAATCGCTACTTGTAATTCTTCCTTCAATGCAGAAACATTTCCATACAAAGACAATAGTGCACAATCGCATAAAAAGCTTCCTTATCGAATTAAGAATAACTGGTCCAGTTTCATAAAAGAATATGACTGAAGCACAATAGTGCAAACTTCAGTCTTTTAGTCTGGTACAAAACTTTACGACCCTTTCCAAAACAATGAAAGGGTCTATAAATACTAAATTAATCTAAATATCTACTAAACTGAAATCCTACTAAATTGGTATCAATAAATCTTGATCCTATTCTCCTCAGCGATCTGGCAATCGGCGGCATGATTCATCAAGTAGGCTGCTTGCCTTTAAATCTTAGCTGACTTATCGCAAGCATTGGCTCTACTTCAGGAGGTTTGTTGAGGCGCGAACTGAGCTGTGCGGCATAGGTGGCATCTTGAATATCGGGAATTATATACCCGATCGCATCTGTTAGGCACTTAAGGGCGGCTCGCTGTGTGTGCGGCTTAATCAGGAAAAGCCAATATGCATCGAAGGTTAAACTGTTAACCCCGGCGATTAATCTCCCCTTTTCCTCTAAAACAGGATAACATGATTGCTCCAACATGTTTGTTGTTGTCATCTTTCCTGGTGTACATTGGGAAATCATATTTGCTAAGTAGAGAGTGTTATTAACTAGATCAACTAGATTGCTGGAAGTTGATTTACATCTTGAAGCCGCCCTCTCCGCTTTCATTACCTGAGTGTGCCATTCTGTGAAGAGTATATCTTTATGTGTTTCTAGGATCCTGGGAAAATTTGCTGCTTTCCCTTGATCAGAATCTTGCCAGTCAAGATATGCGGTTATGATCTCTTCAGCTTGGTCTAACTCATTCCTGGCCTTCTCTACCTGCTGATTTATGGATGTCGTTAGCTCACACAATGGCTCTGCCTGAGCGATTTGTTGACACAGAAGCCTAATCTGGGATATTAATGCAGTGTTTATTTGCACTACTTCTGCTCTGAATTCATCCACTTGTGGAGCGCCCTTTATTATTTCGAGCTGTGATGACAATTGAGCGATTTGCTCATCTTTTGTTTTCATCATTTGCTCGTTTGCTGCCCTCAATTGTGCCAATGCCTCCGATAATTCCTTCTGTTTTTGGATCGCACTTTGGTCGATCCTTTGCTTTTCTGCCTGCAATTGCTGAGTCAATTGACTGTTCACTTGCTGTTGTGTCAACAATTGCTGCTCTGCCTGTTCTGCCTTCTGCTTTGTCTCAGCCAACTCTGCCTGTAATGCGAAAATTTCTTGGTCCTTAGTTTTCAGTAAAAGACTTACCTCCGATTCCTTATCGATTGTTGCTGCCGAATAGGCTCCTGCATACTGCGATAGTTTTGTCAGGTCATCGGAGGGGTCGAATTCCTCCTTCCAAACCACGCTGCCCGTAACAGTTTGTTCTGGGAAAAGGGAAGGTTGATCAATCCTCCTTCTTTTCCTTTGTTGTTTTACCACTGCTTTATGCCTCGGGCTGTAGAAAACATCCAGGGGAGGAATATCTTCTACCTGAAGAATGATTTGGTCGGAGGGGTCCTTTGGTATTACTTCAACATCCTTAGAAATGGGTGGACCGCTGGTTCCACTTAGAACCTGAGGTGAAGTGATGTCCTGTGTGTCGTTTGGCTTGGAAGTGTCTGTATCCTTGGAACATTCCAACCCACTGATGATGGAATCAAACTGTTTCCATTCCTGGATCAATATAGGGTCGACATGAGCATCACTGGTGGTTTGTTTTTCCTTTTCAGCTTGAGATTCCTTGCGTGCTTCTTCCTGTTGTTTCTTCAGTTGCTCCTCTTGTTCTTTCCTCTGTCTTTCCTCTTGCGCTCTCTGCTGCTTTTCTTCCTGTTCTTTCCTCTGCCTTTCCTCTTGCGCTCTCTGTTGCTTTTCTTCCTGTTCTTTCCTCTGCCTTTCCTCCTGTTCCTTTTTATGATCTTTTGTTATAACAGGATGTTCCCTTGACTGTCGCCGACCAGGCTCGCTTGATGATGTCACTGGGGTTGTTGCTAATAAATCTAGAGGTAGAGTTTGCAACCTCTGTTCTCTAAGTTTATTAAATTCAGTCAACCCTTCATCCTTATACTTTGCTAGGGCGAATTGCCTAACCTGGCTTATTGACTCAGCTGAGGAGAACAGGTCATCAAAGATATCTTCCTTATGATCAAATCTTGTCAGTTTGGCCTGTTCTAGTGCATTATCGGCAACTTTCTTTGGATCATAGTGCCTATTTGGGATAGTCGCCAGAGTTAAGGATTGAATTTTCGTGGCTTCCTTTTCTGCATGTTTGAGATCATGCAGAGTATAGACACCACACCTCAAGGGAAAAGAGGGCCAGCCCCTCTTCTTTTCTTTCTTGAGAGTCTGAGTAACACTCTCAGCCGTAATCTGGTAAGCAATTTCTCTAGCCAACAGTTTATCTGGTATATACAAAGGGAGAACATGTGGGTTGGCTTGGTTGCCGAAAACTCTTATGTAGGTAAATCTCTCCTCTCCAAACCAACTCCATACCGATGTTAAATCAAACGAAGCTTGGTAGGAAATCTTGGGAATGGGTTTATCAAAAATAGAATAATAAATAGGCACCATAAAGCCATTACAGACTTGGTACAAATGTTGCTTGTAAGAAGACTTCCACAATTTCTGGTGATATATATGGATGGGCGAGGGGTCTTGTGCAGTCCACCTCCAGCCGAGTACGGGGAATTCAGAGTTAAAACAGAGGGTATCTAGAATATAGGCACTGTAGTAAAATGGGGGAATTACCCTTTCAGAAATATGGGTCTTGCTTCTAAACTCAAGCACAGCCTGTGCTAATTTGTCAGAAAGAATAGTGGCCCAATCCATAATTATACTGTTTACTGCTGCTTCCATTAGAGGAACTATTTCTATGGTAAAATTAGCAGAGTCATGCAATCCCCATAATCTACACATCATTATTCCCGCATAGAAATAAGGAGAAGCCAGAGAATCAACCGAGTACTTACCGGAAGATTCGTGTTTGTGTTTGGCTGGATTTTGTCTCCAATCTCGGATGGGTTCGGATTCAACTTCATTATCGCTTGCAAACTTCTCCAGGAACGCTTTATTATATATCTTCTTCGGTTCGGGCAAATGATACATTTGCCTTAAATCATCTGCCTTGAATGATCCGAAAATCCTCCCATCTCTGGTGCTGAAAGTTCTATCCAAGATTGGGATTTCTTTAATCGCCCATCGCACAACGTCTATGTATGGGAGAATTTGCTCCCTGGCCGCTATTCTGTGAACGAAAGAGTCGGCTAAATCCTTGAGAGTACTCTCAGACTTCCGAAGTAAATCCACACTAGCTTCTGTTACTGTCTTTACTGGTCCTTCGGCTTCAATTAGGTTGTAAGTGCCTTGCCAAGTAACTCTGGTGAGACCCGTGCATGTAGTATCAGATATTAAGCCCTTCTTTTTGTCCACGACAGCTTGTCCTGCAGCTGGTGTAGCGGAAGTGCCCGCGGTCTTCTTGGATTTCTTCCCCATCTTGCTTGAGCATCCTTCTATGGATGAATTCTGCACAGCGGTGAAAATAACGTAACACAGAGATATGCTAATGAAAATCCAATATGGGAACGATATATTAATCAAAGTGTGCTGAGAGATTAACTCTTAAAAATGGGTGTGGATACAATCCATGGGAAGATCTTACTGTTACATTAAATGACCGTTTAAGACCTGTCACCCCTTAAATGCTCATTACACCATTATTCGGCCGAATGGCCCGCTTAAGCGTGCTATGGATATTTTGGCGGTTGAGTGCAGGTGATTGATTATTTAAGAGATCAAAATTTAAATACGAATGGATCATAATATCCCTCCATTTAACGACTTTTTCGAAATCCGCGCTATATCGCAATCGGGCATCGGGAACACTTTAAATCTTTATGTCGACAATTTTGAAACGCCGATCGCCGATAGCGAAATCGCATCGCATCGGAATGAAGGGGTATGACAATGTGCATAGATAGTGTCTCGCCGACTGCCTATTGCCGATTGCCGATATCGCATCGCATCGGGGGTAGAATCAGGGCGCCTTATTATTATACATGGGATATTGCCGATTGCCGATTGCGAAATCGCATCGGACCGGGGTGAATGACTTAAGGTGCTTAGCCTGCATATAAAGTATCGCCGATAGCTTATCGCCGATTGCGCATCGGCGGGATCCCATATGTCACTTATTTGCGTTTTCTATGTCATTGCGATATGCGATCTTGCGATCGCTTTATCGCAATGACAAAAGATTGTTATATTTGATTCAATATGGGTTTTTCAAAAGGTTTTATATAATGCCTTCATTTGGTTTGCGGACCTTTTACAAATAATGCAATATTGATACCAATTGACTTCTAAAGGGACCCATTTCATATAATATTTTGTAAATATAAATGATATGAAATGGGGGGTTGTTGTAGGGCACAACAGTACCGAACCACTGAACTATTACCGAACCAAGTGAACTACGAAATTGTTACTGAGATGGTAGTGAAATACAAATTTTCACATTCAAACGTGCTTATTGGCCACATAAAAAAATTAGTAAAACATCATTAATAAAACCATGTTAAAAACACATTTAACCATCAAAAAGATAAGAAATCCACCATAATTGACCACAAGGTGAAAGAGGTACAATTAGTGGAAGTTGGTTGTATAACTGTTATGGAAAGTGTCATAAATGTGAGAATACGAATTATGAATGGATAATTTATACACTGAATGATATGACATATTCAGAGGCCAACAAGCAGCACCGTGATTGATACAGTCACCTTTCAAAGGGAGTCAGGCTCCTTTCTCAGAGTCAAGGATGTGATGTTTGTTCCGGGTCTAAAGAAAAATATCATCTCTATTGCAGTTTTGGAAGACCATGTTTATGCTGTGATATTAAACAAAGGGAAAGCATTCATGAGACATATAGCCACGAGACAAGTGAAGCATATCAAGGTTCGTGTGAAGAACCTATACAAGCTAGATGTGGAAGATTGTGTTGCATTGAGCACGAAGGTAGAGAAGGTGCAGAGATGATATGTCAGTGAAATTTGGCATAAAATACTTGGCCATTTGCATCATGCAACTTTTAGTATTATGTAGTAGATAGCTAGAAGCATCCCCAAAGGAGCACTAAAGCATCAGGATACATGCAAAGGGTGTACCTTGGGGAAGTACACAAAAGCCACTTTCCATGATCAGGACAATAAAGCACATGTAGTCCTTGAAACGATCCACTCTAATGTTTGTGGACCTTTCTCGACAGCATCCACTTCCATGCACAAATATTTTGTCATTTTTATTGATGACTTCTCACAGGAGTGTTGGATCTTCTTCGTGCGGAAGAAGGATGAGACGTTTTGCACTTTTTTAGAGTTAAAGGCACTAGTTGAGAAAGAAACAAGTAAGAAGGTGAAGTCTTTCAGGAGAGATAATGGAGGTGAGTATGTGTTGAATTAATTTAAAAACTTATTTGCAAAAGAAGGCATTCGATGAGAGTTGACAACACCCCACAACCCATAGTAGAATGGGGTGGTTGAGAGGAATAACCATAGTATTATGGGAGAAGAAGGGGAGATGTTGCATGATCATGGCCTACCTCTACATTTGGGGGCCAAGGAATGCAACACATCATTTTATTTGTAGAATTGGAGTCCTCATCGGATTCTTGGCATGATTACACTAGAAGAGGTTTTCTTTGGGAGAAAGTCGGATGTGTTGCACTTCATGATTTTTGGAGCCTTTGTTTGCTTCCATATATACAAAGAAGCAAGGAAGAAGCTATAGCTAACAATAGAACTGGGATATTTGTGGGTTACAAAGAAAATCCCCACAACTACCATGTGTACTTTTCATCTCTCAGAATGACAGTTGTGCGAAGGGATGTAAAATTTGATGAAGACAAAGCCATGCGATGCTCTCTTGAGAGGGAGATTCAGATCCCAATAGAAGAGGAGATTTTAGCTCCAAAGGAGGAACCTCAAGAAGTTGTGGAGAAGCCAAAAATTCAGGAGCAGAGAATGGAGACAACCACTCAAGAAGAACCATCCAGACAAGGTAGAAAAATGACCGGGGAAGCTGAGAGACTTATGCAGGATGAGAGGGAGAATGTGAGTGCTCCTTAAAATCAATGCATACAGAGAAGGTCACCAGATCGGTACACTGGCTACATGGATCTAATGACTGAGCTTGTAGAGACTGAGCCATCCTGTTTCGAGGAAGTAGTAGAGAAACCTGTATGGGTTGGTGTAATGGTGGAGGAGTATGAATCCATTGTAAACAACAATGTTTCAGAAGTGGTCCCAAGAGCAATAGACAAATTAGTTTTGGATTCGAGATGGATCTTCAAGGTAAAGCATGCAACATATAGAATCATAGAAAAGTACAAGGCCAAAATTTTGGTCAAGGGGTACTCTCAGGTTGAAGGGAGTGACTATGAGGAGACCTTTAAACCTGTAGCAAGGTACTCATCAAATCAATCCTTGGATTGGCTTCAAGGATGGTGTGGAAGATCCACCAGATGGATGTGAAAACATCATTCCTCAATGGAGTTATTAAGGAGGAGGTGTATATCGAGCAACCAAAAGGCTTTGAGACTTTTCATTGGGAGTCTCATGTGGCCATAATTTTTGTCAAGGGGTACTCTCAGGTTGAAGAGAGTGACTATGAGGAGACCTTTGAACTTGTAGCAAGGTACTCATCAAATCGATCCTTGGTTTGGCTTCACAGATGGTGTGGAAGATCCACCAGATGGATGTGAAAACATCATTCCTCAATGGAGTTATTGAGGAGGTTGTTGGTAATAATACTAAGAGGGGGGGGGGGGTTGAATCAGTATTATCAAATCAATATAACTTTTTCATTTCCATATTAAGATTCATATACGCTACTTTAGTTAAGGCAAACTGCATGTATACGCAACTGTGTGTAGTACAACAAGTGTATATCCAGTAAACTTATGATTTAGTTAGTTGATCCTTAATGGGTGCATCAAAACATTATTAGCCATATGAATAGTAAACAGGAGTAGTAAAATAGAATAGATCATCACACACAAGAAGCACACATGAACACCATGATATAAGGTGGAAACCCATTGTGGGTGAAAACCACTTGCTGCAAGTCGTCTCTATCTTCTTTTAATAAGAAACTTCTTTTTACAATATTTCTGTACTGGTGTAGTCTTATACCAGTACACAGGCTTCTACTTGCAGAAGGCTACAACCTTCTCTCGTTTTCCAGCTTCTCCTGGAAGGGAGCTAGCACCCCCTTAGCTGTTGTACTAGTCGATCCTTTTACTAGTACGTAGGTGCCGGCCTACTGAATGATCCAA
The DNA here is from genome assembly GCA_031772625.1 of Pinus tabuliformis. Lineage (NCBI taxonomy): Eukaryota > Viridiplantae > Streptophyta > Pinopsida > Pinales > Pinaceae > Pinus > Pinus tabuliformis. The sequence continues at coordinate 1,014,340,329 of CM062815.1, forward strand.
CCTTCACTCATTTTCCAGTTGCTACTGGAAGGGAGCTACCACCCCCTTAGCTCTTGTACTAGATGATGTACTACTATGTAGGTGCCGACCTATAGAAGGCTACAACCTTCTCTTTCTTCCTCCAGGTACGACGTTTCATAAATTTTCAGACTGGATACTCCTGAAGCACAATACCATAATCTGAAGGCCACGTTTCATCCAATTTTCATATTGGACCCATCAATATCATTGAAGTACACAATCAATCAACACTAGCATCATCAATCTCTGAATCACCCAATACTGAATCACTGAAACCCAGTCAACAAAATGCAGTCACTAGAACACAGAGCAGACCACTAAACTCTGCAACAATATTCAGAACCAACTGTATCATCAAAAATCATGCATCAAAGTGCATATGCTACTTGGAAGTGCCGAACCAGCATGTATACGCAACTTCACCAAAGTGAACCAACGTATATGTCATTAATTACTTACTTATAACTTCGCTGCACTTCCTGACTTCAAACATACTCAGATCATTACATATACAAGGATAATATGTATGTTAGCAACCAGATCTAGTTCATCAGATCACATAAAGATAAGTCATTTTGATCCTGATCCATTATCGATCTCATCCATCAATACTGAAGCTAAACATAATCAATCAATCTGAATATGCAGAATACTGACACCAGTAAATAGTCATCAGAACTCATCAACAACCAGAAACACCTGTAACTTCAAACATCATAGCTCATATGGTATACTCTACTTAGATGTATCTAACCTGCGTATGTACATGCTTTTATCACATTCAACCAGCGTATATGTCTGTAAGTATTCACTCATGATTTGCAGCTATTCCATACTTTATACCCAGATCATAATATTTACAAAACATTACATGCGTCAATATACAGATCTAGACTAAACAAGATCAAACCACATAGAGATGATTCATTCCAAGCCATTAGATCTCGATCTATCCTTAGATCTTGTTCTCCCTCAACTACTGAGATTCCTCCTTAGATCAACCAAAGCATCATGAAACCATAACCTACATACTAGATCTCATACTTCATCAGATATTCAAGACTTTCTCCATCACTTTGCCTAATGATCTTCTCCTCTTTTATAGTCTTAGGCCTTACTTAATACCATCGTCCAAAACCATAGATAATCAATACCTTGGACCAAATACTTGGGTTCAACACTTTAGACAAGATACCATGGCCCAAAACCATAGGTTCAAATACCAAGGACTAAATACCATGAACCAAAACCTAATGTACGCGCCTTCCCTTGCATGAAAGTGCATGTATATGTATATGCACCTTTTGGTTAGATAACCCATCTGTATACGGGGCTTTATCAAGGGTAACCTACGTATATCTCTTTTCTTCATTCTGTGAGTGTGAACTGAGATCTATCATCTTAGTCAGTTGCCATCAAGGACAACACCTGTATCATAATGCCAACAGAGGTGTATATCGAGCAACCAAAAGGCTTTGAGACTTTTCATCGGGGGTCTCATGTGTGCATATTCAAGTGAGCATTGTACAGTCTCAAGAAAACACCCCATGCTTGGTACATCAGGATCGCTAGCTATCTCACCATTTTTGGCTTCACCAAAAGTGAAGTGGATGATAACCTCTATCATATTTTGATAGAAGGTAAATTGTTGATTATTGTCTTATATGTCAATGACTTGATTTTGACTGGTGATGAGAAACTGATCAGATCTTGCAAGGAGGACCGTGCAATAGAGTTTGAAATGAAGGACATGGGTCTCGTTCACTACTTCCTTGGATTGGAAGTATGGCAAGGTGATGGGGAACTATTTGGCTCTCAAGGAAAGTATGCCAATGATATAATTCATAGGTTATGTATTGATAGTTGCAAACCCATGGAAACACCTCTAGTGACCTCAGTAGATTGGGTTTCCGCAGGAAGTTCGTTTCCACAAACTAGGTTTCCACAGGAAGTTCGTTTCTAGAGACTGAGTATAGGCCGAGTTTTGTTAGGCAAGGGCTAAATACTTAGGCAAGTTTTGACAACAAAATTTTGGTGTTTCTCTGTAAGTGTGCCGACATCAGGTTAGGAATTTTTGTGGAAAAATTGATTTGTGCACACTATGTAAGGGCGTGGCACTTCTACTGTAATATTTAAAAGGTAGTGCACAACGTAAGGGTGTGGCTGGCCTATTGTATTATGATTTGTATTTTGAATATTATAATAGTTTAGGGCAGGCTTCTTTGGGGAGTTTCCCCCTCCCATGTAAATAGTGTGTACATTGTTTGGACTGTTGTGTTTATGTATTTCCTTTGTGTATGTAAATGAAGTTAATGTTTTTTCTGCTGCATAATAAAATAAGTAAAAACTTAACAAGAATTAACTAAGTGTTGGTAAGGTGTAGTCGAAAAACTTAAGTAGTGAAAAGTGAAAATTTTAGTTGGTGCCACACAAGTTTCTAGTTAACAAGGTTGGGCAGTCGCCTTAAGAGTTGGAGTCGTGATAATGGGAGTCTTTTATGCTCTCCCAATAGGATTTCCTTTCACCATATGGTCCATAGATATTAACAAATTTCCAAACTATATCAAACATCTTCACCTCCAGCTCGACCATAATTTTCATGGCCCCACACTAGTGATGATTAACTTCCACTTGTGAACGGAATGCGATACTGCCTAAGTCTTTTGTTTCCCACTACTTGAGCTTACGCACTATGCCTAACCATCAACACTTAGTTTATTTTTCTTCAAGTATTTATTTATTTTTACTTTTTTTAAGAATTTTTCTACTCCTATATTGATACAAAATATTTTTACACCGAGGCCATGGCCTCGTGAAAGCTAGCCCAAAGATGCAGCATGTTTACATAGCATCGCTGATCAATACTCAAAAAAATGCCCTGCTGACTATTGCCCTGAAGGACTGCAAGGAACCTGACCATGACTATTACCAAAAAAGCAAAAATCCCCCATTGTTGTTCTTAAAGTATTTATTATGCAGTGGAATAAACTTCTTTAATTCAACAATTATATTCTTTATCCAGTGGAAATAACAATTAGTAAAAATAGTGTACACAAATATCATAGGGAGGGGAAACTCCCAAAATAAGTTTTCCCAACTCTCAATTAAGTTTTTAATCCAATTTTACAAATTTACAATGTTTTACACTTCTATGTAGCTCCTTCATGTTTTCTATTCAAACACATCTTATCGTGTAGTATTTCTCACATAGATTTATGGGCCTTGGTAGAGGTTTGTATGATGATATTAGGAAGTTCATGCAGTAGGGACAGTTGATATTGGAGATGATGACACTTTGCGACATCTGGTCTTGGAAATAGATTTTTCTGAGATGGTGTTGTCGAGGGTGATAACCTTTTTAAAGTGGGGGAGGATGTCAGGGCCTCGAGTTGGACGAGTGCCTATGACGACCCACCAACTCAGGGAGAGTAAAAAAACCGAATTCGGGCGACGAGCCATTTAACTAAATGCACATGGGCAAGTTGGAGGGGCACATGCACATAATCGAGGGGTGAGTCACTCAGGCATGTTTAACTGAAAATTTACGACAGCTGAGGCAGGCCTACCATAGCAGCAGGTGCCCACCCAACATGACGGGCGTGGCGTATAGCGGGTGTGCAAACAAACGCGTGGATGGGTGTGTGGATGCACATGCAGACGAGCGTGCATACGAATGTCCAGATGAGCACGAGGATGGGCATGCGAATGAGCATGTAGATGGGCGTGTAGAAAAGCATGCAGACGGGCGTACAGATGAGCGTGCAGATAGGCTTGTGGACACAACATGCGGACATGTCAACTGGGGTGTGCAGACGTTAACAAAGGTGAACGAATGCAACCTTTGGTGAATTTTTTGGGAAGAACGACATATAAGTACAAGTGGAGTGCCATTCATTCAATCATCCAAGGAATTCAACCAATAGGAGTTTGACCAAGAAAGAAGAGAGAAATTACCGGAGCATGAGCTTAGTATGGTTTGCTGGCCATAGTAGGAAGAGGAAAATTCGCTAAGGCAAAGCTGAAGTACAGGAGGCTGAGTTTTGCAGGCAGTCTAAGTTTCTGTAGATTGAGTTTGCATGGGAAGTTCATTTCCACAGTCTGGGTTTCCATAGGAAGTTCATTTCCACAAACTGGGTATAGGCCGAGTTTCCGCAGGCAATTTTTGACAACAAAATTTTAGTGTTTCTCCATAAGTGTGCCAACATCAGGTTAGGAACGTTTGTTGCAAAATTGAGTTTTGCACACTTCTTAAGGGCGTGGCACTTCTGCTACAATATTTAAAAGGGAGTGCACGACATAAGGGTGTGGCTGGCCTATTGTATTATTATTTGTATTTTGAATATTATAATTTTCAGGGAAGGTTTCTTTGGGGAGTTTCCCCCTCGCATGTAAATATTGTGTACATTGTTTGGACTATTGTGTTTATGTATTTCCTTTGTGTATGTAAATGAAGTTAATGTTGTTTTCGTTTCATAATAAAAGAAGTAAAAATTTAACAAGAATTAACTAAGTGTTGGTAAGGTGTAGTCCAAAAACTTAAGTAGTGAAAAGTGAAACATTTAGTTGGTGTTGCATGAGTTGTCGGTTAAAAAGGTTGGGAAGTCGCCTTAAGAGTTGGAGTCGTGACATTAGGAGTCTATTATGCTCTCCCAATAGGATTTTCTTTCACCATATGGTCCATAGATATTAACAAATTGCCAAACTATATCAAACTTCTTCACCTCCTGCTCGACCATAATTTTCATGGCCCCACTCTAGTGATGATTAACTTCCACTGGTGAACATGGTGGGACACCTCCTAACTCTTTTGTTTCCAACTAATTGAGCTTACGAACTACGCCTAACCAAAGACTTAGTTTATCTTTCTTCAAGTATTTATTACACAGTGGAATAAACTTCTTTAATTCAACAATTATATTCTTTATCAAGCATAAATAAAAATTAGTACTATAGTGTACACACATATCATAGGGAGGGGAAACTCCCAAAATAAGTTTCTCCAACTCTTAATTAATTTTGTAATCTAATTTTACAAATTGAAAATGTTTTACACTTCCATATAGCTCCTGCAAGGTTTCTATTCAAACACATCTTATCATTCAACTCGATGTTTAGCTCATGTTCTGCACTTACTCGTGCAACCCATAATGAGCTCACCCACCTGTGCCCATCCATTTAGCTCGTAGCAGGCTACCGAGCACGTTGTTCAACCTGTGCCCTGGAAAGCAGCAACCCACCCATCGTGATCCATGTCTCGCACTATAGCATGAAGTGGCCCTCACTATAGCGTGCAACAACCCGCCTTGCACCACTGTTCACCCGATTGACCTGTGGTCCTATTCAGTTGCGGCCCAGGTTTTTACCGACTATCTACACGACGCCCTACGACCCACCCAACTAGTTGTGCAATTTCTTCCTACCCGACTCTTCTATGGAAACCCCAAACTCTCAGCCTAACAACGTTCACTCGAACTACAACTCGTTCATGTGATCCTTTTTGCCATGACTTGCTCTGATATGCCCTACCCAACTTTCACTTGTTAATTTTAGTTATGAACTTGTGTTTTTGTTGATGATGCCTCCAATGAATTTCCAACACACCAATATATACGCTTGCACATCGTTGATATTTATCCAAGGGTTGTGTTGCTTTGCTTGTCCATGGGTCGGCCCACCCATGTACTACCCAACCAACCTGAATACCAACCATACATGCGACCCTTTGACATTTTCTACGTGAACTAACCCATTGGTCCACCTATGTTTCTCACCCGACCAACTCATCCGCCTACTACCTAGTCACCTAAACCGTCTGCCCGAGCACTCCATCAACCCATCGCACTTGTGTCGCATCTGCATGGCCATCACGTTGGGTGGGTGCCCATCCACTACGGTGTGCCCGATGGTTTTAACGGAACCTACCCAACCACACGTGCCTTTAACCTGATGCCTTTAACCGAACATTCGTACCTAAGTGGCCTTTAACTAAACTCTCCTACCTAAGTGGCCTTTAACTGAACTTGTCATCCGAATGCCTTTAACCGAACATGAGTCACCTTTAACCTAATTTTTGTTTTGCACGTGCCTTTAACTGATGTTGGTGATTTTTTTACTCGCTTGGGTGCTCGTCCACTCAAGGCCCTAACATCCTCCTCCACTTTAAAAAGGTTGTCTCCCTCAACAACATCATCCCAGAAAACTCCATGTCGACATCCCATATAGTTATGTGTTTGTCCTTGTTTTCATCGGATTTAATAACATAGTCAGGTTCATTAAAATGATTGAATAATCCCATGTCTGATATTTAAAACAATCAACTTCCTCAAGAAATGCAATATGTGTCCCTATCTTAGCCATTTTAATTTATGATTACATAATTACAAGGAAAATGTGTTTACAAGGGGAATTAATCCACTAGGGATGTCATAATCTCCACTTCCTTAACGGAACATCACCCTTAGTGTTCTCATTCCCATACACCAAGAAAACATGCTTAACCAAAGCATAAGTGTTTTGAAGCTTTCTATTTACCTCCTGATTACAATTGCAATTCACATATACAATTGCTCACCCGACAACTCAATAAACATCAAAATTGTCCTTGGATCAACCACTTCTTGTGGCTCCTTTGCAGTATTCTTGGTGCTTCTATTGTGAACTCTAATATATTTAAGATACTGTAGTCCTCTTTTCAATTAGCCTCATTCACTTAGACTTAGAAATTACCATTCTTTTCTATTAGCATGGCATACAATCTCCCATTAGATCCATCATAAATAATTTACAAAAATTTAAATAATACCCCTTGTCTTGTCCTTTAAATGGAAGCTCAGACATTCACACACATGTATTTAACAAGCCCATTTATCAAGTGTTCTCAATAGCTCCTCGTTGTTACACCATAGTGGCTACAAATCAATCATTAACAAGCCCATTTATCGGTTGTTCTCAACAACTCCTCATTGTTACACCACAATGGCTATAAAACAGTCATTAATAAGACCATTTATTAGGTGTTCTCAACAAATCCTCATTGTTACACCATAGTGGCTAAAAATTAGTCATTAAGAAGCCCATTTATTAGGTGTTCTCAATAGCTCCTCATTGTTGCACCACAGTGACTACAAATCTATTGGGTGTGGAGCCTGATTATCTTCTTTATTTAGAGGTATTGCCACATTGGACCCCCAGTTCGTAATGTGGTGGCAACATTGCCTATAAAATTTACGTTGCAAGGGGGTTCTAGGGGGGGCAGATGCAATCTTTGGGAGTGCCCCCCAGCGGGGGATTGGGGGCATCACCCCCGAAACTAAACTAAGATGTAAAATTGCCTTGTAAAATGTTGTAATTTCATAGTGAATCTGGGCCATTCATTAGGTGGAGATATGACTGTAGAAGTTATGTTTAATTTAGGTTCTTTTTCCCTAGAAGGCAACCCCTCACTATATATGAGGGAACTGTATTGTGTCTATGTAGATCTGTATTCTGAGTGAGAAAGCTAGAGGAGATTGTGTGAGAGTGAAGAGGGAATTACAATGGATCTACTATAGGTTGTATCTCTTTAGTTTGCTAGATAATATAAAAGGAAGGACTGGATGTTTCTCCATGTACGTAGCCCAAATTGGGTGAACCACGTATATCGGTGTCTCTCTTGTTTTATGTGTTTTCTGTGTTTGTATTTTCTGCAATATATTTTATGTGTTCCATTGCTATGTAATATATAATTTCCTAACAAAATCAACAAAAAGGTTCATGTAGAGCAGAGAGAGTCTGAGTTCAGCCTTAGAGAGAGATATATAGTTAATAGTGAGGAGGTTTTATTAGTTGCATTACTATTGAAGGAATAAGAGTTCACTCTCCAGCAACTTCTCGGTGGAACTTCCACCTGCATTCTCAACCCACCCTTTGGAACTACCATCTAGTGTTATCAACCCACTAGTTTCAGGTGCCTCAAACTCCTGAAAGTTGTCAATCAACATAGTCTCTAGTCGATTTATCATCTTATATAGCATATCCACTACTCAGTGATTGTCGACTAGCAAGCCTTTTGGGTTTATCAGCTACAATATCATCTAAGATTACTATGTGATTATCAGTGAGCAAGACTCGTGGGTTTCTCAGTTGTTCTATCATTGGAGATCCTTTTTTTATTATCAACCAATAAGATTTATGGGTTTCTCAACTATGTTATTATCGAAGTTATGCTCCATGATTATAAACTATCAAGCCTCATGGTTTTATCAACTTTACTATCATTAGAGCTTCTCTACTCCACTAAACTCTCTTCTGGAATTAGCATAGTGCATAGTGGAGTACATGCCAAATTGTACAATAAACGATTCTGATTATTAGTTAATGTACCTACTTCCATAGCCATCAACGTTTCCTTTTCATCTGCATGACACAACATGAGCATATAAATATCATATTATTATGATATTAAAATCATCTTTCAACCAAGGTTACCCTGCATCATCGATTCCTATTTCAACTAGGAATTTGATATGACAACTTATTATGTCATCCCATATATCCATTTACGTTTGCATCAATTAAATTTATACAATCATCCTTCCATAAGAGTGATTCTTGACAAGACCCTATCAACCAAAATAACATTTATACATATATATAAACATGATCATGAACATAAATTTCCATATGTAATTAGATTCAAGGTCAAGAGAACCTCCTTTTGAGCCATTTTCATGGTTTCCATATCATTGTCCATTATTCCCATGGACCAAACCAACCCACTTGGATGTCATAATTCCATTCACTTAGTCATGGACAATCACATGTCAATTAAAATTAGAGTTTAAAGAACTCCCTATATTGTCATTGTTATTTACAAAAATAGTTTTCATCTTGTACATAATTTAGTTTCTTGCTTGATGTCATATTTAGGAGTGATGCTCCAATATACACCAACGATGGTCTTTCCTGGCCCATCGCCCAAGCCCATATTTTCTCATTTTCTTTGTTCGTGCTCTTTATTTATGTGTGGGCCTACTCTGTGGCATATCCCTATTGGATTTCACATAGTCCTTTTCTCGGCCTTTGTGGATTTTCTTGCGCCCCCAACCAATTTGTCCCAAGGTGCCAAGCATGGAAATAAAAAGGAAAATTTCAAGATAAAGAAAGGACAATCAACAAAATAAAGAAGTCACAATAGTTATAAAAATTTCAACACTGCAACATAGCCATGAAATATTCAACTATCGAAGGATGAGAAATCCATGAAGCTAATGATTTAAGGCCACAAAAAATAAGGATAAAACAAGGCAGCCCCAAAAATCAACTCAATTTCCATGAATCCAACATTTCTATCATGAATAAGACTCGACCCAACCCTTCTTCATGTTTTCGTGGCATCCTTTAAATTTTGTCGTGCCCCTCTAATTTATACCAAAAGGAATTATTTCAATGCTCATCATAGGGGCTCGAGGGAATGCCCCCTCCCCTTTCTTTTCTTCCACCATTTTACCTTGTTATTTCAAGTGTCTGAGAGATCTTACCAGCTACTCTTTTCTTTTTATACCAATCGCTTTATTTGTTGCCACTTACATTCAACTGTTAGTTTTATTATTGAAAAATACATATTGGCTACTTCCATGTCATTCTATACCAATCATGTTTTCCTATAGCTACACACATGACATAGGAGTTTGACGAAAATGAGGTGGTAGTCTGTAATTATATGACTGGTTAACTTTGTAACCAATCAGCTACGCACAAACAGATTCTTTATGTGGACTTTCCCCCTGAGGGTCCCGCTTTTCTGACCAATCACTGTCAGTCCCTCGTTGTCTTCTCCTTATACCAAGCACTTCAATCCTTGTCATTGATCTCACTTCTCCAGATCCAATGAATATCGCGTCGTCTTCTCACCAACTAACCCAGACAATCTCCATTGCCGATGTGACCCATCCAATCGAATGGTTGTTGCGCAATCTTGCGTAGATTTTGCACGACCGATATCAGGTTGAGAGCACACGAGAAAAGTAGTTTTCTCGTGCTACGTGTCACCCACTTAGGCTAATCACATGAAATTTAGGAATACCACTTACCACGTTTAGGGCATGCGAGATACCACTTCCCACTTATCGAATACTACCACGTGCTTAATTCACAATATTCATAAAGATGCTTAAGGAAAGTTTAATGCTTAAGCTCAATATTAATCATTAATATTAATCAATTGTGATATTCAATAAAATGTATGAACAGAGAAAAATACCCGAATAGGTTCCATAACACTGATACACAGCTACAAATGAATTTCTGCACCAGAACAGTGTGTCCACACCACACTTCAATAAATTATTCAACAAAATGGAAATTACGGAGTCTTGGCCCTCTCAACTTGATTACAATAGTTTTTCTGACCTCTGTTCAATCTCAAGCCCTACCTCTGTCACTCAAACTCTTGCTTACTCACTCTATTCTTTATCATCTAATCTCTATGTCATTAAATTCTTTCCTCTTTTATGAATCAAATCCTATCCTAATTGCATTGACAACTCAATCTCTATTTTTATCAACTCAACCATTAAATCCCTATTCTCAAGCTCTGACATACACCTATACTAAAAACTTATCTCCTATTCTAAAAATAATATAATATTCTAATTATTACAATAATTGAGATAAATATTAATTCGAGAGATCCAACCCTCTCTACTAAAATTGATTTTTGACCACTCAGGTCAATGAAATTCATCTCTTGTTAGCCACAACATGTGAACATACAATCACATTTTTGGCTAATTCCAGATGCTCCTGCATCAGACTCCCGGGGAAAAAAAGAATTCTTCATCAAACTTTCAGGATTTACTCCATACTTCTGTAATTCTGTTGTTGTTATCCAACTAGCATCCTCCACTGGTTGTCCCTTCCATTTAACTAGATACTGAAAATAAACCCGTCCTCTGGTTCTTTTGGATACTCTTTTCTCCAAAACAAATTCCACCTCTTTCTTGACTGTATTTGGCATTTGTTCTTCCCAATTTAAAGTTTGAAATTCATCTCCTACAGGTTCCTTCTGTAGCTCTAACTCCGTCTCCTTGTATGGATACAAATCTGCAACATTGAAGATAGGTGATATTCCAATCCCTTTTGGCAATTCAATTTCATAAGCATTAGTTGAAAACTTCCTCACAATTCTACATGGTCCTATATTTTTCATATTTAGTTTATTGTAAGTCCCAACAGGAAATCTTTCTTTTCTCAAGTATACCATCACTAGATCTCCCACTTGGAATTCTTTTTCTCTCCTCCTCATATCAGCTCTATGTTTGTATTTTCCACTACTTTCCTGCAATTTGTCTTTGACATCTTCTTGTAGTCTCTACATCTGCTCTGCAAACTCTTTAGCTTTTGCACTTCTTGTCTCCTGTTTACCCAAATTTTTAAGTTCATACACACCTCTTGGATTCATTCCAAAAACAATATGAAATGGACTCATCCCAGTACTTCGGTTTGGAGTGTCATTATAAGCAAACTTAGCTTGAGCAAGTGCTAAATCCCACTACTTAGGATTGTTATACACTAAACTTCTCAATATGTTTCCCAAGCTTCTATTTACCACTTCAGTCTATCCATCTGTTTGAGGATGATATGTTGAACTGAAACTAAGGTTGGCACCTAGTTTCTTCCAAACCATTCTCCAGAAATGCCCAACAAACTTTTTATCCCTATCGGACACAATACTTACAGGTAATCCATGTAACCTTACAACCTCTAAAAAAAACAGATTAGAAATATGTGTTGCATCACTAGTCTTTTTACATGCAATGAAATGTGCCATTTTTGAAAATCTATCTAACATAACATAAATGGAATCATTCCCTCTTTGAGTTCTAGGTAAGCCCAGAATAAAGTCAATACTAATTGCATCCCATGGTCGGTTTGGTATTGGAAATGGCTGGTACAATCCTGTATTTTGGCTTCTCCCTTTAGCATGCTAACAGATTCTGCACTTCTTAACAAATTTCTTAACATCAGTTTGCAACTTTGGCCAATAGTAAAAAGAATTTACCTGAGCAAAGGTTTTGTCTTCTCCAGATAATCCTCCACTGTGTTTCTCCTTGATTATGTTTTCCCTCATAGAACATTTGGTAATGCACAATTTTTTACCTTTAAACAGTAAACCTCCTTGGATAAGATAATCTAACCACTGACTTCTGTTATGAACTATTGGATTTTGTACAACTGCATAAAGATCTTTGAATTATGCATCATCTTTATACATATCAACCATTTCTTCAAATCCTACAACACCAACTCTTAATTCTTGTACTATGAAATTTACCCTGCTCAAAGCATCAACAACTTTGTTCAACCACTTGTGTGTTTTATCACAAAAGTAAAACTCTATAAAAACTCTACCCACTTGGCATGTTTTTGGTTCAATTTTGGCTGGTTGTTTATGAACTGTAATGCATGATTGTCAAAATATAATACAAACTCCTTTGGTAGCAAATAATGTCTCCAGTTTTTTAAATCTTGCATAATAGCAGAAAATTATTTAACATAAGAAGAATACTTCTTCTTGGCTTCATTTAGTTTCTCACTAAAGTAGGCTATCGGTCTTTGTTGCCTAACTCAAAACTGCTCCAATTGCAACTCCACCAGCATCGGTTTCAACTTGGAAAACTTTCCCCAAATAAGGTAAAGCTAAAATTGGTTTCTTTGTAATTTTATTCTTCAGTAATTTAAAATTTTTGTCTACTTCTTCTGTCCACTTGAATGGTTGATTAGTCTCTTTGAATGTTTCAATAATTGGTGCACAAATCTGACTAAAACTTCTGATAAATTTTCTATAAAAACTTGCAAGACCATGAAAGATTCTTACCTCAAACATGTTTCTTGGAGTAGGTCAGTTCCAAATTGCTTGGACTTTCTCTGGATCCATTTTCAAACCTTCTTTAGAAACTACAAATCCCAAGTAGATTAATTCTTCTTTTATGAAACTACATTTCTTCAGATTTATCAACAGTTTCTCTTTCTGCAGAGTTCTTAAAACCAACTTAAGATGCTCTAGATGTTCTTCTTTGCTTCTACTGAAAACTAGAATATCATCAAGATAAGAAATAACAAACTTTCTTGCATATTCCTTCAATACTTCATTCATTAATATCATGAATGTTCTAGGTGCATTAGTGAGTCCAAAAGGCATCACTAACCATTCATACAACCCACTATTTGTTTTAAATGTAGTCTTCCATTCATCTCCTTCTCTAATCCTTATTTGATGATATCCACTCTTCAGACCTATTTTAGAAAAATACTTTGAACCACTTAAACAATCCGTCAAATCATCCATGCATGGTAAAGGAAATCTATACCTGATAGTAATCTTGTTTATGGCTCTGGAATCTGTACACATAAGCCATTCACCACCTTTCTTTGGACTGAGTAATGTTGGTACAACACATGGACTAAGACTCTCTCTGATTAATCCCTTATCCATTAGTTCCTGTGCTTGTCTTCCAACTTCTACATTTTCTTGAGGAGTTAACCTGTATGCTGCATTGATTGGAAAACGTGCTCCAGGTATTAGATCAATATGATGACTAATACTCCTGATTGGTGGTAATGCATTTGGCAACTCATCCACAATAATATCAAAAAAATCATTCAACATAGTTTTGATTTCTTCAGATAAATCATCTAAGTTTGATGAAGTTAAAATTACCTTAGGTCCCCTTATGACAACAAAATGCATCTTTTCATCCTTCTTGATTTCTTGTAGTAATTCTTTCCCACTCATCAACATAACACTGTTTCCAGGCGCTTATTTTCCTACTTCATCCTTCAATAGCAACAGTGTGTTTTTATTTCCATCCTTCTCCAGAGTGTAATTATTTCTTCTCCCATCATGAATAACTTTTCAATCAAACTGCCAAGGTCTTCCCAGCAACACATGGCATACATCCATTGGCATTATATCACATAATATCACATCCTTATAAGTACCAATCTGTATATTTACCTTGCATTGTTCTGTCACAGTAAGCTGATGTTATTTTTGCAGCCATGATACTTTTTAAAGAGTAGGGTGTATTGTTTTCACTAGTCCTAACTTTTCCACCATTTCTGTAGAAACAAGGTTATCAGTGCTTCCACTATCAATTATCACTTTACAACATTTTCCTTTGGACTTGCATGTAGTTTTGAATAAACTCTTTCTCTGAGCTGGTTCTCCTGTCTCTTTCTCTGCCTTAAGCAATACCTTTTTCAACAACAAGGATTCTCCTACTTCAGGTGATTCTTCCTTGTTTGCAATTTGAGGTTTTTCTTCCCTTGCCTCAGCCACATTCACATTCCTCTGATTTGTTACTTTATTATGAGGATAGTCCCATGATCCATGTCCCCATTCTACACATTTGTAACACCAAATTTCTCTTCGTCGACCTCTTCCTCTCGGTGCAAATCTTCCTCTACTAAATTCTCTTCTCTTTGGTGGTGTACTACTTGAACCTCCTACTTCACCCTGAGGGTGCTGAAATCTTGATCTTGTAGTTCCTCTACCTCTTGCTAAACTTTTTCCTCTATTCCTCTGATTTTTCTTCGTCAAAGTTGCTTGATAGGCATCTTCAATTGTCTTCAAACTCAATAAGCGGATTTCATCTTGTATGTCATATATCAACCCATTTATGTATCTGGATACATTTTCTACATCATCCTCTACATGTCCTTCTCTAATGCTTCGCTTATAAAAATCTTCTGTGTATTCTTTGACAGTCATTCCTTTTTGCCTCAAATTTTGTAACTGTCTGAAAAGATTTAATTGATAATCTTTTGGCATAAATTTGGCTTTCAATCTACTTACCATTTTATCCCATTGTTTGATCTTGGATTTTCCCTTTCTTGCTCTGGATGTTTGTAACTCATCCCATCAAATAGCTGCATGACCCTTCAATCTGGTAATTGAAAATTTCACCTTCTTTTTATCATCAACCTCCTGATAGTCAAAATACTTGTCTAATGAACTGATCTAGTCCATCAATTCTTCTACATTGAGATTCCCATCATACAAAGGTATTTCCACCTTTGGTCTTCCACTTGCTTTGGCCAATATATTGAGAACTTTGGCAGCTTCACTTTCATCCTCTTATTCTTCCTCATAATATTGTTCTGCAGCACTGGAATCTCCTTCATCAGGTGCTCTCCTCTGAGCAGTCTCCATTGTCTCCATCCTTCTACGCATATTTTGGATCTCATCCAGTAGAACTGCATTCACTATAGGTCTTCCCCAACCTATGCCTCCTTCTCTCCTCGGTGGCATGTTTACTGTATCAAAACTTAATCTCTGTGCTCTGATACCAAAAATGACGTAGGAGGTTGACGAAAATGAGGTGGTAGTATGTAATTAGACTACTGGTTAACTTTGTAACCAATCAGCTACGCACAAACAGATTTTGTACATGGATTTTCCCCCTGAGGGTCCTTCTTATCTGTCAAATCACTGTCAGTCCCTCATTGACTTCTCCTTATATCAATCACTTTAATCCGCACCGTTGATCTCACTTCTACAGATCCAATGGATATTGCGTCGTCCACTCACCAACTAACCCAGATGGTCTCCACCATCAATGTGACCTATCTAATCGAACGGCTGTCGCCAAATATCGCGCAGATTCTTGCACGACCGATATCAGGTTGAGAGCACACGAGAAAAGTAGTTTTCTTGTGCTACGTGTCACCCACTTAGGCTAATCGCGTGAAATTTAGGAATACCATTTACCACGTTTAGGGCATGCGAGATACCACTTCCCACTTATCGAATACTACCACGTGCTTAATTCACAATATTCATAAAGATGCTTAAGGAAAGTTTAATGCTTAAGCTCAATATTAATCATTAATATTAATCAATTGTGATATTCAATAAAATGTATGAATAGAGAAAAATACCCGAATAGGTTCCATAACACCGATACACAGCTACAAATGAATTTCTGCACCAGAACAGTGCATCCACACCACACTTCAATAAATTATTCAACAAAATGGAAATTACAGAGGCTTGGCCCTCTCAGCTTGATTACAATAGTTTTTCTGACCTCTGTTCAATCTCAAGCCCTACCTCTGTCACTCAAACTCTTGCTTACTCACTCTATTCTTTATCATCTAATCTCTATGTCATTACATTCTTTCCTCTTTTATGAATCAAATCCTATCCTAATTGCATTGACAACTCAATCTCTATTTTTATCAACTCAACCATTAAATCCCTATTCTCAAGCTCTGACATACACCTATACTAAAAACTTATCTCCTATTCTAAAAATAATATAATATTCTAATTATTACAATAATTGAGATAAATATTAATTCGAGAGATCCAACCCTCTCTACTAAAACGAATTTTTGACCACTCAGGTCAATTAAATTCATCTTTTGTTAGCCACAACATGTGAACATAAAGTCACATTGCTTGCTAAGTCTGGATTCTCCTACATCAACACATATCTCACTTTTTTCATTAGTCACATGTCTCAAAATCTAGGACATAATTAGACATACTCATTTTCAG
This sequence comes from Pinus tabuliformis, assembly GCA_031772625.1. NCBI lineage: Eukaryota > Viridiplantae > Streptophyta > Pinopsida > Pinales > Pinaceae > Pinus > Pinus tabuliformis. Next base: position 1,014,356,893 of record CM062815.1, read on the forward strand.
CAAAAATTTCTAAAATAAATTTTCATGCACATGAGCATATCAATTCCTTTATTATCACACCTATAGAGTTTTAAAATATTCCTTTAACCAAAATCATTGGAATCAATTACAATCATCCAAATTACCAAGGCCAACAACACTAATCAAATACCAGTGTATTTACTGACACTATCATTATAAAATTGTAAAAATCAACCTTTAGAATTTTTGTAGTCATCCTTCTTTGCCCAGGCCAAGAACCATTTCATTTGCAATCTCAAGGGGGTCAGTTAGAAAAACACATACTTATAAGTTTTCACATTTAAAAATGCATCATAGGACTTGCATGCAATCCCAAATTAGCACACAACCATTAAGTTACACTATTACACCCAACATTCACATTGCACATGCAAATAATCAATATGCCAGCCAAGATCATAGTATTATAAAAAACACCTACAAAAAGCACTTATCAAACTATTTGACTCTGGAATAGAGTCACAAACAACTTTAGTTCATCCCATTGAGGTTCTTTTTCATATAACATACAGACCCTGGGATTTTGCTATCCATCCAACATATACATAAATATATAAATTCAATCAACAATAGATATATTCTATGAAATGCAAGCAACCAACACACACACACACACACACACACACACACACACACACACATATATGTATATGTATATATATGATTGAAAAAAACAATTATGGCATGCAACACGAGGACTACCATTGCATCTTTTGACAAAATCAATCATACCAGAGCATCTTTGCAACCAGCATAAAAATCACAATAAAATGCTATAAATGGCATACAATCTTATCCATATTCAACTACAACACTTAGAGCTAGAGCTCCTCCCTAGCTCCAAAGGTCCAAGCACTGGATGTACTACTCTGTTAAGTTGTAATAGGGTACCAATTTATCCCTAAGATCTATGGTTGAAAATTTGTCTACACTTCATTTGTGATAGATCCCATCCAGTCCAAGTGTTGAACCTGGCTCCGGTACTACTCTATAACCTACCCCCTACAAACCATATCACAAACAAAGAGTAGAAGGAGGTAATAACTGTTGGCTTGGTGGGGCCTGACCCAGGTTCAACATTAGTTAGCCAAATAAATCCCTACAATACTATCCCTTTCAGCATCAGCCCGCGAAGCATGGATTGAAGTCTCACCCTGAGATGGTCGTGATGTCAGTTTATTCATTCTATTCCTATTTTTGTGCAGGTCGTTGAGTTCTAGGGCTATGTCTATCTAACCCTCTATTCTGCCCTTCGGTACCTCCATGAAGGGGTACAATCGGCCTTCGCGCAGCCCTAACCTACGGTTCAGGTACTTTCGTGCTCTTAGGGCAACATATCGTGTAGCTTTCCAAGCCAGCTTAAGTGTCTTACTTATCTTATTAAACAGTCATAGTTAGTGCTGCATAAATAGATATCCTTATTTGCATTCAATTATCTAACTTAATTACATAATTTCGCGCATCACATAAACATTATAAATGAAATTCATACACAATATGACAAGGTGCATTAACAGGAAATAATACACATAATTTGTAGAATGCTTCTCTTTATTGATATCTTTAGATGATTACAAACTCTATCTACCCTACGCACACAACTACAGGGGTTTGGGCACTCAGCTACGGACTTCTACACTAGGCCTCTGTGCACTCAGCTGCAAGCCTCTACCTATGCTACGACTTGAAACTTAGACTTTTTCTCCTTCCTCAAGACTTCATACTTCTTATAACTTATTGATTGAGTTTTTAGAGATTACTTACTTAGCTCTTTTTATACAAAACAATGGTCCGCGGACCATGGGTAGATATTTACAACTGACTTTACTTTACAAAAATAAGGGTGGACAACCCTTTATGACTCATGACACATTCACACTTCGCAACCATAAAATGTGGAGACTTTACAACTTTATTACAAAAATTTACCCAAAACATGGGCTTTTAGCCCCAAAACTATCCTTGGGGGATCTCGTTCCCAATAGGCCCCCAACACAAACAACGTGACTTGCCCTCGAGTCACTCGAAAAGTGCAGAGATCTTAGTGCAAAGACCTCCCATCTTGACCTGTATGACCACAACCTCAGAAGTGCACTTTGCGGCCGCCTGCTTCGCGTCTTTAACCATCTACTCGGTCACTGCTCCTGAATTGTTGGCCTGAAGCTTTTGTTGAGTTGCTTGTAGAGTTGCGAGCTTTCCTTCAATAAAGGTTGTGACTGTGTAAGCCTCATCCAGCTAGGGCTTCAGTCATGCCTTCACCACTGCTTCCTTGTGCAGCACTGCATCCACCTATTCCTTCAGCTGCTTGGCCTCCAACAGTGTTGCCAATCTCTGTGTGAGCGCAATGGTTTGTGTTGTGCCTTTCACATCATCATAATGCTATTGTAGCTTGCATGCTTCTGTCTCCAGTCACTGTACATTGGGGTCCTCCTGCAAGCTCGTCAAGACCTTGAACGAATGCTCAAAAAGTTGCGTGCAGTCTGCTACTACACTGTTAACCGCCATTATTACTTCTGTGACAGCGGTTGCCCACTGCTCCTTTACTTCTGGTGAGGTTGAAGGCTGGGCCTTCAACTGTAACTTGGTGATCTACAGGTTCAACTCCAGCTGAACCCTCGCCATTTCTATATGTGCGTCATGCACCCCTATAGCCAGCTTGTGGACACGCACCTCAACTGGTTCTTCCTCAAGAATGGCCAACTTTGGGACCATTTGGCATGCCTCCTCCATGACCTGCATTATATGCTTGTTCTAATTGGTCGCCTCGGTTACAGTGGTGATGGCAGAGTCTCACTGTAGTGCCATCTTATCGTTGTTAATCCGCTGCTCACTAATCACTTGGAGGGAATGGTGCTCATGGGCCCTCAGCTCTGCAATCACTCCATCCTGCAAGAGGTGGAGTGCTTCACCAGGGAGCACTGCCAGATTCAACCCTACTCCCTTGAGGGCACTGACAATGGGCCTGTCAACTTCATTCTCCATGGTGAGTGCTCCATCAGGCAACACTATCATGCTAGAGGCCTTTGTGTGTAACATCTCGGCAGCTTTTGAAGTGTTGATAACAAGGCTGGGAGACACCATGCCAGCCTATGGCACGCTAGTCTGTAGATCCTGCAAACCTGTCTGGATAGCCCCCAAGAGTATTTGTTGTTGCTGCTAAAAATGTTGTAGGGCCTTTGCGGTGAAATCCTGCACCGCGTCACTAATGTCATCAAAATCACCCTCTGTGAGGTTGATTGGGTCTAGTGATGTCTTAGTAGCCTTGGATTTCTTCATGGACCCTCCCTTCTCTTGCTCCCTTGGACGCTTGATGTGGGTGGATGTCACTTGTGGGTCTGCGCTATGCTGTTCTATCTTCTCGTCCATCTCTTCCTCTATCTCAGGTGAAGATGACCTCGTGCCTTTGTTAGAGCCTTGCTCTATTCCACCTATTTTCTTCTTTTTCTGCTAAGAAACATCACACTCTGCCTGTGCCTGGTCAGTGGCCTCCTTCTTTCTCTTTTCGGTCAGCAATGTCATCTTGACCTTGGCCTCTTCCTTCTTTTTCTGTGTGGCGGACTTGCTCCCTCTCACCGCCAAGTCTACTGTAGTGCACCACTCTACCAGCCAATGATAAAGTACTGCATCAATTTCATCATCCATTGCCAGGTGAGGAAAGTCATACCATTTCCATGTAGGGTCCTTCCATGCCCTGATGGCCACATGGTGAAAATATGCTTTAAAATCTGCATAGCCCTGCAGGTTGGAAAACACCGTAGGTGAAAACTGCGGCTTGCGATTGATGGCCATGCGGATGTTCATATCCATCAAGATCCAGAAGATCTTGCTGTCCTTGATGCACTACACATCCTTGGTCACCCACAGCGAAGCATACTTCACTGCTTCTAGTAGGTCTGGCACAACCGAAGGGAATTGGTTGTCCTCTGGTAGCTCCCATGCTACCAACACAATAGACAGCAAGAGCCACGCATAGTGGAACATCTTGCTGAGCTCTTGTGCTTCGCAACAATTTTCAAGGAACTCACCATGGAGATAGTCTGCCCAATTGAACTGAACTCCTTTGGCGCACTGGGTTGCTAGCGCGATGACAGGCCCCAGCACCTCATCGGTGCGAAACTTTCCCATCACCTTCCCTGCTAGAATCTGCGTAGCTACCTTTATACTAGGGGCATAGATGCTGGATATGGCATATCCACACAGCTTCTTTACCAGCTTAAAATTCTCTTTCATGGCCTCCGCGAGGGCCTGCTCACCACCTTTTCCGCCAAATATCATTGCCAGATTTTCTCCTGTATAAGGAAACCAGGTGATCTTGTGGATCAACCTATCAGTGATGGGTATTGGCTCCTCCAACCATAGACACCCATCATGCACCAAGCATAGTAGCTGCTTGATGACCAATACTATAACCATGGTGCAGTTGTAGTGCGACACCCATAGCAGGGTGAGAAAACCTACCTTGTCTACTCCTTTGAGCCACCTTCACGGCTCCAGTGCGGTCATTCCAGTGGTTGTATCGATGATGTGGCGCATCAGCTCCTCGGTTGCCAGGTGTGGGAACTTCTCATTGTCGGCCAAGTCCTAGTCTTCGAGCTTTAATAGAGGAACTTTCCCTAAGCGCGGTCCTTAAAAAATAATTTCATATGGCAGCAGAGGGGTTTGCAAGGGGACCTTGCTCTCATCGATATATTTCGGCACCTTAGCCTTGCCCTTGCGCGGAGGGACATAGTCAGGTAACCGAGTGATAGAGTCAGCACCCTGCTCTTCAACTTCCTCCATGTCTACTCCCAAATCCTCATCATCCATCGGGATGTCTTCAATTTCTTCCTCCTCTAGCTCTAGATTGATGGCTTTGCCCTTCTCCTGTGTAGTAGGCTTTGGTGGATTTCTTCTCAGCGATGCGCATAATGGTATCGCAGGCTTCTTTCCCTTCATATCCTTCGTGCTTTCCTTGGTTGGGGTGGGCTTTGGTCTCGGTGTCCTTGGTTATTTAGGGACTTCTGCTAATACTTCAGCAACCTTGGGAGCAGCTTCTTCGGCCTCCATCTCAATTTCTGGCACTGACTCCTCTGCTTCGGTATCTATAGATTCTGTGGGTGCCAACATGATGTTCTGCAAGAACTCCTATGTCTCCTTTGACAATGTCTCAAACACTGAACTGGATACTAGAACTTTGAAGTGCTTGTGGTTCATGTGTGCCTGAGAACTCTACAAATCAATTCTCGAAATTCCAAGTGTTTTCACTGGACAACTACCTGTAATTTATAGGGAATTTTGAATTCAAATCCGACTATTCCCCCCAAATTTGGTTCATTAATGCCAGATTGGCAACATATTTTCAAGGATCTGACCCATAAATTTTGTCTTAAATGTTAGCCACTCGCTCCATTTGGCCGCATTTCTACTCTCAAATCATGAACAATGACTTTAACGATCACTTTCCGGCCAACCTCCGTGATTTCTCCCTAGGTAGCGTAGCTCCCTTGGCACTGTCGCGAACCCTGTGACACTTCCTTACTTCGCACAATCCTCTAATCGCGCAGCTCCCCAACCTGGGCAGTGTAGTTTATAGTCCCATGCCTCCTTTTAGCTGCTTGGAGTGTTAAGAATATGCTACCTTCATGTAGTCACATGGTTGGACCACCAGTGTATGGCTTCAATCAACTGCCATTCACCTTTCCTAAGAAGGGATCTCCATTTAATTTGACCAACTGAACCACTCCTCCGTCGGTAATCTCCTTAATGACATAGAGCCCTAATCAATTTATTCTAGATTTTCCTGGAAATTTATCAAACTTGTTGTCATATAACAAAACTAGGTCATTTACCTTAAAGGTGCGCAGCTTAATGTGTCAATCATGCCATGCTTTTTTGCGCTGCTTTTGGACCTGTTGGTGAAATCCAGTGAGAAATCTCTCTTCCTCAAGTTAAACTAGTTATGCGAACCTTTCTTCCAAGGCTCCATGATTCGTCATACTGGTGAGTGTCGCTATGCACAGACTAGGCACAATGTATTCCATGGGCATTATTGCTTCAACACCATATACAAGCCTAAAGGGTGTTTGTCCAGTCAACTTCTTGCATGTTGTTCGATAGGCCCATAGTACCATGGGTATGCGTAGGTCCCAATCATTTCACTAAGTGTTGCAAACCTTGGTCAGCGTGTTCTCCAGCACTTTATTGAATGCTTCCACCATCTTGTTAGCCTGTGGGTTATAAGGCGTGCTCTTCTGGTGATATACCTGAAATTCCTCCATCAACGCATTGATTGTCTCATTCAGAAAGTGCATAACGTGATCACTCATCAAAATCTTTGGACACCCGAATCACGTCAGTACATACTCAAAGTTGAAATTTGTAGTTTTCATGCCTGTACAATCTTTTATAGGTTGTGCCTCTATCCATTGAGTCAAATACTTCGTCGTAGTGATAATGTACCTCGCTCTCGTCTTCCCTTGGGGCTGAATGGGTCCCACAAAATCTATCGCCCATTTCTCAAAGGGTTGTAATGTCATCTGTGGATTCAGAGGCAGCTCATCCCTTCACGATGACCTTCCAATCCTTTGACACACATCACACGCTTTGCAGTATGCTTTCGAATCCTGATGGAGGGTTGGCCACCACAACCCTGCACGTAGAATCTTCTGTGCGATCACTCTCCCTGCATAATGTCCTCCGCAGCAGCCCCATGAGCATCCACGAGGATACTTCTCCCTTCAAACTCTAGTACATATCATCACAATATTTCATCAAACCCCATTTTTTATAGATGCCCAACAATGACAGAAAAGTCTATCGTGTGCACCACTAACTCCTTCTTCTGCTGGACGGTGTATCCTTCAGGTGTAGTTCCTATCGTTAGGAAGTGTACGATATCTTCAAAATGACCATCCACGATGCACGCTGCAAATAGCTACATGTCAGGAAATCCTTCCTCCAAATTAGTGGGATCTTCCCCTATTTCGATGCACGACAGATGGTCTGGTCCCGCATTTAGTCATCCAGGCTTCACAATAACTTCAAAATCATACTACGAAAGACTTAATTCGAATTACTTATTTCTAAATTATGGATCACAAAAGTCTTAGATCTAAGATGCTTCATGATGTCAAGATCAACTTAAGGTCACTTGTATTTATAGGCTTCCATGGGTGACCAATTTTCTTTAGGGTTGAGCTTGTCCAAATGTGCATGTGTGGGCTTTCCTTCATAATTACACTTTCCCTAATCTGATTTGAGTGATATTTAGGTCGATTTTGGTGCTCTCAAAAAGAGGAATTTAATGAAATAATCATCTCCATCAAATGAGCTTTCCAAAGTGGAATTTGACCACATTTTCATAATTTAACATGCAACACGTGGACTACTATTGCATCTTTCAACAAAATCAATCACACTAAAGCATCTTTGAAACTAACATACAAATCAAAATCAAATGCTATATATTTAATACAACCTTATCCATATTTAACTATGACACTCAGAGCTAGAGCTCCACCCTAGTTCCAAAGATCCAAGCACTATACCTACTTCTTTGTTAAGTTGTAACAGAGAACCAATCTATCCCCAAGGTCTAAGGTTCAAACTTTTTCTACACTTCATCTGTGACAGAGCCCATCTAGTGCAAGCGTTGAACATAGATTTGATACCACTATGTAACATTCCCCCTACTAGCCCTAGCCTAAACCAAGAGTATAAGGAGGAAATTACTAAACTAACCTGACCTCCACTATCCCGTTATGGAAATGGGGTATAAATTTTATGAACTTCTTTGAGTTTATCAAAAATTATAATGATGACATAATTTTGTTCATCTCATAGATATATTTCAAACAATATAAATTTTTGTCCAATCCGACTCACATTAAAAAATATGACCATTCAAAAATTGGCCTATAAGTGACTGTGACACCATCTTTACTTACCATGTCGCACCCATGTGGCTATCTGAGTTACATCACCTCATCGACATCTCGCAGCATGACCCAAGTTGTCAAATTGTTCTTGTCTTATGATAGTGCATATATAGTTATATTACAAGGGTTAAACCCATTCATAACTATATACATATCGTCATGGACCCTCCATAGCCACATCACCCTAGGAATAAAATCACGATGGTACCCCTTGTAACACCTTTAAGAACTTCTAGGATGAAGCTTCTAGGGTTACATGGATAACATCCTATTGAGCCCAAAAACTACCTCTCTTCCAAGCATTTTCTTAAACCCTTTCTCTTCTATTTTCCCATGTTAGTGCATCCTAAGCTATCAAAAGTTGTTACATGTTGATTTCAGGAGTGTATTTGAGTGATTTTCAAATTATATCATTGTGTGTGCTATTTGATCTAGGTTTTGTTTATCAGCTATGGAATGTAGCCACTTTCCGTAGCTAACTAGAAATTCCACAGCCATTTCCATTGTTTTATAGGTTACATGTGTCAGGAGGAGGAATGAGACACATGGGCAGCTCAGGAATTGTCCACACATGGATGAGGTCCTATTTACTTAGCCAGATTCGGAAGGAAAGGTCCCGGTCAAAGGGAGGTCAACGGAGAGTTCTATGCCAACTAGAACTTTGTTCCTACACGTAAAAGAAGCTCGAAGCCATTCTTGAACTAGTGGATCCATTTTTGGCATCTGCATGCCATCTATATAATGCAATCCAACATCCACCTCACATAGATTTACTGCTCATGGCAACCGAGAGGCTGAATCCTCGAATTTTGACTTGTTCACGTGTCTATCATTAAAGAAATTCCTCTGAGATATAGTTATCCATTTTCTCTATAAATATAAGCATTTGCAACACAAATAGGATGTTCTTAATATTATTGTTATAGTGTTATTTTGCTGTTCTATAACCGAGAGACATATTACTCTGTTTCATAATACAAAACTCTGTTTTTCACATGGCTGTTTGAGCGTGTTTTGAAGTAACAATGTGCTAGTCCAAAGCTGTGCAAAGGGCCCCTGCGTAGTTGAGGTCCTTCTTTTGTTTTTGTATAGTTTTCATGTATATTTTCTCTCATTCGAATTGTATATTTCTCATGTTTTTCTTATGATCTTAATCATTCTAACCTTGTACATGTCTTTGCAGCTTGTCACATTTCTTACTAACACTGATAGGTGCACTTCATAATAGGACTCTGAGTTTGGTTATGCTCGAGCTTCTTAGTGTAATTTTTGCATCAAGTGGTGTTATTGAGACTTACTTCCTCTGTTGAAACTCAGTTTTCAATTTCAGTTGTTTATGCTTTTACTTTGTGAGATTTGTTTACTGTTCAAGATAGTTTAGATGTCAGTTCTTTCATGCTATATGATGATATTTCCGGAGCCTTTAGCTTAACCCCGTTTTAGAAGTTAATTGGCGAAATATTGTGATTATAGATGAAGTAATTGGCTTTTCTTTCATTAGTGTGCAATTAGATAATTTAGATGTCATTTCTTTCATGCCATATGATGATATTTCTAGAGCCTTTAGCTTAACCCTGTTTTAGAAGTTAATTGGCGAAATGTTGTGATTATGGATGAAATCATTGACTAGTCATTAGTTTCCAGTTTCTTTACTTTTTGGTTTCAGTTGCAACAATTTATTAGATTTCAATTTTGCAATTAGGATGAACAACAGAGATAGTAATCTCATTTTCAGTACTTCATTTTTAGTTTGGTTTATATAGCTGCATATTCACACTCTCATTCAAGTTCTGATTTTGTAGACAACATGTTTAAGATCTCCTAAGTTCAAAGTTTGGAAATTATCACAAGAAGCAAGAGGATAAGCCTTGTCTTCAACTCTACATCCACACTTGATCTTTGAAAAGTATTCTTAAACTTTTGCTTTAACAGCAGATTAGGATTTCCATTGCATTAAACCACTTTAGGAGACCAACAGAACAAAACCCCAAAACAAGATAAAACTGAAAACAGTGAGGTAAGAAAAGGGTTGTCTAGCACATACAATGCACTACACTTCATCAGTTTACGACTCCCAGATTGATAACTTATGTAGCAATTTAGGACATACTAAATTGACTAAACACACCCTATCAAACTACCACCTTTACAACCATCGGGAAGCATGATAACCAATTGAATCACCCCACTCCCACATATCCTCGACCATTTCTTTTTGTGACACATCCAACACTATCGGGATGACCTAGCTCTTTAAACTTTTGGGGTGATGTGGATAGCCAATGAGGCTCTCCTATTCCAATATGATGTGTCCACTGGCCCACCTTGTCATGTCATATTGGAAATCAAATCCTAGGATTTTTCCACTCGACCTCCTCTAAAATCTATAGGAGACCATGTAAGTCACTCACCGTAAACACAAGGAACCCCTCCATGTGCACATATTTTCCTTTGAGTGGCCCCCACGAGCACCACATTGTCTCAAAAAAATGAATCCTGACAGGCTTTGAGCCAAACTTCGCTTGAAACTTTTGGGGAATTTCTCACATGAAACATGGAAAATGATAACCTTTTATTGGCATACAATGAATTTGGGCTTCCCCGCTCCTAGTTCTTGGTCATAATGCCTATACACATGGATAATGTGACTCATTAGGCTTGGCCTTTAATTTCTCAAGGATTATCCCCATTCGTTTCCATGCAAGTGCATATAAATATAGTTATAAAGTTCGTTTAGAGCTATCCCTCCTGAGCTTAAACTATGTGCACATACACATTACTCGAGCTATCCTTCCCTTGTGCTTGAGGGAATACTAGCCTATCTTGTCCTTACGATATATGTATACAATGATATCTCTCCTAAGCTTAGTATTATTTATATAGGGGTTTAATAATCCTTCCTTTCAATTCAATAATTCATATACCGAGGTCTTCCTATCCATTTTCATTATGGACCTTTAGATAAAATCTAATATCATAATAGCTCACCAAGCTATAGGCCTCTTGACCAATAATAAATAGAAAACAAACCTTCCATTTACTTGAGAAATAAACATAGAACATACAAGAAACTGTTTTGATTACTTGGTCAATATAAAAGAACCAATATTCCTCTAGTAGGAAACCAATCATAGTTCACAACATAACACAGGCATTGAACTAACACATTAATTCATATCAATACAAGCTTGAGGCCAACACAGGAAACTTAAACTATTTCACATCCATGCCTTTGAGCCAACAATGTTCATTCAATCAAGACACCTCGTCCATCAACATTACAAGTCATGATAAGGAAATGCATTAAACAAGCATAAAACATTTAACGCAAGAGCCACTATAACAACTCGTGGTTGATTTTCCAAGTATATATTCCAAGTTGAATGGTGGGAAAAAGATCCTAGTGGGTGTCACTTTTGGTTTATTATGGCTAAGGAAATTGGCAAAGACATTGGAAAAGGAAAAGAGACATTAATTGGCATTTTATTTATGAAAATAAAGGAAAATGGGAGAAAAGGAAGGTGAAGAGACACACATTTGCATGAGAGGGAAATTGAAGGGAAAATGAAGGAAAATGAAGAAAATATAGGCCTCAATGATACAAAGGCTTTTGAGGATCAGTTGATAGCTTTTTCCAATTCAATATTTGGCTCTCTCATGCATTTTCTCATTCTCACATACTCTTGCATGATTAGAGTATTCTTGGAGCACTTTGGCATACATTGGATTTGGAGAAAGAAAGAAAATGAAAATAATAAAGTGCAAGGGAAAAGGTGGGTCAGTGGTTACAGCTGGATTGCTTTGTAGGTATCAAGTTATAAGTGTGATTTCCTTGCTACTTTTGGCATGCATGGTATAGGCATGTGGTTTTTTAGTTATGTGTTGTAATTGGCATGGAGGTTTTCCTAAGAAGTTCCAGTGGTTTTAGCCTTGCATTGCCATTTCCTGGATAACTATGTTGTTGTGGGTTTTTCCACTTCTTTTTTTATGGTCAGTGCTTAGGTTCCTTATGGATGTCGGTTGAGTTACTAATTCTTGGTGCCATTGGTTGGAACAAATGCTATGGAAGCCCTGGAACAACTTGGGTTGAGTTACTAGTCCTGGAACCTAGGTTAGGACAAGCGATCTTGATCCCTTGGTGGGTTGAGTTATTAGTCCCTGGAGTTGGGTTGGAAAAATGCTCTGGAGCATTGGAAGGTTTTGGGTTGAGTTATTAGTTCCTGGAGTTGCGGTTGGAACAAATGTTCTGGAGCCTTGGACATCTTAGGTAGAGATCGGTCTGGTTTGTGTTAGTAATGTTTGACCATGAGGTGGAATCACTAGTTGAGGCTTGAGGTGATTTGGCCTCTCGAAGCCTTGGTTTTGTTTTGTTTGGTTTATTCCATGAGATCCCATATTAATGCTTGGAATATGGCGCGAGAGTGATTGGTTGAAAGAGAGATTTAGTTCAACCCAATCTATGGTTAGGTGGTATGTGGAAGTCCTTGACTTGGTTGGAATTTTCATATGTTAATAAGAGTTGTTTTATATTGTAATCTATGAACATATGTATTGATTATGCTAGTGATATTATGGTTGAGTTTCCATGGCTTCTGTTAGCACTCCAGGAAACTCTCCTAGGTTGCAGCTCGGAGATGCCTGGTAACATATAATCTTCAATATTGTTCTCAGAACTATTGGAATGGATGATGGTTTGGATCAAGTCAGATAACCATTTCAGCTCTATTCTCACTCAAGACATGCATGACCACTCTCACCAATACAAGGCTTTAGACCACTAATGCTCAATAATTTATAGATACAATGGATATATGGAGAATACTGACTATACTAATAGATTACAGACATAAACATAAATGAATGGCTAGCTACAGGCAGCAAAGAGAATATTGACTGTACGGTAGATGCATTTATGACCACATATGAATGGCTTAGCTACAGGCAGTAAAGAAGCTTGCAAATCTAATTCATCAAAGCAGAGATAAGATGACAGTTATCTGGCCTTAGACACAAAAGAAAACATGAACAAACTATTCAAGTGTAAGCATAGAATAGAAAAGAGAATGGACATTGAATATATAATATCAAAAGAAGCTTATATTGCTAGAATGAAGATGAGAAGCTTGAAGGAATAGAGGAGGAACAATCTCCAGAAGTTGAACCTTGTATTACATCTTACTTTCAGCTATTTATAGCCTGTTTACAATGCTCCTGAGCTCTAAGAGGCTCGGAGTCTTAATATATCTAATTTGCATTGTTAACTGATTTGATGCCCTTTAGGCAAGCATGGGATCAGAGTTTTCTACTTCTAACAGCAGAATAGCCGCTTTCAGGTATTTTTGGTAGCTTTTTGTGTTGTCTGGGAGTTCTCTTGTTCCAGATATGCTCTGTGACAATTTTGTTGTTATGGATGAGCTATGCTGTCTATTGATGCTCCATGACTTCTTTGTTGGTTTGTTGGGGGGGGGGGGGGGGGGGGGGGGGGGGAAGGGGGCGAGCCGTGTGTGCTATGGCTCTTTCTATTCCCCTTATGGCCTTTGTCCCTATCTCCCGGCCTCTATTAGATAATGGAAAGGGTCTTCAGGCCTGTGTAATCCCTTAAACATTTATAAATGATTGTTTTTCGGTTATATACAAAAAACACAACATTACTGTAAAAATCCTGCCTTCTTTGTGTATTTTTGACTTCAAAAGTCCTAAAATATGGTTTAATTGTCTATTGGGTCTGGCCTTGTCACCATCGCAAGTTGCAAAAGGCCTTCTCCTGTGTATTTCCCTTATATTATGAAATATGCAAAAAACACTGAAAAGTGCATGAAAATGGGTTTGGCGGACTTCAAATATTATATATTTCACTTCCCGGACCCTTTCGGGTCTAGGACTCATCGCAATCGCTGCTGGCCAATGCTCCCTTCATATTTTCGTTATACAACGAAAATACATGAAATACATTAAAATTTGGGCTTTTGCAGACTTGAAAATATATATATTTTTCTTCCCGAAACCCATCGGGTCTAGGTTCCATCGCTATCGCACTGCCCCTGTTTCCCTTTGTATTTTGTTATATAACGAAATACATGGAAAATGCTTTAAAATGGCTTTGGCACAGACTTCAAAATTTATGAATTCTCATATATAATGCTATCGGGTCTAGCTATCGGGTCGCCCATATGTATGTGCATAGGCCCCGCCCCTTGGTATAGTGTCGATGTGATAAATCGCAATCGCGCGTCGCTCACTCCCTGGGTCCTTTATATAACATAGCATATGCTCCTTGCCGATGTGACCCGCCGATATGATTATCGGCGATCGCTGATTGGCGGTGTCATGCACCCAACTTTAAACTGTCCTTCTGCTCAGCTGATTGTGATTAGCCGCTTAGATCTGGGCCATTGATCGGCCAGATCTAATGGCTACTATTCACTCCTCTGTTTAAGCCTACAATTGTGGGTTTTTCATGGTTTTCAAGTGTTTTTTCCTCCCAATACCACATTTTTTCCCTTCCAAGGGCTTTCCTCCCTCGCTTGTTTCGATCTTTGCATGATTTTAAGCAAACTTTGGAGACTTTGGGAGTGTTTTGGATCCATTTTTGGGCCAAACACCAACAAAGCTAACATTGGGTCCTTCTGGGGATGAAATCCTCCCTGTGAGGTTTCAAGGATCATAGATCAATGCCTTTCCTATAAAACAAGATAAAATCTTCCTCCTAGTGTTGCATTGGGCATGGAGTCTATTTAGCATGAAATAAAAACTTGAAAACAACATATTTACAATACTAAGGCTTGAAAGCCTTAACTAAAATAAAGTCCGAAGAACATCCCATTGAATGGGCCATCAAAAACATATCCTTCCCTTGATGCATCCCTTTTGAGAAAATAGTCACCAAACTTAAAATTGACCCTTTTTACCTTTCTATTAAAGGTTTCTTTCTCTTGGTCAATGTGCATATTAGCAAATTCATCAAAGACTTGGAAAAGCCTATTGGTTTGATCATCTACTTAAAAAACTTTCCAGCATTTGGTATTATCAGGCAAAGATGGTCTATATTTCCCCTTCTCTCTGTATGCTTTCAACCTTGGATTTTTTGTTTGGAAGGTTTTGTACACCTACTGAATGATAAGGTCTGCTTCATACTCTGCTGTGTCATTTGTGACCTGAAAAGTTAATATAAAAGATGAATCAATGTATTCCTCTGTGGGGGACACAAGGACTTCACCTGCTCCTATAGCTTCCTTAGAGAAAGCCCCATCAAAGAACATGTCCCAAATCTGTGGGCCTTCTTCCTCTGTGATCTAGAAAACTGGTTTTTTAAGCTGCGTAGAGGCCAACTAATAAGGCTTGGTAATGTCAAGACCGAGCTTATCCATGACAGCCTTGGGCATTGGATTATGGCTAGCTCCAGTGTCCAGAAGGAAATTATGAAGGATTTTATCATGAATGGTTAGAGATACATAGAATGATGGGAAGTTGTCTTCACAATTTTCAATCATTGGGCTGATAATAAAAATTGGTTTGTGATCTTGCAGATTTACATAGTCAGTGGAAGCTTGGATGGCATTAGGCTCAAGAGCTTCAAGGATAGATTTCTTGAAGGACTCATTCTTCATTGGTTCAATCAGAGGCATAGGTATTCTTGGCTTCTGAGTTTCTGATTGAAAACTGAAAGAAGAAGGGGACTTGTCAAGGCCTCTTACCTCTATGGCTGGAGCTTTGAGGATGATAGGATCAACTGTTGGTTGCTTCTGCTTATTAGCTTTCTATTCTGCAGGGAAAAAAACTTTATGAATAGGAGTCTCCTTGGCATTATTCATTTTTGACCTCAAATTATATTTGTGCTGGTCTTCAATTTGTAGAACAGTTGCACTGTCCCATTCTTGGCTAATCTAGTCACAATAATGACTTCTCATAGGCATCTTTGGTTTAAAAATTAGTGCTACCTTTGTCTTCCATACAATGGACCTCATCATCCTCTTCAAACTGATCTTCCTCCATGACTACATTTTGAATAGGGGTATTCACGCTTTGGTCTTCATTGGCATCTTTGTTTCTTTGCAAAATATGCAATTGCTCATTTGCTCTTTTATATGGACTTGGATTTGGAGGAGCAAAGGCATTAGGAACCCTTCCTTTCCCAGAATGCTGCTCAACCTTTAATTTGAATACTTCAGAGGCTAATGAATCTATCATCTTGGCCATTTTATCGATGTTGGGATCTGAAGATGATGAAGGCTCGCCCCTGTGTCTCCTTCTATCAGAATTACCTTTGAGATTTTTTGCAGCCATGATGTTTGATTCTACTTCCAGGGCTGCATCTTGCATATCAGCCAAAGAAGCACATCGTCTCTCCCTTAATAGTAAACAGAAGTCAGAATCAAAGGCGCTAGCATAGATGAGTCTAGAAAAGGTAGTGGTGGGTTTCACTTCAGCTAGTATCTTGTTGTACATGCTGTTAAATCTCTTATTAAAATCAGACAACAGCTCACCATTTTCCCTTTGTAAGTTCCCAAACTCAGTGTGGTAGTAAAGGAGATCCTTCTTATCCCCCCAATGCTTTAGGAAGGCATCATCTAAGGCCTCAATATCTGCTATAGATATTGGGGTCAGTTCTCTGAACCATTTTCTAGCCTCTCCATCTAGGCTTTGGACATAGACTCTCATCCAGACATCATCTTCACTAATGTCTAGATTATCAGCATAGCTATAGAATGATTCAAGATGTTCTTCAGTTGAAACACCTTCAGTCCTAGTGAACTTAGGCATATATTTATGATATTCTCTAGTAGGCATGGCATTCAAAGGAGTGGGCAGTATTAGAGGCCCATACCTAGCAGCTATGATTCTTTCCATTTTGGTAGGTGCTTGTGGACCTGCCATAGCTGTGGTGGCTAAAAGAGTAGTGGAAATCTGAATGATAAAGGGCTGAGGAGTGATTGATAAGACTAAAGGAGTATGATGGATAGGAGGTGAGGTTTCCTTTGGGCATACAACAAAAGGAAAACCTAAAGAATAAGGAGCTTTATGAATCTCTAAGAGTTTTTCTTTGCTGCTAGTATTAGAAGCTATACTCTCAACATATATTTGTTCTATTACAAGCCTTTCTTGAAGAGATATAGGGGATTTTTTAGGTTTACCTGAACCTAATGCTCCTTTTTGCAATACCTTTCTCTCTTTTATGGTTTTTTTAGGGTCAGGTACTAGGTCAACTTGTAGCTTCTGAGGATTTCTCCAAGTATGCCTCACAAACTGAGCCAGAACTATGAAGTGGAGTCGCCAAGAGGTTCGGCCTCTAGTAGAGTCACCAGATAGATGATTACAACCAAAAATGTGCCCATACTTTGTTTATCATCAAAGCTAGATCTCTATCATCTCCCAGGGAAGCTGAGCTTCAATTTCCTCTCCCCCGTAATGGCGCCAATTATGTTAGCACTCTAGGAAACTCTCCTAGGTTGCAGCTCAGAGATGCCTGGTAACATATAATCTTCAATATTTTCCTTAGAACTATTGGAATGGATGATGGTTTGGATCAAGTCAGATAACCATTTCAACTCTATTCTCACTCAAGACATGCATGAACTCTCTCACCAATACAAGGCTTTAGACCACTAATGCTCAATAATTTATAGATTCAATGGATAGATGGAGAATATTGACTATACCAGCAGATTTCATACATAAACATAAATGAATGGCTAGCTACAGGCAGCAAAAGAGAATACTGACTGTATCGGCAGATGCATATATGACCACATATGAATGGCTTAGCTATAGGCAATAAAGAAGCTTGCAAATTTAATTCATCAAAGCAGAGATAAGATGACACTTATCTGGCCTTAGACACAAAAGAAAACATGAACAAACTGTTCAAGTGCAAGCATATAATAGCAAAGAGAATGGACATTGAACATATAATAGCAAAAGAATCTTATATTGCTAGAATGAAGATGAGAAGCTTGAAGGAACAGAGGAGGAACAATCTCTAGAAGTTGAACCTTTTATTACATCTTACTTTCAGCTATTTATAGCCTATTTACAATGCTCTTGAGCTTTAAGAGGCTCAGAGTCTTTATCTGTCTTATCTGCAATGTTAACTGATTTGATGCCCTCTAGGCAAGCATGGGATCGGATTTTTCTGCTTCTGACAACAGAGTGACCACTTTCAGATATTTTTGGTAGCTTGTTGCGTTGTCTAGGAGTTCTCCTGTGCCAAAGATGCTCCATGACAATTCTGTTGTTATGGATGATTTGTATTATCTATTGATGCTCCATGACTATTTTGCTGGTTTGGGGGGTGGGTGGGGGGGGGGGGGTGGGTTGCGCATGCTGTGGGTCTTTCTATTCCCCTTCCGGCCTCTGTCCCTGTCTCCTGGCCTCTGTTAGATAATGGAAAGGGTCTTCGGGCCTGTGTAATCCCTTAAACATTTATAAATGACTATTTTTCTGTTATATACAGAAAACACAACATTACTGCAAAAATCCTGCCTTCTCTATGTATTTTGGACTTCAAAAGTCCTAAAATATGGTTTAATTGTCTATTGGGTCCGGCCTTGTTGCCATCGCAAGTTGCAAAAGGCATGCTCTTGTGTATTTCCCTTATATTATGAAATATGCAAAAAACAATGAAAATTGCATGAAAATGGGTTTGGTGAACTTCAGATATTATATATTTCACTTCCTAGACCCAAAAGGGTCCGAGACTCATCGTAATCGCTACTGGCGAATGCTCCCTTCGTATTTTCATTATACAATGAAAATACATGAAATACATTAAAATTTGGGCTTTTGCGGACTTGAAAATATATATATTTTTGTTCTTGAAACCCATTGGGTCCGGGTTCCATCGCTATCACACTGCCCCTGTTTCCCTTTGTATTTCGTTATATAACAAAATAGACAGAAAATGCTTTAAAAATGGCTTTAGCGCGGACTTCAATATTTATGAATTCTCATATATAATGCCATCGGGTCCGACTATCGGGTCACGCATATGTATGTGCATAGGCCCTGCCCCTTGGTATAGTGTCGATGCGATATCAGTGATGCGATAAATCGCAATTGCGTGTCGCTCACTCCCTAGGTCCTTTATATAACATAGCATATGCTCCCCATCGTTGCACCTGACGATCCGATCATTGGTGATCGCTGATCAGCGGTGTCATGCGCCCAACTTTAAACTGTCCCTTCTGCTTGGCCGATTGTGATTAGCTACTTAGATTTGGGCCGTTGATTGGCCAGATCTAACGGCTACTATTCACTCCTCTGTTAAAGCCTGTGATTGTGGATTTTTCATGGTTTTCAAGCGATTTTTTCCTCCCAATAGCACATTTATACCCTTCCAAGGGCTCTCCTCCCTCGCTTGTTTCGATCTTTGCATGATTTTAAGCAAACTTTGGAGACTTTGGGAGTGTTTTGGATCCATTTTTGGGCCAAACACCAACAAAGCTAACAACTTCTATGTTGGTTATTTGTTGGTTATGTGATGTATATTGTCTATGGTTATTGATATGTTTTGATTAGTTGATGAATGGTTAATGAATGCACGAGCTAACAAATGTTATTGTAGCTATTATGTGAGGGCATTAGACCTTCTTGGTGAATCTCAGATAAGTTTCAGACTCTTATGTTCAAATATGCATTCATGACCTATAGATGACACGTTCACCATATGTTTGATGAAATGATTGTCATGGTGAGGGCTAGATAGGTCAAGTCTCGATCATGTTTTGTATGATTGGCTTTGTATTGATGTCATTTATCATTCTGGAAAGTATCATTGAGTTCCGGGGAGTGGTTTGGAGGCTATCTTGAAATGATGGCTCAGAATCTGGGACTACACCCTCTGAACTAGAGAAATTGGGAAACAACCACATGGATAGAGTGTTGTGCATGTGTTGGAGGATTCCAACTGCATGGAGGCCTTGTTGTGGGTGTGTTTGTAGGCCCAGTGTATATAAATAGAGGTCTTGTTCATGGTTTGGCCACCTAGGTTGGTTGGTAAGCCTCTGAGTGACTTGTAGCCTCTATGGGATGTTTTGAGTTGTGCGTTTGTCATTAGTAGTTGGTCCCACTTCCTTAATTGGATCTAGGAGGTTGGGTAAGGTCATAGTAGCTCTTCTTCTCATGTTTACCTTGGCAGGCTGGTGAAACTAGGTAAATGTGGGAGGGGTGGTTATAGATTGGTACCAAAGCTCTCAAGTTCAAGCACTTGGACTCGATGGGCTAGATGCATGTTGTTATGCATGCATGGTGATGGTGATTGTTTCAATTTGTGTCATCACAATGATGTTGGCATGTTATGATGTTGATATGTTGGCTGATATCCAAATTATTAGAGCGAGGTTGTAGCACTGGACCTCGGGGTAAGAGAAAATCATCATACAAGTTTGTATGTTGGGCTTGCAGGGATGATGGTTAATGGTTTTTATATGCATTATGGTTATATACATGCATATCATTTTATTTCCATTATGGTTACATGCATGATAGATGCTAGTTAATCAATGTGGTCATATGAACATGCACTAGATAGTCATGCATGATTATAACTTATTGTTATATGAATTGTGGTCATATGCATGATGAGTATGGTCATTGCATTTAAGATCTTGATATTATTATGTACCATGCTAATCTAGATTGGCCAGTGCAGATGGTCATGGTTGTGATATTTAGGTATGAGATGATATACTTGTGATATTGTCAAACTAATCTGGACTGACATGTGCAGATGTGATAGCCTGCCCTAAGATAAATTGAGGTATGAGTTTGATTATGTTGTCTATTTGGTTTTTATAACATGGTATGTTTACAGGTTGTTTGAATATTTGATTAAGTGCATGATATGAGTATGTTCCTATAAGATTTCATGAAGAAATGATCTTATTTTAAGACAGTTGTACTAACATAATATGTACTGAGACGACTGATATGTACTTGAGTGCAAGTAGGTGCTAGTTGTAGTATTATGACTAATGAATGTGAGTTGATTATGACATGGTTGTTAGTCTTGGTAAAGGATGATTTCAAATTAATAGATATGATGTCTTGAACTTCGAAATATGTAATTGACATGTGTGAGCAGTTATAGGGAAACATGCTTAGTATTAACATGACAAGGTAACAACTAATTTGTTCTGGATTTAAGACATTTGTGGTTTATATCTTTTGACTTAGTTACCAGAGAATCCACAGTAAAAACCATTTTTCTGTCAATGTTTCAAATCCCAACTGGGATCCATCATCAGGAATTCTTGAATGTTGATAGTAGAAGAGCTTAATTGAGGGTTTTAAATAGTTATGAGGAGAGTAGATTTTAAGGATGAGATGAATGTCGGCTTGTTTAATAATATTAATTGTAGATTTTTGAATAATTTTTTTTGATTAATTACTGATGAGCAAGGAAAAAGGTAAAAGAAGGGAATTGGGTGAAATTAATTTGGCTATGTTTGGAAACCACAATTCCAAAGGTACGTGTGCTTTACATGAATACATGAAGTCTTCTTAACATTAATTTTGTCTGCCAATCTATGGATATGTACTAGATTTATGAACATGTATTTCACATGTATAACAACTGGCTTTCAGTCATGGTTGGATTCATCAAGGACTTGGAGTCCCTTGAGGGATGATATATGTACATGTTCAGTTACAAGGCAGCGTGTTTGGTACAATAAGCTAAGGTAACTAGTATATTGTTATATTTATTTATGCACTGATAGTTATGTGTTTATGGTAGTATGATGCAGGGGATTGCATGGAAAAAGAGAATGCCATGATATCTTCAAGAAGGTTTAGGTTGAGCTTTCCCTTAGAATCATTGGGAACCCATGGGGATTGAGCCATGGTGTTTGTTTCCACTTTTATAAATTCGGTGCTTTTTTATTTGTTTGCGCTTGATTTGAAGTTTTGTTATTTCTAGTGCATGGTCATGCCACTTTGTTTGTGGTGTCGTATCGTTATTGGTCTTCATGGTTTTCTTTTTGTTTGTTTCTTGTTATTTCCTTTTATGTTTCTAGAGGGTGTTGGGAATTTGTTGGGAAAGAGGAAATTTAATGGAGCTCGAGAAGGGTTGAATGAAACCAAATAGGTAATGTAAGGTTCAGATGAATCTCAGTGCATGAGTAAGGGAAGCTGAAGGCAAGAGTGTGATAATCGGTTGAGTTGGTTGGGTCCATTGGGACAAATGGACATTGGCAGTACATTCATGAGAAAGGTAACATGAAAGGTAAAGTAAATGGCTTTGACGTGTCAGATGCCTTGGCTATGTTAGGAACTATTGTTCTCAAGGTTGCGCATGTTATGCATAGATAAAGGGAGTTCTCTTAACCTTGACCTTATGATATCTGGTAATTATGTTGTGATCATGATTATGCTGATGTCTATATATGTATACATGTATGTATGTATGTCATTGTCTGATAAGGTCGTCAGATATCATGATTGTTTTATGCTAATTTTTATATGTATATATGTATGTATGTATGTATGTATGTATCAGGGATCATTCTTATGGAGGAATGATTGTTTATGCAGGTGAATGGCATGAAGAGGTTCCTAGCCTTATGAGGAATCAAGTGGGAAGAGTAGCCCTGACAGATCTATGAGGTCAATATCATGTGGATATGGTTTGATATTATGTTCTTACAACTATGCCTATGTTTTTGTTATGGATAGGCTATGCAGAAGGATACATCAACGAAATGAAAGAAGTGTAATCCGTGACATGCTGGGACAAGCATGGATAGTGGAAAGGCACTAGAAACAAGATTGCTTGGTAGAGACAATGTGGTCTTTGGATGTGAAGTATTGTTGTTGTGTATATGTTGTATATGTGGTGTTGTGTACATATGGTGGTGTGTGCAAGTTGCATATGCAGTGTTGTGTACATATGGTTTTGTGCGCATGTTGCATATGTGGTGTTGTGTACATATGGTGTTGTGTGCATGTTGCATATTCCATGTTGTGTACATGTGGTGCAGTCTACACATTGTACATACAATGTTATGTATATATGATGTTGTGTACATGTTGTACATGCGGTGTTGTGTACATGTGGTGTTATGTAAATGTTGTATATATGGTGTTGTGTGCATGTGGTGTTGTGTACATGTTGTACATATGGTATTGTGTGCATGTGGTGCTATGAACATGATGTGTAGGTGGTGTTCTATACATGATGTGTAGGTGGTGTTTTGTACATGTAGTGTTATGTACACATTGTGCAGGTGGTGTTATGTACATGTGATGTTTTGTACACATTGTGCAGTTGGTGTTGTGTTCAAATTGTGTTGGTGGCGCTACGTACATGTGGTCATGTGTACATGTTGGGTGGTGTTGTGTACATGTTGTACACGTGGTGTTGTGTACATGTCATACATGTTGTGTTGTGTACACGTGGTACTGTGTTATGGGTATTGTATAGTTGTTGTGTCGTGACATGTGTATTTATTGCATTATACTATGTGTACGTGTATGTATTGTGTTGTACACCGGGTGTAGGTGTATGTGTTTTATTGTTCACTGGGTGTAGGTGTATGTGTTGTGTTATATGGTGGGTGTAGGTGCATGAATTGCATGGTGTTGTACACCAGGTGTAGGTGTTGTATTGTGATGTACATCATGTGTGGGTGTATGTGTGTATGTGTATTTGGTTGAAGAGAAGGAAAGGCACTTAGTGTTTTCCAGGGTTGGCAACTGATTCACTGTGTGTATGAAAAGGGAAAAGGACAAACTTAGAAGCATGGGACCAATTGAAAGATAAGTAATAGTATTTTATTTCAGTTTTTAATTATGCATGTGATCTATGAATTTTATTTATGATGGTTACATGTGATCTATGATTTTTATTTATGATGATTACGTTTTGAGAGCATTGGATGTGATATGTTTATACATGATGATTTGATTGAAACTGACTACAAATATGAGTAGAAATGATAAAATGAATTGGAAAAAGAAACAGTATAATGGTAAAGCATTCAGGAACAGCGCCTATTGAAGTTTCTAAGTTTACTCAATTAGAAACCCTCCATGCACTTTATCTGATTTATTCCTACCTACTTGTTATTTTTTCCTTAACAAGTTATTTACAAAGTAAATATTGAAAATAAACACCAATGCATGCTCAACATATTACAGATCGGCAATTAAAAGAAACAATAACAAACACACCACATGGCACCATTATTTTTTGACTAATGTCCCTAGAAAAACCCAATGTGGGAAAACCAGTGCAGCTATCTAAGAGTTTTCTTATTAAGAAATATCAGAGTACAATCTAGGTGCCAAAACTAGCCTACCCAATAGAGAATTTCCTTAGCAACTATACCTCACAGTTTGAGAGAAATTTCCTTGCTGGAACCCCAGAAAATCCTTTCGGCAGTTCCTCAGTACAAACTGCTCTGCAACCCCAGTGTCTACCTAATCTAGACTGTGTCAGCCCTTGTATGTCTCACGCTAGCCCTATGTTAGCCTATCTTAGCCTGTGTTAGCCTCAGGAAGCCATGCATAATCTCTCTGGGCCTCTGCGTCAGACACACTGGCCTCTCTGGTGCTCTGCGCAACACTTGGATGCCTCTGCGTGGCCCTGCGTGAGCCCTTGCTAGCTCTGCGTCACTCTCCTGACACAATCTCTACCTTCTCTATTTCTCTATACTCAATGCCCCTCAGCTGCTCTCCTGATCACTGATTTTGTCTCTCTTAGCAAACCCCACTCTAGAGAATAGAATCACTGATCACTTTGCTGTATTCTCCAAGTGACCCTCAAGCCCCCTCTTATACTTTTCTCGTTGACATATCAACGACCAAGATTAAGTCCCTAATCAATGACTAAGATTGAATCTAGATTGATCCATGTCTTTTGGAACTTTCTAACATAGTTTCATATTAATTCACATTAATATTTTAATTTCCCTAAGTTTAGACTTAAGGATTCCATTAAAAATATTAATTATTTTAATATCTCCTTAACTATTTAGAATCTCCCAAAACCCTTTTTGGGTATTGGAGATCTCATGTGCCCCAACCTCTCCACCAAATTTCGTGGCTAGAGCACATCCGATGCTACCCCAGATCAACACTCCCTCTTAGTGAGGACTGTGCTCTAGCAATACTCCTCACTGAGTATTACTCTGATCATCTAGCATCAGTCCCTGTGTTGACGCTAGGCCTGTTTCCCACCATCCTCTGCATTGCTGTATCTTGTACAGCTATCCATGGTTGTACCATTGATAGTGCTACATTTTTACGACAACTCCCTATGCATCCGTGTTGTTGTTGGTCCTTTCTCCCAACACTACATCTGCATTGCAACTCCTCTCATCATGTTGCATCGTGCTACCCATTGCTACACTGCAACTCCATTACTGAGAAGTAAGTAACTGATCTCCCAACTCTAACCTCCTTGTTGGGCTAGAGACCCTCACTAATGCGGAATCTCCCTCTATTGCTGACAAGTGCTCCCTCTTTGACCTCTACACTGTTGCAACAACTCCCATCATCTCTCACCATTGCATACCTCTCTGTGCCATCCTACACAGGTGCAACACTTCCATGCCTTTGGCACTGCTGCAACCTGGTAGCCTCGCGCTATCTTGGGACTCCTGCATTGCAGCTTTCTTTGCCGCTCCATCTGCATCCATCTCTACTCGACACAGTTAGTCCTGCTACTCCTCTTTGAGGTTCCAATAGAAAGGTATAATCCAAGAGGTTGGGTACCTCGAGGATCCTGCCCCTCATTGCTTGTAGTCCGCCTGACTACAACTCAATGTCTCCCCACTTCCGCTCAAGTGGTGTGTGTGCACTCATGGCACAATCATCTTCTATCAACACTTCCTTATCCACCCGTTATGGCGTTGCCTTAGTCTTGGAAGACTCTCCCTTACTCTTCTTCCTTGGACACTCAGTCGCATAATGACCCAGCTCCCCATAGTGGAAGCACTTGTTCTTGGAGAGATCTTTCTTCTTCCACTTCTCCTACTTTCCCTCAGATGCTAGGGCCACATCCTCCTCCTCTTGCTTGACCTTGATCCCTTTGATGTTGCTACCTATCTTCGACTATCGTTTGATCTCTTCCTGGTGAAGAGCTTCCCACATATCGTCCCAAGGTAGGAGAGTCCCTCCACCCAGGCTACTCTAGAAAAACACTTCCCAATATTTTGAGACATCATTCATGGTTTTCCTCACCATAAGCTCCTGATCCAGTGTCGCTTCTATAGCAGTCAACTAGTCTTGGATCTCATTTAGTCCTCTGAGGAAGGTGTCAATCGATTGACCCTTCTTCATTTGATACGACCTCATCTGGTTCTCGAGCAGCATTCTTCACTACATAGAAGTATGCTGGTACAGGTTCTTGAGAGCCTCCCACATCTCAACTGCCGTTTCCTTCTCGGCTATATGTTGTACCACATGATCCTTGACCCTGTCAAGGATAATGCACTTGGCCCTCTCCATCACCTCTTCGTACTTTTCATTATCATTGGGGTCGAATGGGATAGCTATAACCTTCAAGGTGAAGTTGTTGACCTAATTCCTATCAAGCACTGATAAGATTCTGGCCTTCCAGACTGTGAAGTTCAATGCTCTATCCAGTTTATCCTGGTCTCTTTCCCCATGTAGTGCCATGGTTCTCCTCTACTTCCCTCCTGGAAGTTCTCTGTTTGACTCCTCTGAGTCTCTACTTCCTGTCTGGAAGTTCTCTTCTAGATTTCCTCTGAGTCCTGATTTCCCTCCTGGAAATCCTTCTACTGCTTGTCAAGATGTCCCATACTCTGATCGACTTGTGCAACTGCACTTCTGATCTGGGTTCCTCGGCCAGAAACCCTCGGTAAAAATTCATCTAGCCCTGCTCTATTAGGTACTGTTCTGACTACAATACCTCACCAACTCCACTCTGCAATATTCTTGCAGCCTTCTAGACTCCAGCAACTACCTCTCTGTGAACTATGACAGCCCCTCTCTGCCTCACATTGGCTCTGTGTCACCCCGAATGGGCCTGCGGTAGCCCTGGGATGCCCTGCATCATCCCTATGGCCCTCTACGTCAGCAACGCTAGCCTCTCTAAGGCTTTGTGCAACTCTCAGATTCCTTTGCATGGTTCTGGCTAGCTCTGCGTCACACTTCTTGGCTTCTGTGCTGCTAGAACCAACTTCTGTCACCTTAGGACAATTTTTTTTTTCTTCTATTTCTCTACTCGGCTGATGTCTCTTAGTCCTCCTGTGATCTGTAATCACGCTCTGATACCATGTTAAAGTTTCTAAGTTTACTTAGTTAGAAACCCTCCATGCACTTTATCTGATTTATTCCTACCTACTTGTTATTTTTTTTAACAAGTTATTTACAAAGTAAATACTGAAAATAAACACCAATGCATGCTCAACGTATTACAGATCAACAACTAAAATAAACAAGAACAAACACACCACATGATTTTTGGACTAATGTCCCCGAAAAAACCCAATGTGGGAAAATCGATGCAGCTATCTAAGGGTTTTCTTATTAAGCAATATCATAGTACAATTTGGGTTCCAAAACTAGCCTACCCAATAGAGAATTTTATTAGCAGATATACCTCACAATTTGAGATAAATCTCCTGGTTGAAACCTCAGAAAATCCTTACGACAGTTCCTCAGCACAAAACTGCTATGCAACCCTAGCGTCTGCCCAATCTGGACTACGTCAGCCCCTCTTTGTCTCATGTTGGCCCTGCGTTAGCATATCTTAGCTTGCGTCTACCCTAGGAAGCCCTGCGTCAACTCTTTGGGCCTCTGCATCAGACACGCTAGCCTCTTTTCTGCTCTGTGCAGCACTTGGCTGCCTCTGCGTGGCCCTGTGTGAGCCCTTGTTGGCTCTACATCACTCTCCTTGGCTGCTGCGCTGCTCTCCCGACACAATCTTTTCCTTCTCTATTTCTCTGTACTCAATGCCTCTCATCTGCTCTCCCGATCACTAATTCTATCTCTCTTAACAAACCCCACTCTAGAGAATAGAATGATTGATCACTCTGGTGTATTCTCCAAGTGACCCTCAAGTCCCCTCTTATACTTTTCTCATTGACATATAACAGGTCGAGATTATGTCCCTAATCAACCGCTAAGATTATATCTAGCTTGATCCATGTCTTTTGGACCTTTCTAACATAGTTTCATATTAATTCACATTAATATTTTAATTTCCCTAAGTTTAGACTTAAGGACTCCATTAAAAATATTAATTATTTTAATATCTCCTGAGCTATTTAGAATCTGCCCAAACCCTTTCTGGGTATTGGAGATCTCATGTGCCCCAACCTCTCCACCAAATTTTGTGGCTAGAGCACATCTGATTCTACCTCAAACCAACAGCGCCATTGTGGGACACTAGTACCCAATAATGTCCATTGATTTCCATGAGCATGCTATAACTGATATGATAGTTTTGAGGCTGGTATATGCCTTTGTTTTTGGACCTTCCAATGTGAGGAAACCTTGCCAAGGGATGGATCACTCGAGGGACTGTGTAACAGATAAGGGGATGCCAACGAAACTTGGAAGGTATGTGACTGCACAAAAGGGGGTGATTGGATTTACTGAGGGATTGTGTGTAGCCGAGAATGGAAGGTCGGAGAATGAATTTGTTACGGTCATTAGCATTGCCAAATGGAATCAAAAGCACATTGGGAGTGTACCCTAGAACAAAGATCCCATAACCATTCACTAAGATAATAAGTAGCACAAGGATCGTAGCACTGGACATTGGATGCAAGTTGAATTTGGCACTAGATTCTAGACTTCATGGGAAGGAGGTGAATCCTGGTACTACTATTGAGGGTAGAGGTGTGATCCTCTAGATCCCCTTGTTGTTGATGTAGGCAGTGTATCCTTTTATTTGTTGGTTATAGAAAATGTGCATATGTATATGTGTATATTATTGTAAATATTGTATTAATTTGTGGTTATAAATATCCATGAACAATATGATTATTTTTTGGTTGAAGCAAATGTGCATGAGTATATATGTGGTTGTGATTGTAAATAGCATAATGAGTTATGTTATAAAGCTCTAGTAAACAATATGATTGTCACTTTTTCAATAGGATGTCATTACAAATACTGCAATGAGGTGGGTTATAAAGCTCCATAGGTAGTATGTTTTGTTTTTAGTAGTTTGTTGGTCATAGGTGTTATAGAACATTGAGTAAAGTATTCCCCCAAGGGGGAAGGGTTTGTAACAACCCCTAGTTTATTTTCCATGTAAAACAAAATATACGACCAAGGTCATTGGACACGCATTCAAGTTGAATGATGGGTAAACAATCTTAGTGGGTGTCACTTTTGGTTTATTATGGCTAAGGAAATTGGCAAAGGCAAAGAGGCATTAATTGGCATTTTATTTATGAAAATAAAGGAAAATAGGAGAAAAGGAATGTGAAGAGACACAAATTTCCATGAGAGGGAAATTGAAGGGAAATGAAGGAAAATGAAGAAAATAGAGACCTCAATGACAAAAATGGTTTCGAGGATCAGTTGGTATATTTTTTCAATTCAATATTTTCCCTCTCATTCGTTCTCTCATTTTCTCATACTCTTGCAAACTTAGAGTATTCTTGGAGAACTTTGGCATTCATTGGATTTTGGAGAAAGAAGGAAAGAGAAAGTTGGAAAGTCAAGGGAGCAAGTGGATCAATAGCTACAACTGCATTTCTTTACAGGTATCGATTTGCATGTATGATTTTGATCTGGTAATGAGATCTAAGACATTTATTAAGCTATTACAGACTTATGTGTATGGATGTGCCTATGTTATTTTATGCAATGGATCGATAAGATTGCGAAATACATAGACAATGAAGCAATAAAGAAGCATAATAGACTAACACATGTAAACACAACAAATTTAATATGGAGTTCACCCAACACTCCTGGGCGACATCTCCTGGTCCAGCCTTCAATGGTGGCCTCTCTATTATGTCTTTAAAATAGAGTTTTACAACAGTGAGCTCAATTTGAGCCTCACACACAACAAATACAACAACAAGAGTTTTGCTTGAACCTCTCAAGACTCTCTGAGTACATAGACTCTCTCAATCACTCTCTGTCTCTATCTTTGCTCTATGCCTTAGCACTGCCTTCAATACTGCTTGCTTCTGTTTGCTCTCTGTCTGTGGCTTTAAAGCCAATCCGCATTGCCCAATTGTTTCAGCTTCTCGGCTTTCTGTCTCCCCGAACTCTATCTGCTCAGATCCCTTTCTAAGTGTTAGCAATCATTGCTAAATGCTTCTAGGGATGGTGGCCACCTGTACTGTAATAGGATAGGTCATCAGGCCTTTGAAATCCCAAAATTGGTCGTTTTCTGTTAACACAGGGAAACGCTGCAAAACTGTGAAAATCCCCCAAAACGTTGTTTATCAGACTTCAAAAGTCCTCAGATTCACTCTATTCTCCTATCGGGTCGGCCTGTAAGTCGATATAGTATCTCCATCGTTGATCTAGGAGATCCAGATCCAACGGTCGTGGTTCATTTCAGGCGGCTCTTTCATATGAGGGTTAACCGCCCAATGAGGGTGGTTTTCTCTCTCCTTAGCTTGGACACGTGGTAGCCATCATATGGGATCGGGTGGATCCTGGCCCAAACCACTTACTACCCTTGGCCCACCGGAAATCCCGCTCATATTGTGATTTCTCTTGTATTGAAAATAAATTAAAAAACATTGAAATTCCTATTTATTGGACTTGAAATCATATGTAACAATATTAATAAACCCTTTTGGGTCTGTAATATCACATTGGTGCTTCATCCTTTGTATCTTGTTTAATAAACAAAATACGCAAATACAAAGGAAATGGTCGTTTCTCGGAACTCAAATCATATCAAATGTGGTTTATAATGTTATCAGGTTTGGTAATCGCATTGCATATATGTATATATATGTATAAGCCCCTGTTTGCCGATTGCGATTTGGCGATGCAACGTGGGCCATTGATTTCATGCTTGATCGACGATCCTCATTGACTTCGCCGATCACCATCACAAGTTGCTTAGGGTTTGCGCCGATATCCACCGATTGCAATTCGCCAATTAGATCTGGGCCATTGATCGGCCAGATCTGATGGCTCCTGTGCATTTACTGTTCAAGCGTCGATAGCTTTGTTTTCACTGATTTCTTTGTGTTTTTGGCTGCGATGGTGTTTCCCGGTGGTTCTAAGGGTTCATCCCATGCAATGGTTTTGATATTTTGAATGATTTTAAGTAGACTTCGAAGACTTAGAGAGTGTTTTGGATCTATTTTGGATCATGCCTTCCCACTAAAAAGGCTTTTGGACCACCAAAAGTTTGTTTTCAAGCATCAATCAAGTGAGGATGCAGCTTCCTCACTTGCCCAATCTCTATCCATTTTGCACTGCTGGGTTTTGAACCTTTGAGTCCAATTCTTAGGTACTCAACATCCCCTCTGCACGTGGTTCTCACCTTCTTGTCCAAAACTATATCTTCCTGCAACTCATTGAGATATTGAGACAATAGATCATCAATAGAAGGCAATTAACTTTGCTCTTTAGGATCTTCAATTAGTGAAGGTTCAAATAATCTTAAATTTTCTGCATTTACCACTGAATAGATGTGCATGTAAGCTGGCAAATCAAGATGGAAAGAGTTCTCACCAATCTTCCCAAGAATCTTGAAAGGCCCATACCTTATTGGCTTCAGCTTCTTTCCTTCACCTTGCATTTTGTCTTTATTGATATATAGCCAAAATTGATCACCAACTTGGAAGCTATGCTCCATCTGATGCTTATTATGGCTTGCCTTGTACTTGGCTTGGCTCTTTTCCAGCTGTTCCTACACTGCCTGGTGAATTTCTTGGATCTATTCAATGAACCTGGTTGCTTTGTCCACATCACTACATCCATCAACTGCTATGTCTTTTTCAAAGACAAAATCCGAGGGAGACCTTGATATAAAACCAAAACAAGTCTCAAAAGGAGATCTCTGTGTAGAACAAGGCTTAACACGGTTGTAAGCATGTTGCACATAACATAAATGTTCATCCCAAAGCTTGGGATGCTTGCTGCAATAACCCCTGAGCAACTGGATCACTGTCCTATTGACCACCTTTGTTTGGCCATCTATTTGTGGATGAAAGGTTG
Organism: Pinus tabuliformis; assembly: GCA_031772625.1. NCBI lineage: Eukaryota > Viridiplantae > Streptophyta > Pinopsida > Pinales > Pinaceae > Pinus > Pinus tabuliformis. The sequence continues at coordinate 1,014,388,947 of CM062815.1, forward strand.
TGCTCTTCTTCAGTCGGGTGTCCATCAATTCCCACAGACTTGACCAAAACTTCCCAACAAATCGGGAGTCTCGATCAGATACTATGAAAGTGGGTAATCCAAAATGCACCCAAACATGTTGAAAGAACAATTTCGCTGTTTGTTCAGTTGTAATCTATTTGTTACAAGGTATTAAAACACACATTTTGCTGAACCTGTCCGAAATAACATATAAATAGTCATGAATTTTTCTAGATTTTGGTAGTCCTCCAACAAAGTCCACGGAAACACTTTCCCAAGGATGAGAAGGAATGAAAAGTGGAGTGTAGAAGCCTAGTTTTCTATTGCTAGGCTTGCTTTTAGCACACATGGTACACCCTTTTACATATCTAGAAACTGTTTCATGCAGTTTTGGCCAATAACAGAATCTTTGCAGTTGTGCAATTGTTTTACTTACACCAAAATGACCTGATATCGGAGAAGTAAGCGCTTCCCTAATTATGTTAATGCTTTTAGTTTGTGGAATGCATAGCTTTGCCAAATGATACAAGAGTTGGTCCTTAACATAATAGTCCAATTCTTCGACTTTTTTACCATGACATAAAGTTGCATCTACATCTTTAAAATCTATATCTTGAGCATACTGCTCAATGTAGTTTTCATGCATTACGGAGTTATGCTTAAGTATAGCTGATGCATTTATAATTGGTCTAGATAACATATCTGCAACTTTATTGTGTATTCGCTTCTTATATCTGATGACTAGATGAAACCGTTGTAGGAAACCCATCCACCTATAGTGTCTTGATTGCTGCAATTTAGTTTGTAAGTGCAAATACTGAAGTGGTTGATGATCAGTATGTATAACTGTTTCTTTGCCCATTAAGTAATGTTTCCACTTTTATACACTGTACTAATGCACACAATTCTTTATCATATGTGGGATAATTAACTGCTACAGAATTAAATGTCTCAGAATGGTAGCATATGGGTTTACCATGTTGCATCGACACTGCTCCCATGGCATAGTCACTGGCATCTGTTTCGATCTCAAATGGTCTTTGAAGATCTGGCAATGCTAGTACTGGTGCTGTACTAATTTTTTCTTTCAAGGTGTCAAAGGCTTTCTGCTATTTGCCTCCCCACTGAAACACCTTGTTCAATCCTATTAAAGCATGTAAGGGAGCTGCAATTAAGGAAAAGTTAGCAATAAACTTTCTCCAATACTGTGCTACTCCTAGGAAGCTTCTAACTTCTGTAGAAGATTTCGGTTTAGGCTAGTTTACAATGAATTCAACCTTAGAGGGATCTATCTTCAATTCACCACCCCCTACAATATGACCCAAATAATCCAGATATGTTTTTCCAAATTCACATTTTGATAATTTAACATAGAGATTTTCTTTTTTCAAAACATCTAGAGTCTGCTTTACATGCTTCAAATGTTCTTCCCATGTTTTACTGAAAACAAGAATGTCATCCAAATATACAATTACAAAATCATCAATAAAAGGCCTGAGTACATCATTCATAACTCTCATGAAAGTGGCAGGAGCATTAGTTAAGACAAAAGGCATAACTAGCCATTCATACAACCCTTGCTTTGTTTTGAAAGCAGTCTTCCATGCATCTTGCTATGCTACTCTAACCTGATGGTAACCACTACGCAAGTCCAACTTGGAAAAGTAAACAGCTTCTTTCAGCTGATCCAATAGATCATCAATGCGAGGAAGGGGATAATGATACTTGATCGTTATTTTATTCAGTGCTCTGTAATCAATGCATATACTCCATGAATCGTCCTTCTTTCTCACCAACACGATTGGAGATCTGCATGGTGATGTGCTTGGCCTTATGAACCCTTTTTCGAGCAACTTCTGTACCTACTTCTTGATCTTTGCATTCTCTAAATTAGATAACCTGTACAATCCAATGTTAGGCAATGGAGCATCTTGCTGCAAATGAATATCATGTACAATTTCCCGTTTGGGTGGCAGACCTTTAGGTTCTTGAAATAGGATATCATATTCTAAAACAACTCTTACTAAATCAAATTTCTATTTAGCATCACAGCCCTCAAATACATTGGTTTTTTCAGGTTTCTTTTCCTTTACAACCATCAATAAAAATTGCTTGCATGAATTTACAGTTCTTTTCATCTGCCCTAAGTTTATGAGAGTATAATTATTCTTGAGTTTATGAACTCTTACAATATATTCTATTCCATCTTTAACAAGTTGATTCTTATTTTCAGCTCTATAGAAAATGGCTTTTCTATCATACAAGTAAGGAATTCCTAAAAAAATTCCACATATATCCAAGGGAACGATATCTAACTCAACCTCATCTACAAATGCTGACCCAAAAGAAAACCTAAGTTTACATTGTCTATTCACTTGTAGCTTTTCTTTATCACATTCCCAACCTAATGGATATGGCTTCTTGTGAGGTGTGGTTAGTAATCCCATCTTCTTCACAATTGCTTCAAAATTCAAGTTTACTTGTGAGCCACTATCAAATAAAGTATCAATCTTTTGATGCTTGGAAATAACTCTAATATGAAAAATCTCATGTCTTTTCCTCTCATTTTGTTCACTATCAACAATTTGTGTAGAATTACTAGTAGATGCTTCAGAATTTTTACCTTTTATACCTGTGGCTGTGATTTTTGTTTCATCACTTAAGTCTCACCCCAAATCTTTTTGTATAGCAGCAACATTCTTCTTCTTCTTGCCATTGAACTTCTTGGGTTTCAGCTCTAGATGCAAAGACCAGCAATGTTCATCATCATGTCCCTCCTTCTTGTAGTGAGTACATGAAGGTTTGTCTTTCTGTACAACATTTGCCTTCCTCTCTTTCCATTTCTACTTCCTCTTTTCCTTGTTCTTGCTTGTAGTGGGTTTTGATGATCCCCCAATCTCTGGGTTCACATTCTTGCCTCTAGCCTCTAGATGTGTAGCTTGAATAGATACATCATCTATGCTAGTAGGTTTAAACATGAGAATGGTGTGCCTCAAATAGTTGTGTAGACCACCTATATACTTCAACAAAGTTTCAGGTGAGTCTAAAGAAATGCCTAGAATTAAAGCTCTTTTTCTAAATTCTTGGGTGTAGCTTTGTACACTTTGCCTTTTTAATTGGCATAGATTGATACATATAAGCTAGTGGATAGAATTGTTTTTTAATGGTAGAAACAAATTCACTACAGATAGAAATAATTTTACCATGCTTCTTCAAGTCAGCTTGTGTCTTGCCTTCCCACAAGACTAAGGAAGTTCCTCCAAGGCGTAGGCTGGCTAGCTGAATTTTACTCCTATCTGAATCAATATTCTGCACCCTACAATACACATCAATCTGTCTAATCTAGTTATCTAGCTTCTCTGCATTTAATTCTCCATCATATATTGGCAAATCAAATTTAACATCTAATTTAATCAAAGATGTTTTCTTCTTTTTATTTTCAGGGCTATTAGGAGGTGTGGATAGAGGAGTCTCTTTTCCTTTAGAATGGCCATCTAGAAGAGATTCTTCTATTCCTTTGTCTTGTTTGGAGGTTGAAGAATCTTCACATCTACCTTTCTTAAATTCTCGATACATCTCTTCTACCATGGCTCTCATGGTCATGAAACTGTCCATGAACTGAGAGTCTGATTCCAAGGTATTTTCTTCTGCCATTTTCCTCCTAGGATAGACTCTTCCTATTTCTGGGTTAGCCTCAACCAATTCTCCTTCCCCTGATTTGAGCTTCGACCTAGTTATCATTCAAAAATCTAGCACAAGATTTTCTAACCTCATCAACCTAAAGCTCTAATACCACTTGATCTGGTAATGAGATCTAAGACATTTATTAAGGTGTTATTGACTTATGTGCATGGATGTGCCTATGGTAGTTTATGCAATGGATTGATAAGGTTGCGAAATACACAGACAATGAAGCAGTAAAGAAGCATAATAGACTAACACACATAAAAACATCAAATTTAATATGGATTTCACCCAACACTCCTGGCTACATCTCCTGGTCCAGCCTTTAGTGGTGGCCACTCTATTGTGTCTTTAAAACATAGTTTTACAATAGTGAGCTCAATTTGAGGCTCACACACAACATATACAACAAAAAAAGTTTTGCTTGAACCTCTTAAGACTCTCTGAGTACATAGACTCTCTCAATCACTCTTTGTCTTAGCATTGCCTTCAATACTGCTTGCTTCTGTTTGCTCTTTGTCTGTGGCTTTAAAGCCAATCTACGTTGCCCGTTCATTTCAACTTCTTGGCTTTCTGTCTTCCTGACCTCTGTCCAATCAGATCCATTTCTAAGCGTTAGCAATCATTGCTAAATGCTTCTAGGGATGGTGGCCACCTGTACTGTAACAGGATAGGTCATCGGGCGTTTGAAATTCCAAAATTGGTCATTTTCTGTTAACACAGGGAAACGCTATAAAACTGTGAAAATCACCCAAAACGATGTTTATCGGACTTCGAAAGTCCTCAGATTCGTTCTATTCTGCTATCGGGTCTGCCTGTAAGTCGATATAATATCTCCATCGTTGATCTAGGAGATCCAGATCCAACAGTCGTGGTTCATTTTGAGCAACTCTTTCATACAAGGGTTAACCGCCCGATGAGGGTGGTTTTCTCTCTCCTCACCTTGGACACGTGGAAACCATTATATGGGATTGGGCGGAGCTCGGCCCAAACCACTTACCGCCCTTGGCCCACCCAAAATCCCGCTCATATAGTGATTTCTCTTTGTACTGAAAATACAAAACATTGAAATTCCTGCTTATTGGACTTGAAATCATATGTAACAATATTAATAAACCCTTTCAGGTCCGTAATATTGCATTGACACTTCATCCTTGGTATTTCACTTAATAAACAAAATACACAAATATAAAGTAAATGGTAGTTTCCCAGAACTCAAATCATATCAAATGTGGTTTATAATGTTATCGGGTTCGGTCAATCACATCGCATATATGTATAAGCCCCGCGTGATTGTGTTTTCTGATTGCGATTTGGCAATGCATCATGGGTCGTCGATCTGCGCACTTGATCGATGGTCCTTTTTTACTCCGCCAATCGCCATCACAAGTTCCTAAGGGTCTACACCGATATCCGCTGATTTCCACCACCGATTGCGATTCACCGATCAGATCTGGGCCATTGATCAGCCAGATGAAAGGCTGTGCTCTTCCTCAGTCAGTTGTCCATCAATTCCCACAGACTTGACCAAAAATTCCCAACAAATGAGGAGTCTCGATCAGATACTATGAAAGTGGGTAACCCAAAATGTACCCAGACATGCTGAAAGAACAATTTCGTTGTTTGTTCAGCTGTAATCTGTTTGTTACAAGGTATTAAAATACACATTTTGCTGAACCTATCCACAATAACATATAAATAGTCATGACCTTTTTTATATTTTGGTAGTCCTCCAACAAAGTCCATGGAAACACTTTCCCAAGGACGAGAAGGAACGAGAAGTGAAGTGTACAAGCCTAGTTTTCTATTGTTGGGCTTGCTTTTAGCACACATGGTATGCCCTTTTACATATCTAGAAACTGTTTTATGCAATTTTGGCCAATAGCAGAATCTTTGCAGCTGTGCAACTGTTTTAATTACACAAAAATGACCTGATATCAGAGAAGTATGTGCTTCCCTAATTATGTTAACCCTTTCAGTTTGTGGAATGCATAGCTTTCCCAAATGATACAAGAGTTGGTCCTTAACATAATAGTCCAATTCTTCGACTTTTTTACCATGACATAAAGTTTCATATACATCTTTAAAATCTATATCTTGAGCATACTGCTCAATGTAGCTTTCATGCATTACTGAGTTATGCTTAAGTATAGTTGATACATTTATAATTGGTCTAGACAACATATCTGCAACTTTATTGTGTATGCCCTTCTCATATCTGATGACTAGATGAAACTTTTGTAGGAAACCCATCCACCTATAGTGTCTTGATTGCTGCAATTTAGTTTGTGAGTGCAAATACTAAAGTGGTTGATGATCAGTATGTATAACTATTTCTTTGCCCATTAAGTAATGTTTCCACTTTTTTACACTCTGTACTAATGCATACAATTCTTTATTATATGTGGGATAATTAACTGCTACAGAATTAAATGTCTCAGAATGGTGGCATATGGGTTTACCTGATCCAGGTGGATATTGGTGGCCACCTGCCAAGTCCACCTAGACCCCCACCATTGTCCCTCTTGACATTTTCAGTTTCCTTAATTATAGCACAATTTACTATTTTTAGTAGTTTTCGGGTCCTAAACTTCCGGAGCTGTTTTGAGGCCCTAAACGACGTTTTTTGGGAAATCCCGCTCTACGATTTTTTAGATAAAAAATCGTTGTTTGCATTATAGTCCTCAGAAAGATCTTTTCAACGGGCTATCATGCGCGTAAAACGGAGATCGTATGCCAAAGTTACGACCCCGGGAAGTTGATGTACCAATTTACCCAAACGGGGCCCATAGTTTGGCGTTTTCATCTTCTAGGGTTAGGTTTTGGAATGTTAAGGGTTTTCCATTGTTTCTCAATAATAAATAGGCCTTCGAGCCTCATTGTAAAGACAGTTCGAAACAGTTCAGAGGCATGTAGCCGACACATCTCTTCTCAGAGATAAGCTACCATCGCCCTAGCTGGGTCATTTCTATTTGTAAGCATATTTCAGTATTCTCCATTAGTGAAATGAAGTATTATTTCCGCTGCATCTCTATTTTTATGGTTATCGCATCTCTGTATTTATGGTTATCTCTGTAATCTATTGCGTTCCTGCTTAAATCTGGATCAGTGGTATCAGAGCGGTCTGCTTTTTCTCTGTTTTTCTTTGCATGTCCCCGACGAGGTCGGGATATAAGGAGTTAGGGCTTGAGCTGGTTGAACCCTTGCAAGACCAGCCTCGCAAATCTCGACGGCCTCCCATGGCGGATAAGAAGAAAGACGAGGGAGCAGGAGATCCCATCAAAATCTTGCTCGAAGAAGCCCTCGAGCGACAACGGAACGCGATGATGGACAACTTTTCCCAAATCCTTCAGCGGCTACCCAAAGGTGTCGCATCAGCTTCCAGCAGCTACTCTGGAAACGCCACACCGTTTAAGGTACAAGTTAATTTTGAAATCCCCATCTTCGAGGGTCAAATAGATGCAGATGCCGTAGATAAATGGTTAAATCTGCTAGATGGGTATTTTTCTGTTCATGAATTTTCAAGTCGGGAAAAGATTGTTTTCGCTCTTCTCAAAGCAGCCCCCCACGTCAAGGACTAGTGGGAGACCTACTGCGAGCAGAAGGATGAAACTACAGGCTCGCTATTCTTAGCCGCACCCACCTGGAATTCATTCCGAGATGCCATCAAGGAGCAATACTACCCTGTTGGAAGCTATGAGGATGAATACATAAAGTGGACCACGCTGCGGCAGGGAAGGGATCAAGATGTGCCAGAGTTCACCAATCTTTTCCATACCCTTCGCACGAAGTTGGGTATCAAGGATTCGGAGCAGCATCTGATACTCAAATACCACGGCTGCCTGCACAAGTACATCCAGGAAGAAATGGAATTCCTGAACATCTCATCGCTCGGCATAGCATACCGATATGCCGTCAAGATCGAGCAGAAGTTTAAACAAAAGAAGCGAGACTTTGGATCTACAAATCCAAAGCAAGGGAAAGGTGCTCCTAAACCACAGAACAAGGGACAAAGCCAAGGCGGGGCAGCCCAAGACAACCCGCAAAAGCTACAAGCAAAGAACAGTGCCGCAAAGCCGAAAAAGGACACGGGAAAATGGTGTGAGTTCCATAAGAGCTCCACTCACAACACAAGTGAGTGTCGGGCCAAGCAGTCACTGATGGCCGAACTAAAGGTTTCAGAATCAGATGCATGTTCCGACTCTGAGTCAGAAACAGACAAGGGGAATGACAAAGGGAAGCAGATCATTGATGCGGATCCCAACGCCACTGTTGCTACTGCCAAGATCCAGAAAAATGAACCCGAAGATCCAGAGGAGGAGGAGCGTCTCTTCCACTCCCAGATGTGGGTAAGGGGCTCCCCACTACAGTTCATTGTCGATAGCGGGAGCCAAAAGAACCTCATTTCGGCAGAGGTCGTGAAGCGGTTGGGCTTACCGACCACAGCACATCCACAACCGTACACTATCGGGTGGCTGCACCAAGGACGGGATCTTCGCGTGAGCCAACAGTGTCGCCTTCCATACAACATCAAGCCCTTCACAGATGAGGTATTGTGTGACATTGCTCCGCTTGAAGTTTGTGATGTATTATTAGGACAACCATACTTGTGGAAGCGACATGCTGTGTATGAATCAAGGCCCCGTGCTGTTATTATTACTTTGGGAAATCAGTTGTACAGGATACCAGAGGTAGCACCGCCTACTGCCATCTCTTTGATTACTGCAAAACAATGCAGTAAGCTCATTTCCAAAACTGGAAAATTTGTTTTCCTGATGATACGCCCTCAAGGAAAGAAGAAGACGGTGGCCACAACCTCCAGACAGGGCCCCTCTGCACGACAACTACAGATGGACAAGGTCGTGGAGGAGTACGAGGACATCTTCACCTCCCCCGTAGGGGTTCCTCTGCACTGTCAGGTCAAGCACTCCATCGATCTGACCCCAGGTGCACCCTTACCCAATGGACCAATTTATCAGCGCTCCGTTCTGGAGAACGATGAAATCAAGAGGCAGATTCAGGAGCTTCTGCAAAAAGGCCACATCTGTCCGAGTTCATCGCCTTGCGGGAGCCCAATTGTGTTGGTACAGAAGAAGGATGGGACTTGGAGACTCTGTATTGACTATCGAGTGCTGAACAAGATCACTGTCCGTAATAGGTACCCGATCCCGCGGATTGATGACCTCCTAGACCAACTAAAGGGAGCAAAATATTTCAGCAAGATTGATCTGAAGTCAGGATATCACCAGGTACCAATCGAACCCTCTGATGTGTGGAAGACTGCCTTCAAAGCCAAAGAGGGCCTTTTCGAATGGTTGGTTATGCCTTTCGGGTTGACAAATGCTCCTGCAACCTTCATGAGGCTAATGGATGACATCTTGCGGCCATACACCAACTCATTTGTAGTGGTATACTTGGATGACATTCTGATCTTCAGCCAGAGTTGGGAAGAGCACCTCCACCACATCCGACAGGTTCTCCAAACACTGCGGCAACACAAGCTATGTGCCAATTTGGAGAAATGCACTTTTGGCATGACCCAGGTTCAGTATTTGGGATACATTATTGATGAACAGGGGGTGCATGTGGATCCAGCCAAGATCAAAGTCATTCGGGATTGGCCACCTCCGACCACTTTGACAGAGCTCCGCAGCTTTCTAGGTCTTGCCAACTTCTACCGCAGGTTCGTGTTGGGTTTTTCTCATATCACTTGGCCTTTGAGTCAAGTCACCAAGGGTGGGGCAAAGGCAAAATTCTTTTGGTCTGAATCTCAACAGAAGGCATTCATAGAGTTGAAAGATCGCCTCTGCACAGCACCAGTGCTCGCTTTACTAGATTTACAACAACCATTTGAGGTCGAGACAGATGCCTCTGACTATGCTATTGGGGCAGTCCTTACTCAACACGGGCATCCTGTGGCATATCACAGTGAAACACTTTCAGACACGGTCCGGAAGTATCCCACTTATGATAAAGAGATGTATTCCATTGTACAGGCTTGTCGGCAATGGAAGCACTACATTTTGGGGAAGGAAACGGTCATCCACACAAACCACCGACCCCTACAGTTCATACAGACCCAAGGGAAATTGCAGAATGATCGCCATCAGAAGTGGTCCACATACCTACAACAGTTCCATTTGAATATCAAGTATAAGAAGGGCAACACTAATAATGTTGCAGATTGCCTCAGCCAACCACCGATCATGGCGTTAACCACCGTCCTCAACTCTTGTGGGCACGAGACTTCTGATTGGCCACTGCTCTACAAAAGCGACCCGGAATTCGGCCACACATACCAGAACCTCTTGGAGGGTCAGCACATTCCAGATTTTCACCTCCAGGACGACCTGTTATGCCACTTGGGTCACCTTTGTGTTCCTTCAAGCGAGCGTGCCAAGATGATTTGGGAAGCACACTATAGTCGAGTTGCTGGTCATTTCGGGGTCGAGAAAACAGTGGCAGTGCTGCAAAAGTATTTCTATTGGCCGAATCTTCGACAGGATGTTGGGAAGTACATCAGATCATGTACTGCCTATGCCATTGCCAAACCGAGCATCAAGAAGCAAGGCCTCTATACCCCACTGCCTACCCCTAGCCAACCTTGGGAATCCATCTCCATGGATTACATGTCTGGCCTTCCTTCCACTAAGCATGGAAATGACTGTGTTTTTGTAGTCGTCGACAGGTTCTCGAAGATGGCCATCATGGCGGCCTGCAAGAAGAACATCACAGCAGAAGCCACTACTAAACTCTTCTTTGAACGAGTTTGGGTGCACTTTGGGATTCCACAGTCTATCATCTCAGATCGGGACAGTCGGTTCCTCAGTACATTTTGGTCTAGTCTCTGGTCAATGCTGGACACCAAACTCACTAAGTCCACCGCCTTCCATCCTCAAACTGATGGCCAGACAGAGGTTGTCAATAGGATGATTGTACACATTCTGCGCATGTACAACTCAAAGCATCCACGCACATGGGACGAGAGCCTCCCCTATGTTCAGCACAGCTACAACCGAGCTCTTCACAGCTCCATTGGCCATAGCCCTTTTCAGGTGGGCTTGGGATTCCAGCCATTATGCCCCATTGATGTGGCCATGCCATTTGCAGCTACTCACGCAGATTCTGCTCATGTCCAGTATGAAACAAACAAGGCGACCAGCTTCATTGAGCACATCCAACATATTCGCCAGCAGGTCCATGACATTCTGGAGAAATCAAATGCCAAGTTCAAGCAGCGACATGATCAACATCGAGTGCCACACAAGTTCCAGGTGGGTGACAAAGTCTGGTTGCATTTACAAAAGGAATGCCTTACTGGAGCCTATCGGAAACTGAGACCACTCCGATATGGTCCCTACACCCTTACTAAGGCTGTGGGAGACAATGCATTTGAACTCAGCATTCCCCCATTCCTTGGCCTGCACCCAGTGTTCAATGTGGACCGCTTTCGGCCATACTTTCCACCATTGCTAGATACATCCGACATTGCAGAACAGCTCACCCCCACAGAATTAAATCCAAATTGCATGGAACAAGCTGCAACTGATCGAATCATGGACACACAGATCAAGAATACTCGCCGACAGAATATTCAACTGTATCGAGTTGTCAAAGCAGGCCAACTCCTTCACAATGGCAAGTGGCTCACCAGGGACCAAGTTCAGCAAAAGTTTCCCCATCTCATGGAGGAACTCAACGCAATGGGGACCATTGCTTCCTAAGGGGGGAGGAATGATCTAGGTGGATATTGGTGGCCACCTGCCAAGTCCACCTAGACCCCCACCATTGTCCCTCTTGACATTTTCAGTTTCCTTAATTATAGCACAATTTACTATTTTTAGCAGTTTTCGGGTCCTAAACTTTCGGAGCTGTTTTGAGGCCCTAAACGACGTTTTTTGGGAAATCCTGCTCTTGTGATTTTTTAGATAAAAAATCATTGTTTGCGTTATAGTCCTCAGAAAGATCTTTTCAACAGGCTATCATGCGCGTAAAACGGAGATCGTATGCCAAAGTTACGACCCCGGGAAGTTGATGTACCAATTTACCCAAACGGGGTCCATAGTTTGGCGTTTTCATCTTCTAGGGTTAGGTTTTGGAATGTTAAGGGTTTTCCATTGTTTCTCAATAATAAATAGGCCTTCGAGCCTCATTGTAAAGACAGTTCGGAACAGTTCAGAGGCATGTAGCCGACACATCTCTTCTCAGAGATAAGCTACCATCGCCCTAGCTGGGTCATTTCTATTTGTAAGCATATTTCAGTATTCTCCATTAGTGAAATGAAGTATTATTTCCGCTGCATCTCTATTTTTATGGTTATCGCATCTCTGTATTTATGGTTATCTCTGTAATCTATTGTGTTCCTGCTTAAATCTGGATCATTACCATGTTGCATCGACATTGCTCCCATGGCATAGTCACTGGCATCTGTTTCGATCTCAAATGATCTTTGAGGATCTAGCAACACTAGTACTAGTGCTGAACTAACCTTTTCTTTCAAGGTGTCAAAGGCTTTCTATTGTTTGCCTCCCCACTGAAACACATTTTTCAATCCTATTAAAGCATGTAAGGGAGCTACAATTAAGGAAAAGTTAGCAATAAACTTTCTCCAATATTGTGCTGCTCCTAGGAAGCATCTAACTTCTGCAGCAGATTTGGGTTTAGGCTAGTTTACAATGACTTCAACCTTAGAGGGATCTATCTTCAATTCACCACCCCCTACAATATGACCCAAATAATTCAAATATGTTTTTCCAAATTCACATTTTGATAATTTAACATAGAGATTTTCTTTTTCCAAAACATCCAGAGTCTGCTTTACATGCTTCAAATGTTCTTCCCATGTTTTACTGAAAACAAGAATGTCATCGAAATATACAATTACAAAATCATCAATAAAAGGCCTCAGTACATCCTTTATAACTCTCATGAAAGTGGCAGGAGCATTAGTTAAGCCAAAAGGCATAACTAGCTGATCTGAAAATCACTTGTGAGTGATCTCAGTTAATTAACGCACGTATTACAGACTCATGTGCTGGTGTGTGTGTCTATTATCTTAGGCAACGGATCGATAAGATTGCAAAATAAATAGACACTGGAAAACAATAAGAGAAACACAACAAGCAAATGCAAAACACAACAATTTAATAAGGAGTTCACCCAATCCTCCTGGGCTACGTCTCCTGGTCTAGCTTTCAATGGTGGCCTTCTTTTATTGTGTCTTTAAGCAGAGTTTTTACAATGAAGAGCTCAATGTGAGTCTCTTGTAGCAGATGATGCTTAGTAGGGTGGTACTTGGATTCCCCAAGCCACTGGAGTACACAGACTCCCCCTTACCAAGTCTCGACCTCAACTAGTCTTGATGGGATGAGTCCAATTCGGTACTCAGTTCCCAACATATATCCTCACAGGGATTGCTTGAACCTCTCAAGCCTTCTCAATTCTGTCTGCTCGATGTTGCCTTAGCTATGCAAGTCAGTTTGACTTCTATTCTCTGCTTCTTGCTTCACTCTTTGTTTTGTGTCTTTTGTCTCCTTCGTCTTTGTTCTTTGTTTGTTCATGGCTTAAACAAAATCCATCCCTTGACTGTTCACTTCCTCTTCCGTCCCTTCGGTTCGCCTGTCTATGTTCACTTGGAATTCCCTGCTTCTATGTCATCGCCACTATGTAACATTTCACAGGAGGTGGCCACTTGTCCTCTCACAAACTGAGCACCATCTCTTCCTCGAACGGTTCGTTACTTCGATTACTTTGTGAAATGATTCATCCGCCAGCTCAGTGATCAAATTGGACTTTAAACTTTTATGTTTTGTAGTTTATTTCTCCCTCTAAATCCAGTCTCCCATCGGGTGCAATCTCCGTCGTTAGATCTGGGGCCTCCAAATCCTACGGTTATCGCTTTTATCGCACAGTTGATTTGCTCGAACATTAGCTCACGATAGAGTGGTTTTCTCTCTCATCCACTGGACACGTGTCACTCGGTGTATGGAATTGCTTGGTCCTCTGACAAATCTGCTTATCGCTTGAAATTCCTCCGATATTCGGTTTTGGAGCTCGGGACCTACCTTCTGTTTTAGCGCTTTTCCCACAATTTTCCAGTTTCCCTTGTGACCGTGCACTCAGGGCTTTTCCTTCTCGAGGGGTTTTGCCCAGTGATGCACGATTAGTGCTTTGTGCTAATCGTGCATCAAAAACAACCTCTATTTCTTGATCTAGTCTTCCTAATTGCTAGTTTGTGCCACTGCGCGGTCTCCATGGGCCAACGGTCAGTGCACTTTGACCGAGGTCCTCATTGTTCCACGCTGGCTACAAACTGCCACTGTCTAGAGTTCCTTCCTGATAGCTCGTTGTTCATAAGAGTTTGAAGTCTGCCATGATTTGAAACAGTCATAGAACTCTGATAGTTTTCATGGATCCAATTCGGATCACGGCCTTCCCATTGAAAAAGCTTTTGGACCACAAAAAGTTGGTTTTTAAGCATAGACTAAGTGAGGGTACAATTGTCTCACTTGTCCAATCTCTATCCACTTTTCATTACTTAGATTTGAACCCTTGAGCCCAACTCTGAGGTACTCAACATCTCCCTTGTACATCGTTCTCACCTTCCTATCCAGAACTGTGTCTTCCTGCAATTCATTAAGATACTCAGGTAGCAAGTCATCAATAGAAAGCAATTGACTCTCTTCTTCGGGATCCCCAATTAGTGAAGGTTCAAACAATCTCAAGCTATCTGCATTTATGACTGAGTAGATGTGCATGTACACTGGTAGATCAAGGCAAAAAGCATTCTCACGAATTTTCTCAAGTATCTTGAAAGGTCCATTCCTGATAGGCTTTAGCTTTTTACCTTCACCTTGCATTTTGTCCTTGTTGATATACAGCCAGACTTAATCACCAACTTGGAAACTATGTTTCATCCGATGCTTGTCATGCCTTGCCTTGTATTTGGCTTGGCTCTTTTCTAGCTGTTCCTGTACTGCCTCGTGAATCTCTTGGATTTGTTCAATGAACCTAGTTGCCTTGTCCACTTCGCTGTGTCCCTCAACTATTGTGTCCTTACCAAAGACAAAATCCAAGGGTGACTTGGGTGTAAAACCAAAACAGGTCTCAAAAGGAGATCTCTGTGTAGAAGAATGTTTGGCTCGGTTGTAAGCATGCTGCACGTAACACAAATGTTCATCCCAAAGCTTAGGATATTTGCTACAATATCCTCTGTGTAACTGGATTACTTTCCTGTTGACTACTTCTGTCTGGCCATCGGTTTGTGGATGGAAATTTGTGCTTTTCTTCAGTTTGGTGTCCATCAGTTCCCACAAATCGGGTGTCTCGATCAGATATAACGGAAGTGGGTAATCCAAAATGAACCCATACATGTTGAAACAATAGTTTTGCAGTTTGTTTAGCTGTAATCTGTTTATTACAAGGTATCAAAATACACATTTTGTTGAACCTATCCACAACAACATACAGATAATCATGACCTTTCCTAGATTTACGTAGTCCTCCGACAAAATACATGGAAACACTTTCCCAAGGATGAGAAGGAACTGGTAATGGAGTGTACAAGCCTAGTTTTCTATTTTTGGGCTTTCTTTTAGCACACATAGTACACCCTCTTAGATATCTAGAAACTATCTTGTTCATTTTTGGCCAATAACAAAATCTTTGGAGCTGTGCAACTGTTTTACTTACCCCAAAGTGACCTGATATTAGAGAAGTGTGTGCTTCTCGAATTATCTTTACTCTTTCAGTTTGTGGAATGCATAACTTCCCACAATGATATAGGAGTTGTTCCTTAATATGATAATCCAATTCTTCTACTTGTTTGCCTTGACTTAAAGTTGCATATACATATTTAAAGTCTATATCTTGAACATATTGTTCGATGTAGCTCTCATGTAACACAGAATTATGCTTAAGTATAGTAGATGCATTCATAATGGGTCTAGATAACATATCTACAACTTTATTGTGTATGCCCTTTTTATATCTGATGACTAAATGAAACTGTTGTAGAAAACCCATCCATCTATAGTGTCTTGATTTCTGCAACTTAGTTTGGGAGTGTAGATATTGAAGTGGTTGATGATTAGTATGTATTACTGTCTCTTTTCCCATTAAGTAATGTTTCCACTTTTTCACACTCTATACTAATGCATACAATTCTTTATCATATGTAGGATAGTTAACTACTACAGAATTAAATGTCTCAGAATGATAACATATGGGTTTACCGTGCTGTATCAACACTGCTCCCATGGCATAGTCACTGGCATCCGTTTGGATCTAAAAGGGTCTTTGAAGATCAGGTAGTGCTAGTACTGGTGTTGTACTAATCTTTTCTTTCAAGGTGTTGAAGGCTTTCTGCTGTTTGCCTCCCCACTGAAACACCTTGTTCAATCCTGTTAAAGCATGTAAGGGAGTTGTAATTAAGGAAAAGTTAGAAATGAACTTTCTCCAATATTGTGCTGCTCCTAAGAAGCTCCTAACTTCTGTAGCAGATTTGGGTTTAGGCCAGTTTACAATGACTACCACCTTAGAGGGATCTATCTTCAATTCACCACCCCCTACTATATGTCCCAAATAATTCAAAGATGTTTTGCCAAATTCACATTTTGAGAGTTTAACATAAATTTTTTCTCTTTTCAAAACATCTAGTGTCTGCTTAACATGCTCTAAATGTTCTTCCCATGTTTTTCTAAATATTAGAATGTCATTCAGATATACAATAACAAAATCATCAAGAAAAGGTCTGAGTACATCATTCATTATTCTCATGAAAGTAGCAAGAGCATTAGTTAAGCCAAAAGGCATAACCAGCCACTCATACAATCCCTGCTTTGTTTTGAAAGAAGTCTTCCATGCATCTTGTTATGCAACTCTGACCTGATGATATCCACTATGCAAATCTAACTTGGAAAAATAAACAACTTCTTTCAATTGATCTAATAGATCATCTATGTGAGGAAGGGGATAACGATTTTTGTTTGTTATCTTATTCAGTTCTTGGTAATCAATGCACATTCTCCACAAGCCATCTTTCTTTCTTACCAAAATGATTGGAGATCCACATGGTGATGTGCTAGGTCTGATGAACCCCTTCTCAAGCAACTCCTGCACCTTCTTCTTGATTTCTGCATTCTCTAAAGTGGACAACCTGTGCATTCCAATGTTAGTCAATGGAGCATCTTGCTACAAATTAATTTCATGCACTATTTCCTTTTTGGGTGGCAGACCTTTAGGTTCTTAAAACAAGATATCATACTCTGAAGCAACTTTTTCTAAATCAACTTTATGTTTAACATCACAACCCTCAAATACATTGGTTTTATCAGGTTTCTTTTCCTTTACAACCATCCGTAAAAATTGTTTGCATGAATTTATCATTCGTTTCATCTGCCCTGAGTTTATGAGAGTGTAATTATTCTTGAGCTTATGAGCTCTTACAAAGTATTTGATTCCATCTATAATGAGTAGATACTTGTTCTTAGCTCTATAGAAAATATCTTTTCTATCATACAAGTAAGGACTTCCTAAAACAATTCCACATATATCCAAAGGAATTATATCTAACTCGACCTCATCTACAAATGCTAACCCAAAAGAAAACTTGAGTTTGCATTGTCTAGTCACTTGTAGTTGTGCTTTATCATTTAACCATCCTAATGGGTATGGTTTCTTGTGAGGTGTTGTCAGTAATCCCAACTTCTTTACAATTGCTTCAGAAATCAAATTTACTTGTGAGCCACTATCAAACAAAGTATCAATCTTTTGATGTTTGGAAATAACTCGAATATGGAAAATCTCATGCCTTTTTCTCTTTTTGATGCAGGAAAGTGTTCCCTTTGTGGACAGAAGCAACCCCTCTAGCCCTAGAGTGGGTCTAGTCACAAACAAGGATAGATCAACAATAGCTTTCCTTAAACAGTCATAGTTGGAGGCCTACCTCAACCGGTGGTTGATGGAGTTCCGTTGCGCTGCTCCAGCTTCCGCTTCCTTCTCCTAATGAGTAATCAAGCTGAAACAATGCAAAGGAAATACAACAAAGCACGTAACCGGAACAACAATGATCTATTTACTCACAAAGTCAAGAAGTCATGAGCTATCAAGTACATTACATACAAGACATAGGAAAACATCATTGATTGCATTAATTATAAAATAAGAGTAAGCTTACAACCAAAGTCTTGACGTTACAAGCCTTCTCAGAGGAACCCGGCCAGCATGTTCCTCAATCATTCACTCTTGAAGATAGTGTTATCTCAAAATCAGACCTTGGAAGGCTGCTGATTAGGTAGACTTAAAGTAACTCTTTCAAACCTACTTTAGGCTGAGGCTTAGCCTCCCCAACCTGAGAGGGCTCTCTCAAAGGATTAATGATTTTTGATTATGATTAAGATGGCTAACTCTTGTGAAACAAAGATAAAAATGTGAGTGGTGGAAACACAATTAGAAAGTATCCATTGGGATTATGGAGTTAGATATGCTTCAGTATTAACAGTAAGGTCAACTCTACATAGAAGTTAGGGCATTTAGAACTCAATGCATGTAGAAAACACCAGACATACAAAGGACCAACACAGTTTATGAATGAATGAAGGAAATTAGAGCACTGTTAGTGATTTCTAAGTAATCCCACATTCATACCACTGAATATAATAGGAAGAGAACAATACAATCCATTCCAAGCATCAAATTCCTTCTGATTCCTGAGAAGCAAAGCCAAAGTATTGTATTACTAAAAAACAAAGTCTTTACATAAAGCCAAATATCAGAGCTTTTCTCAATAAATTTCCAACCCTTTGTGCATTACATCTTCTCCAATATATAGAGTTCATTACATGACCTAGATTCCTCCTCAAGCATGAGGGGAACTCAAATTCATCCTACTATGACACCTATTGATACTTAAGACTAACTATTAAATGCAAATGACAGCTAACTAGCAGTCCTAGAGACCTAATACAACTAGGAGTGTAACTCCTTATCATGATTACAACAACCTTATCTAAGAATTTAAAGCATTATTGACAACTTGCAACCTCAAGAAGTCGAATTTGATGAAGCCTCCCACGTGGTCATCTGACTGCTGAAGACAAACCCTAGAAATTAGGGAACATGTTTCCCTGTTTTTAGGTTTAGGATCCCTGAAAATGGCACGTGGGACAGAGCCTTTATCTCCTCATCCATGACACATTTTTTGAAACTGAAGGAGTTTTTTGTAGTCCATGCTGTCTAGAACAAAAATCTCTCTTGTTTTTTTAAAACACTTCTCCAGCTGTCCAGAATCTGTCCTTGAAACACACGTGTCAAACAGGAAAAATCCATTCTCTGAATTTTGGGTTTCAAAGAAAGCTTATTATCTCCCAACTGAAAAAACTTATGAATAAATTGAGATAGGTTATTGTAGCGGGAGAGTTGATGAAGAGAAACCTCCTTCATAATTCCAAAATACCTTTTCATGTGACCATAAAATGATCTTGAAAAAGACTGCTAAAACCAGAAGACCAAGCTTGACTTTCAGCAGTTTCGTAGCGCACGTTTAACCATAAATTCCTCCCACCTCAAAACGAATTTGAAGAAAAGGAAAGAGGTTTTTTTATTTTAGTATGTTAGGAAGAAAAACCTCTTTTAATTTTCAAAATTGAGTTCTCATCTGCTCAGTACCCCTTCTGGAAGTGGACTAGTAAACGCAGAACGCAGAGTTTTTATGCTGAAACAGGGTTTTTCAGGGATTTCTTTAGCGCGCTACGAAAACTCCTAGTTCAGGGATTTCGTAGCTAGTTTCAAAATTTGTCCAAAATGATGTGAAATATGACTTCTAAACTCCTGGTAAGGCTTCTAGAACATGGAATGAGGTCATCAAACATTATTTGGAAAAGAGATATGACCTTAAAAGACTTCTAACCTTATGACCTAACCCTTAAAGCATGAAATGACCTAGAGGCCCTTTAACACCATGACTAGAAGAAGGGTTTTTAAATGAGAATGGCACTAATTGTGATGAGATGACTCAAAACTTATAAGACTATGACTAGAAACAAGGCAACTTTCCAAAGCTTAGAGACAAAGATTTTAGGGTGATAACAGTGGCTCCACTAGGGATAGTGTGCCCTTGTGGTATACTAAGAACTTGTAGCTCTAGTGCCGCTATCCATCCTCTAGAATAAAACTCTGAATCTCTACCCAATTTTCTCCTCAAGCCTTTAATGATTTCTGAACGAAGAATTCAAACTGCACCTACTGAAACAGATGCTCAGTCAACCTTGAGCTTATTTGCATTTTCCTACCTACCTACTAGCTGCAATTTCCACTTTAGGTCAAGCAACATGATATTTCCAATAAAGCCAATCAATTGTCCTTTCTGATATTGGAGGCTCTTGACTACATTCAACCTCAAAATAACCATGATAGTGAGATGACCAAATCAACTTATAATGTATATGATCTTCATAATGCAAATGAAAATGAAATATTGATGTGAAAAACTTTGCCATGTATTCATTTATAGGGTCAAAGAAAACATGGTTATTTTGATAATCATCATAACATTCTATCTCTTTAGACAACTGATCCTCAGCCACAAAAAATTCCTTTGATGTGCTATCCAACTGCCTTTCTGCATGATTCCCATAGACAATGTAATTTTCTTCATTATAAAGATCATTCTTTGATGCAAGCTGCTGCAAGGAATTACAAAAATGAACAACCTTTTCCTCTGCCTGAGGGTTATAAAAGCTATCTTCCAGTACTTTTCCTTGGTGTTTGCAATCAATTTCATACTCATTGTGATCAAAATCTTGGCAAGTTTGCTGCATCTTCTCATTTATATCAAAGGATGAAACATGGTTTTCATAAGTAAACCCCTGCTGATCTTTATGTTGCATTTCATGAGATGTTATACTTTCTTCTTGGTGTTGAAATGCATTGTTATGAAGAGCCTCTAAAATTTCTTCATCCATAAATTCATCATCATCATAACAATCCTCCAAGTACTGAATAAGACTTAAAGAATGTCTAAAGCAATCTTTGAGCAACAATAAGGAAGGATGACATTCTTTATACATCTCATAGAATTCATCATGAAAATTAGCAAGTGAACATATTGGACCATTTTCCAAACCTTTATACCAAGACCATGCTTTTCCTTCTAAAGTGGTCATAAACATCTTCATGAGACAATCTTCAGGGAAATGAACCTTAAGAGTGCGTACATGCATATGGAACCTAACCAAATGAAGAGCATCATTGTCTTTCTTTTCATCTTTGAATATCAGAAGATCCTCTAACCAATCAACCTTTGGCATAGGATTTGGAAAACCAGGGATATGAGACCAATTCATAGGAGCATACCTGGCATTCATTCTTGCAGTGGAACTCATCTTGAAACTTCATCAAGCTACTGATCTTCTAGAAATGGAGTCACCTTCCAATTTCTTATTCGATGTGTGGAGTCGCCAAGGTAGTTTTGCAACCTCAAAAAGATGTCTGAGCTCCTACTACCTTCAGAAGTTCAGCTTCTTGATTTCGGGAATGAATAGACTTCAGGCTCCCGATAGACGCACCAAAATGTTATCTCAAAATCAAACCCTGGAAGGCTGCTGATTAGGTAGACTTCAAAGTGGTCATCACAATATCATAGTTGCTCTGAACTCCGATGTAGTAAAAAAAACTCAAATATCAGATAAGACAATTGATTGGCTACATTGGAAATTTCACATTGATTGAGCTGAAAGAAGTCTGAAATTGATAGAGTAGGTAGGTAGGAAAATGCAAATAAGCTCAAGGTTGACTGAGCATTTTTTCAGTAGATATAGATTTCTTTCTCCTACAATGGTCATCAAGCTTAAGCCCGAGGTGAAGGCCCAAGAAACTTAAAGGAGATGTTTGTCAAATTAATTTTTGTTTATCATAAGAGGATAAGGCACTGGAACTGCAGGTTCTTAGTGTACCACAAGGGCACACTATCCCAAGTGGAGCCACTGTTATCACTAAACAAATTAGAAAAAAAAGGGGTAAGGTAAGGAAGAATTGGTCTTGGTCACTTTCGTGTTCCTTTCATGCATAAGAAGCACTTGGCAAGCTTAGGGTTAGCATACATCAAAGTTCTCCATTTCAACTCAAGCAAGGCAGTTAGCACTCAAGAAGAAGAATGTAGCTTTGAGGAAGTCAAAAAGGAAATTGATGTCTACCAACCTTGAGATTTCCCAATTCAAGGAAAGGGCAAGGAAACATGCAATTTAAAACGAAAATTGAAGATCTGAAGACATAACTAAGCCAACATGAAGGACATTCTTAACCAAGAAAAATCACATAGAAAGTATGGTTAAGTCCTAAATTTTGATAGATTTCCTTTTGAAGTTTACTTTAAAAGAATGGTGTCTATGTTTTCAGTTTTGGACAACTTCATGGCAGATGGAATAGCCATTACAAGGAAAGGAAAGATCAAAAGAGTTAAATTTTTGGCCTCAAACTGTGTTTTTAAAATTACACAGCAGTTTCGTAGCGCGCTACGAAACTGCTGTAAATGATGCCTAATGCACAACAGTTTCGTAGCACGCTATGAAACTGCTGTGGTTGCATATTATGTTTTGGTAGACTAATTTTGGGATACAAAAGGAAATATTTTTGAAGAGGAATGTCTGAAAGGGGAGAATTTACAAGGTGTAAGTATCCAGCAAAGGCAAATCATAGCTAGTATTTTTCATGAGACATCAGGCAGCATTAAAGGGTTTTGTCTTCAAATGTATATATGGACAAGGTCTGAAGTGTCTGTAAAACATTATAATCCATGCAATTTTATGAAAAACAACAAGGATAATTGATTTCGAAGATCCTTGTGGAGACCAAAAGCAAAAAGGGAGGAACTTTGTCTCCTTGTTTTTACCAGTCAACTTCTAGAAGAGTTTCTGAGCAGTTAAAAACTCATCTCTGAAACATGAAAGAGGTTTTCATTCCTAAGATACTAAAGTACAAAAACCTCTTCCACTTTTTTCAAATCCATTATGATCTAGGAGAAATGAAGGACCAAACTTGCGTTACGAAACTGCTGTAGGTGCCGTTTTTCACAAGCATATTTCTCTGTTTTACACCTGTTTTTCAAAGACACATTCAAGGCAGTAGGAAAGGTGTTTCAAAAAACAAAGAGAGGTTTTTATTCAGCACGGATTGGTGCACAAAAGCCTCCTTCATTTTTTCCAAATACATTTTTTATGAGAAGATATGAGCTCTGTCCCAAGACCTATTTTTCAACCAGAACAGAGCAAGGAACAGTCTCCTAGTTTCTAGGAGCAGTAAAAGGATGAGTCATCAAGGGCCAGCTGGAGGGTTATGAGCACTATCAAATTCGAATTCATGGAGTTATAGGTGTCATAAGGAGTGTTTAACTCCTAGATAAGGTTGTTTTAATCATAATGAGGAGTTACACTCCTAATTGTTTTAGGTCTCTGGGACTACCAGTTAACAGTCAGTTTCATTTAATAATTAGTTTTAGGTGTCAATAGGTGTCATAATAGGTGGAATTCGAATTCCCCTCATGCTGGAGGAGGAATATTAGTTATTTAATGAACTCCATATATGGGAGTGAAGCCAATGTATCAAGGGTTGAATATTTTTCAGAGAAACTCTCTTATTGTGCTTTGGTGTAATACTTTGTTTCTAGTAATACAGTACTTGACTTTGCTTCTCAGGAATCAGAAGGGATTCAATGTTCATAATGTCTTGTGTTTTTCTTCTCTCTTTATCCATAGTGGTATGAATGTGTGATTACTTAGAAATCACTGATAGTGCTCTAACTTCCTTTACACATTTATAACCTGTGTGGTCCTATGCTTTCCTGATATATTCTCCATATGTTGAATTCCTATGCCCTAACTTCTACGTAAAGCTAACATTATTGTCAATACTGAAGCATATTTGACTCCATAAGCCCAATGGGTATTTTCTAATTGTGTTTTAACCTTCTTCACTGGTTCATTTTTTTCTTAGAGTTAGCCATCTTATTCATTATCAATATCTTTAATCTTGTGAGAGAGCCCTCTCAGGTTGGGGAGGCTAAGCCTCAGCCAAAAGTAGGTTTGAAAATGTTATCTCAAAATCATACCCTGATAGGTTGCTGATCAAGAAGACAACTTGCAACCTCAAGAAGTCAAATTTGATGAAGCCTCCCACGTGGTCATCTGATTGCTGAAGACAAACCCTAGAAATTAGGGAACATGTTTCCCTGTTTTTAGGTTTAGGATCCCTGAAAATGGCACGTGGGACAGAGCCTTTATCTCCTCATCCATGACACTTCGAAACTAAAGGGGGTTTTTGTAGTCCATGCTGTCTAGAACAAAAACCTCTCTTGTTTTTTTAAAACATTTCTCCAGCTGTCTAAAATCTGTCCTTGAAACACACGTGTCAAACAGGAAACATCCGTTCTCTGAATTTTGGGTTTCAAAGAAAGCTTATTATCTCCCAACTGAAAACACTTATGAAGAAATTGAGATAGTTTATTGTAGCTGGAGATTTTATGAAGAGAAAAATCCTTCATAATTCCAAAATACCTTTTCATGTGACCATAAAATGATCTTGAAAAAGACTGCTAAAACCAGAAGACCAAGCTTGACTTTCAACAATTTCGTAGCGCAAGTTTAACCATAAATTCCTCCCACCTCAGAACGAATTTGAAGAAAATGAAAGAGGTTTTTGTAGTTTGGTATGTTAGGAAGAAACACTTCTTTCAATTTTCAAAATTGAGTTCTCATCTGCTCAGGACCCCTTCTGGAAGTGGACTAGTAAACGCAGAAAGCAGAGTTTTTTAGGCTGAAACAGGCTTTTTCAGGGATTTCTTTAGCGTGCTACGAAAACTCCTAGTTCAGTGATTTCATAGCTAGTTTCAAAATTTGTCCAAAATGATGTTAAATATGACTTATAAACACCTGGTAAGGCTTCTAGAACATGGAATGAGGCTGTCAAACATTATTTGGAAAAGAGATATGACCTTAAAAGACTTCTAACCTTATGACCTAACCCTTAAAGCATCAAATGACCTAGAGACCCTTTAACACCATGACTAGAAGAAGGGTTTGTAAATGAGAATGACACTAATTTTGATGAGATGACCCAAAACTTATAAGACTATGACTAGAAACAAGGCAACTTTCCAAAGCTTAGAGACAAAGATTTTAGGGTGATAACAGATAGATCTCCCAACATACAAGTCTCTCTCACTCACATGTTTTACACAAGATTAAGGGCACTTCACAACCTTCCTCAAGATATCAACAATCCCACACTTGTCACACTCACACCATCTATCTAGCAAACTCACAAGCACTAACAACACTATCAGCAACTATTCCCAAGACTAAGAACTCCAAACTAGCAGCACATAGCAATGGTGAGAGTTTAAATAGGAGAAGGAGTCTCCATGAAAGGTGGAAGAGTAAGATTATCTCCAAGGAAGGTAGCACAAATGATGGAACAACCACGCCAGAGAAAGGAGGGTGACATAAACTAGGCCAACAACCAGGTTTGGAGTCATCTGGAAGGCCGACTGTTGGAACAAATTCGCCCAATTTGGATCATCGTGGGCACATAACTGGTCTTCCGCGCTGAAATCGCTATGGAATAACGTAGCTAGTCAGATCGACACTCAGGATTACAAGCAACAGTCACGCTGTCACATAAAATCTGACCATCACGGGAATCAGGTGTACCTCCACGATGGCAGCGCTTCTGGGCTGTTTTGGAGTGCCCTTCACTACGTCTATTAAGCCAACAGACATGATGAGGAAGAAACCTTTGGAAAAGTGGGTCATTTGGCAACATCAGAGAAAATTTGTCTAATATGAGCATGTATGACTTGGACACATGACACAGTAGGAAGACTGGAGTGAAGACAGTGACAAATTACTGTGTAACAGATGCCCCCTAAAGTATGAAGCCCGAGAGAGAGGGAGGGGTGAAATGCTTTATGAAATTGACTGAGCTGGAACACCATCTAGAAGAAACTGCACACAAGTACAACTAATATCTCTGATGATGAATTACATGTAGTCTAGGCATGGGCGCATCCATCCAAAAGACATACGAAATAGGTCTGTGGTATGGACGCAGCCATCCAGCTAATGAGACCATGATAATGATAAAGGTATGGTCGCAGCCATCCATGAAGACTCAGGTATGGTCGTAGCCATCCATGAAGACTCAGGTATGGTCGTAGCCATCCATCATTGAGGCATGTAATCATAAACCAATTCACACAGCCCAAACATATGTAATCTGAGTTCGGGGTCTTGAACCCATCTGATCATAGTACAAATTCTAACATGCGAATAGATGTGCTGAAGTCGAGCATGATAGAAAATCGCTTGATTACTGGTCAATGATGGAAACTGTTAACAAGCACGAGAGAAACCACCAATAATGCCAATGGTCCACAAGGTACTAGCTTAGCACAATCCACGAAGTGTGAAGAAGGAGCTGAATTCGAACACTTGTGGAATCACCCAATCGACGACCACTGATGAAATTCGACCGTCAGGTGCGAAGAACTTGCCATTGAGGCATGCAAGTTCTAAGGTACCAAAGGGGATCTCTAGATCAATCTCCTAGATAATGAGCTGATGTCGACAGGAGAAGACCTGTCGCAGGAGGGCCATAATGTTTCCCCCATTAATGACAAGGAACAAGAGGTAGATGGCGAAGTAGAGTATCAGAGGAGAATATGAGGGTGTAAGCTGCAGAAGGATTATACTCTTGAACATGTCGGCGACATGACTCCAGAGAGGGGGTGGCAGCATTCAGGCACCAAGGGATCAGAGGCTCTAAGGAGACGACATGAACCAGATGGAATGAGGCTAGAATGATGACCCAAACCCGTGGAAGGCCAAATGACGATGTATGGTTGTCCCAACCCGACAAGAAGCAAAAGTATCGATGTTCAAGAGTGACTAGCTACCATAGACAATCAATGATAAACCTGCTGTTGAGTCCAACCTAGTAACAGTTTAACAAGCCTAGGAAGGAGAGGCTCGAGTCTCGTCATGGTGATGAGTCCAATGTCGTTAGGGTTTAACGAGTCCGACATAGGTAAAACTCAGAGTATTTTTCATGTTTATAGAGTTTGAAAAATACACAGAAAATAAAACTCGAGGGGGGTCATTTTTCGTAGATTTGTGTCTCTCGAGCTCAAAAAAGTATAAAACGATACTCGAAAGAACCGCCCGACCATTACGATCAAGGAGTACCTTTCGTGACTAGTGAATTCGACTTGAAAAAGTAGAAAAGCGATTGAAATCACATTGTTTTGTAACCGATCACGAGCTTGAAATGACAAAGGCCCGGAAATCTTTTCGTTTTTAGACAGTCGGAAAAGAGCTGAAAGTAGACCTCCATTTTTATTCTCTTTAATGAGTCAAAAAGGGAAAAATATTCGGCAATCTTTTCATCTTTTACGTGTCAGAAAAGAGCTTAAAGGAGACTCATCCTGGAGGAATGAGTGGTATAAAGGGTAGCAACTAGTTCCGGTAATGGTGGAACTACTCAAAACATGTAATGGTCAAGAGGCTGGCTAATAACACCACTCATTACTGTGGTTCCTCAGGAAAAGAAAAAGCAACCAAGTGAAAGCATATGATCGGCCAAAGTGGTGGTGGCAATGGAATGAAACAACCAAGGCTCATCTAGCAAAATTTAGAGGATAAACGGCAATCATGAGATGTAAATCAAGTATGGGTTCATTTTTACACAAGCATGAACCATGGAGAACTCTACATGGATGTAGTTTCATGTTTACACAGGCTTGAAATGAAAAACTATGCTTGTTATAAGTTCGCATGCCCCCAGCATAATGACGCAAATCGAGGTACATGCCCCCAAGCTTTATTGCATTCAACGAGGTGGATGGAATGAAGGTTCACTTTCAAGATCTTGGAAAGACTCGACGTGGATTTTACGAGATCTTAATCAAAGACTTGATTTGGAAAGGGAGTGGTTTCATTTTTTAAGGAAGTTGAAACAGTAAAAGAACTATCCTCATAACCCTTGTTTCATTTTTTAACGAGGTTGACATAAGATCAAGAAACTATCCTCGGGCACCTTGTTTCATTTTTTAACGAGGTCGACACAAGAAAAGAACTATCCTCGGCACTCCTTGTTTCATTTTTTAACGAGGTTGACACAGGAACAAACTATCCTCATACACCTATTCATGGGCCACACGAGAACATGGCTCCCAAGAGGTCTTCGCGGGATGGAAGAGACGCACTCTGGGAGGAATACATGTCATGATGCACCAATGACAAATCAGGTTCCAATGCCCCCAGTACATGATGTACGAGACCATCTGCATGATCGGCAACAAATGAGGAGACGGAATGGGTAGCCACATAATTGACCTGTGGCAAGGAAGGCACTGCTTGCGAGCAAGAACCAAGAGGGGATGAGAGCTGCGCAGGAGGCACCGGGGGACTAAAGAACGATAATTGATCGATGGTCACCATTCTTCCATCGTGTGGAAAAATAACCACACAGAAAAGGGAAGAGACAAGGGCCCCCATGGCATAAACATAGTCACGGCCAAGGAGAAGGCTGAAATCTAAAGCACCTTGGATAACCATGATGTCTATATAGACGGTTTTACCCCCCAAAGTAATCGAAAGCTTTGGGAGGATCCCAAAAGGTTGACTGGTTCCTCCGTCAAACCCCAACAGATTCTGTGTGACTGGAACAAGCTGTGGGGAGCCCAAAGCTTGCCAAGTAGTGGAAGGCATAAGATTGACAGATGCACCCTCATCCAAGACAGTGCCAGGTACTGCCTTATCATAGGCATGTACTGTAATCTGGAAAGGCACATGGGATGGAAGGCGGAATGTAGTCAAATGACTCTAGTTGAAGGAAATGACTGAACTACTTGGTGGGGGAATCGTATGATTGCCCCCTTGCTCTACAGGAACCAAAGAAGGACTCTCATGATTAGTAGGGATAGGAGGGTCATTCTCAAACTTAGGAGAATCTGACGAGACGAGAAGAACATGAGCATGATGTTCTTCTGAAACAGAGTGATCAACAGGTGGTGAACCTAAGTTGACACTCTCTGTGACCAATGGTTGGTCTGGAATAGGCGTAGCACAACTAGGTTTGGAAGGAGGAGGACAGACAAGAGAAGAATCTAAGTCAATCTCTTTGTCAATTGGGAAAGGGTCTGAAGAGAGCCTCTAATAACCAACGGGAAGTTGGGGTGAAGAAGCTGTAAGACTTTCCAAAATGGCAGAAGCTTTATCCATGAGTGGACAAAGGTGAAGGGGATGGTTTCCTTCACATAGCCTACAGGGGAATCGAATCTTCCCTTTCTTCTTACCGTTTCCAGTTGATAGGATAGCATTGCCATGAGCTTCAGAGGATGATGAGGGATGATGCCAGGACAATCACGAAGAAGATGGTCACCCTTACACAATTTACAAGGAAACTTAACCTTCTGTGAAGGAGCAGAAGGTGGTCCGACCTGAGATGTACTCGGAGCAGTAGCTGCATAGGTGGCCTCACGTTTATCAAACTTCTTCTTCTTCTTCATCATCATCATCTTCTTCTTCTTAGTCTCCTAGTTACTAGATGTGAAACTATCACCAGGCGAAGGAGGAGAGGAGGAGGAAGAAACAGGGGAAGAAGGCGTAGGCCCAACCTTGGAATCAACATGTCGTGGTTCAGACAAAGGAGATGGTGGAACAGGAGTAATGATGCTTGGGACCACTGAGGTTGAAAACAACCATACGGGCAAACTGATGGTTAACCTAGGCAAGGACAGTGTTGCCATATACGGAGCACCCACATTTCCAAAAGGAGGAAATGGACTGGGATTCCCATCTGGGGAAAGACCTTGGCCGGTAGACTCGGGGAATGTTACCATTAGGAACGAGCCTAAAAACACGCGAACTGTAATGAAGAAATCTAACTGTTACCAGGGATATTTCGTGGGCAAATAAATTTTATGATACAGGAACAAAACTTGACCTTTTCATGTTTCAAGAGTCGAGAAAAGGACGAAAAGGTGACTCTATCTCTTTCAAGGTTTAATGAGCCTGAAAGGACAAGTGCTAAGATGGACCTTTTCTTTTAAGGAGTCCGAAAAGGAACGAAAGTGACTACTCTGGAGAACTAGGAAAAAGGTTTACCAAACAACTCATAAAACTACATATACACCTTGGCAATCATATGAAAACCAAGGACTTTCTGTACGGTAATCAATCTTCTCGAATGCTGTGTTCGGTGCGTTATGGTTTGCAAGGTGGCAGACACGGCTTCCTAGGGATAAAGGATGATAACCTAGTGGGGTCTCCCAGCATATACTCGATGGTACTTGGGAGCACAATTCCGTTCTAGACCACTATTGAGTCACAGAAGGAGGAATCACCCAACCTTGAGTGGAAACAAAAGTGACTAGGTTTAACGACGCCGGAGCACATCTCTAGCCTAGACCTCTAAATAGTGTGCATTATGTTCCAATGCGTTGTTAGATTTATTCAATTCATTTTAAAGTTAATCTTGAATTATGTTTCAGTTTTCAGGCCTTACCGTATGTATATAACAAATCCTAGGATGTAGCTAGAATGAATGAAATATCCTTTTTCTTCGATGAACACCTACCTATGGGAGGGTAGAGAGATCATTCCCAAACCAAGAAAACCAAGATGACAAAGCAATCACTCAATGCAAATAGACATCAATTCCTAAAGTGCACGGATACTACTAATGAGAGATTTAATCATTCGCTTTTCAATATGCAACTTGAAATGCAAATTCACTTTCACTTTCGCATGCTAAATGAAATGCAATCCTTTTGATTTTGATGTCTCTTAAATCTAAAAGAAACCAATAAGAAATAAACAAATGTGGAAAAACATTTGATCCAAACAATTGTAATCTATGTCTGGGTAGTGAAGAGAAATCGAATCAACGCCGAGATTGGTCCAATAACAATCACTAAACAATAAACCAAAAGAAAGCAAAGGGGAAGACTCAATCAAACCAATCAGCAAGCTGCAAACGAATCTTTGAGCAACTAAGCAACCAAGAAAAACTGATCCTAAAGACTTGAAAGAATGAAACTAGGTCACAAAACAACAAAAGCAAGATTCATTCCACAAAGCTCACAAGAGAGTGCCTCAACCTCTAAACAGTGAAAAACAAGTTATCAAACAAATGAGAACAGCAAGGGACTAGTAAGACTGATGGATTCAGGAGGAAGAATTGAAAAAATCAATTCTACAGCAATCAACGCGGGTGATACACAAGCAACAAGCGCTGATAAAGAGCACACCGCAGCAACAAAGCGATGTCAGCGTGGAAGTACACGACTTTCCCACGATGGTCTGATTTACAGAACCGTCGTGACTGTTAAGCGTAATTACGCGATGAACAGGATACTACAAAATGGGTGACGCGATGACAGTGTGACTGTTAAATTAAAAGCCGCGATGATGTTCAAAATAGCAACAGGCGAACCAAAAACTCCCAAATCAAGAACAATCAATCTTTAATCAAATAAGGGCATTTCCTAGATCAGGTCAGGAAACTCAGAAGACTGGTAACTAATCCCCAAAACTTCAAAAGAGACCAAAACAAAAATCAAGACAAGAGTAAACAGGAAAAGAACAAAGGCCAAATCTCCCCAGTGGAGTCGCCAATTTGTGATGCGGGAAAGTGTTCCCTCTGCAGATAGAGGCAACCCCTCTAGCCCTATAGTGCGTCTAGTCACAAACAAGGACATATCAACAATAGCTTTCCTTAAATAGTCATAGTTGGAGGCCTACCTCAACCGATGGTCGATGGAGTTCCATTGTGCTGCTCCAGCTTCCGCTTCCTTCTCCTAATGAGTAATCAACCTGAAACAATGCAAAGGAAATACAACAAAGCATGTAACCGGAACAACAATGATCTATTTACTCACAATGTCAAGAAGTCATGAGCTATCAAGTAAATTACATACAAGACATAGGAAAACATCATTGATTTCATTAATTATAAAATAAGAGTAAGCTTACAATGAAAGTCTTGACGTTACAAGCCTTCTCAGAGGGACTTGGCCAGCATGTTCCTCAAGCATTCACTGTTGAAGATAGATATCCCAACATACAAGTCTCTCTCACTCACAAGTTTTACACAAGATTAAGGGCACTTCACAACCTTCCTCAAGCTATCAACAATCCCACACTTGTCACACTCACACCAGCTATCTAGCAAACTCACAAGCACTAATAGCACTATCAGCAACTATTCCCAAGACTAAGAACTCCAAACTTGCAACACATAGCAATGGTGAGAGTTTAAATAGGAGAAGGAGTCTCCATGAAACGTGGAAGAGTAAGATTATCTCCAAGGAAGGTAGCACAAATGACGGAACAACCACGCCAGAGAAAGGAGGGTGACATAAACTAGGCCAACAACCAGGTCTGGAGTCATCTGGAAGGTCGACTGTTGGAACAAATTCGCCCAATTTGGATCATCGCGGGCACATAACTAATCTTCCGTGCTAACATCGCTATGGAATAATGTAGCTAGTTAGATCATCGCTCAGGATTACAAGTGACAGTCGCGCTGTCACATACAATCCGACCATCGCAGGAATCAGGTGTACTTGCACGATGGAAGTGCTTCTGGGCTGTTTTGGAGCGCCCTTCAGCACGTTTATTAAGCCAATAGACGCGGTGAGGCAAAAACCTTTGGAAAAGTGGGTCATTTGGCAACATCAGAGAACATTTGTCTAATATGAGCATGTATGACTTGGACACATGACACAGTAGGAAGACTGGAGTGAAGACAGTGACAAATTACTGTGTAACACTCTCATTTTCTTCATGAATAGTAGATTGTGCAGAATTACTAGTAGATGCTTTAGAATTCTTACCTTTTATACCTGTGGCTGCAATGGTTGTTTTGTCTCCTAAGTCTGACCCCAAATCTTTCTTAATAGCTGCAATAGTCTTCTTATTCTTGCTCTCGAACTTCTTAGGTCTCAACTCCGTATGCAAAATCCAACAATGCCCATCATCATGCCCATCCTTCTTACAGTGAGTGCATGAAGACTTGATTTTCTATGCAGTATTGGCCTTCCTTGCTTTCCATTTCTGTTTTCTTTTCTCCTTTTTCTTGCTTGCAGTGGGTTGGGATGATCCCCCAACTTATGGGTTTCCATTCTTTCATCTAGTTTCTAGATGTGTAGCTTGAACAGATACCTCATCTATACTAGTGGGATTAAACATGAGGATAGTGTGCCTCATGTAGCTATGTAGACCACCGATGTACTTCAACAGAGTCTCAGGTGAGTCTAATGAGATTCCTAGAATCAATGCTCTCTTCCTAAATTCTTGGGTGTAACCTTGTACACTTTGTCCTTTCAACTGTCGAAGATTTTGCTAGCTCATCATGGCTTTTTGCGTGTAGGCCAGTGGATAGAACTTCTTTTTGATTGCAGAAACAAATTCACTCTAGACAGAAAGAGTCTTACCATGTCTCTTCATGTCAGCTTGGGTCCTACCTTCCCACCAAACCAAGGCAGTTCCTCCAAGGTGTAGGCTGGCCAGCTGAATCTTGCTCTTATCTGAATCGATACTTTGCACTCTGCAATAAACATCAATTTGTCTGATCCAATTTTCCAACTTTTCTGCATTCAACTCTCCATCATATATTGGTAAATCAAATTTAACATCTAGTTTAATCAGCAATGTCTTCATTTTATGTTTAGGGCTATTAGGAGGTGTCAGAAAGCTTTCTTCTTTCCCCTTGCCTTTCGAGTGGTCATGGAGGAGAGACTCTTCTTCTCCTTTATCTTGTTTGGAGCTTGATGCATCTTCATCTTTATGTTTTCTAAAGTCCTTATACATTTCTTCTACCATGGACCTTATGGCTAGGAAACTACCTTATGGCCAGGAAACTATCTATAAATTAAGGGTCTGGCCCCACAAAAACTTCCTCCGACATTGTCTTTTGAGGATAGACTCTTATAATCTCAAGATTAGTTTCGACCAACTCTTCTCCTAATTTGAGCTTTGATCTAGTTAGCATTCAATGGCTAAATCCAGCACAAGCTTGTCTAACCTTAACAACCTAGGTGCTCTGTTACCACTTGATCTGAAAATCACTTATGGGTGATCTCAGTTAATTAATGTAGGTATTACAGAATCATGTGTTGGTGTGTGTGTCTATTATCTTAGGCAACGGATTGATAAGATTGCAAAAGAAACAGGCACTGGAAAACAATAAGAGAAACACAACAAGCAAATTGTTAGGCCCCTATACTACTAGTGTAACCCCTTATTGTTATTAGTATAACCCACTTATTATATTGATGTACCCACGTAGTGCCCATATTGTTACTATTGTGCCCCATAGAAGCCCACTATTGTTATTATTGTGCCCTTACATTATTATTGTTATGTCGGCTCTGATTATGTTATGACCCCTTAGACTCCTATATATAGAAAGGAGGTATTTTCATTTGTATCATCGGATAATTGTACATTTATGTAATGTAAAGGAGGTTTCCCCCTCGAAGAGGCTGAATTCTAATGCGTTGACCTATCTTTTCTATCTTTTCTTGAGCTGGTTTCATAACATTTGGTATCAGAGCTTTGGATTCTAGGGTTTCGCTGCTCCAAACAGGTCATCGTGGGATTTTCACTATAACTTTTTTTATGTGACGTTTCAGAAGTCGCAAAAAAAAACCCATTTGAGAAGAAATCGCGCTCAACCTTTGATCTAAATTTCAGAGCTTTTCGCGTGATATTTGCGGAGATATGATCTGAGGAAGTTGGTCTTTTTCCAGACTCCTAAATTACATTCAAAACAGGTGACCTGGGGAAAATCGTCATAACTTTCTCTCTGGGGATCGGATTGAAATTTCATAAGAAGGTACAGAAATAGGACAGACTGTAGTTTCTTGTATGCATTTTTCATATCCAAAGGTTGAAACAGTGACTCGTGGCACATCGTATAAGTTCGCTCTACTGAACTAGTCTATAATTAGGTCATCTTGGGAGATTGTGCATAACTCTTTCTTGGAGAATCCAATTTGGATCAGAATGGTGGCATTGGAAAGAGGACACAGAGGGCTACTACAGGTCACAATTTTAGAACTTAAAGATCTGAAAGTACAGAGTTACAGTCGTTTCAAGGTAGAGCTCCTAAAATCAAGAAAAAGCAAGATGAGGAAGTTTGATGGCAAGGATCTGGTAAATTGGATACTTCAGATGGAGAAATATTTTGATATACATGGTGTACAGTTGCTACAAAAGGTATGTATTGCATCTTCATATTTAGAACCAGATCAATTTTTATGGTACAAAGGGCTTTGTTCTTGTAAACAACTTGTTACGTGGTCAATTTTCACGGAGGAAATGATAGCACATTATGAGGATACAAAGAGCAACACCACAACAATTGGAAAGTGTAAAAGGGTTTTGTGACATAGTGGAAAGCAAAATTATGGAAACCAGGAAGTGTACCCCTCACAACTATAAAGATGGAAGTGTTGTTTCTCCTAGCCTTCCACAACCTACAAGGGTTACACCACAACAATTGGAAAAAAAAAGAGAAAAAGGGCTTTGTTACAATTGTGATAGAAAATGCACTAAAGGTCATAAGTATGCTGAGAAGAAATTATTTTACATAGAATATGAAGAGGAGGAAGAAAAGGATCAAGAAACAACAAAAGAAGAAGATATACGCCAGGACCCCACCCCAGAGAAAGAAGAAATGAATCAGACCATATCTTGTAAAGCATTGGCAAGAATTACCACTCCTCAAACTCTCAAGATAGAAGGACATATCAAGAAGAAAAGGGTGCAAGAAGTGAAAGAATACATCGAGAAAGAAGAAATGAATCCAACCATATCTTGTAATTCATTGTTCGAAATTAGCACTCTTCAAACTATCAAGATTGAAGGACATATAAAGAAAAAAAATGTTCAAGAAGTGAAAGATCACATCGAGCATCAAGAAATAAATCTGACCATATCTTGTAAAGGATTGGAAGAAATTACAACTCCTCAAACTCTAGAGGTAGAAGGAAATATCAAGAAGAAAAAGGTTCAAGCAGTGAAAGATCACATCGAGCATCAACAACAAGTTCTCCAACTTTTAAAGGATAACGCCACTTTGGTGCAAAATCAAACGAAACAACAGGCAATTAAAAAATGGCGACCTTACCGAATGGGAAGACTCTTCAAGGATGAGGATGTGGAAGCATTGTTTTTTGCTATTTATATTATCCAACCAGATTGGATAAACGAAGCAAGGGATGAATGGAAGAAGGACGAAGAAGTATGGCCACTTATTCAAAAGTTGCAAAAGATCCCAATTCAAACAATATTGCCAGAAATTAAAGAGGAAGGAAAAATCATATTGGAACCTGGAGAAGTCACAGAAACAAGAACCCGACAGCTACGAAATCGATCAATTTCATAGTATCTCATCAAGTGGAAGAACTTACCCGCTAAATATTCCACATGGGAGGACAAGAATTTTATATAGAAGCATCAAGAACTACTCAAGCATTGAGGACAACGCTTTTTGAAGGAGAGGGGCATGTTAGGCCCCTATACTACTAGTGTAACCCCTTATTGTTATTAGTATAACCCACTTATTATATTGATGTACCCATGTAGTGCCCATATTGTTACTATTGTGCCCCATAGAAGCCCACTATTGTTATTATTGTGCCCTTACATTATTATTGTTATGTCGGCTCTGATTATGTTATGACCCCTTAGACTCCTGTATATAGAAAGGAGGTATTTTCATTTGTATCATCGGATAATTGTACATTTATGTAATGTAAAGGAGGTTTCCCCCTCGAAGAGGTTGAATTCTAAGGCGTTGATCTATCTTTTCTATCTTTTCTTGAGCTGGTTTCATAACACAAATGCAAAACACAACAATTTAATAAGGAGTTCACCCAATCCTCCTGGGCTATGTCTCCTAGTCTAGCTTTCAGTGGTGGCCTTCTTTTATTGTGTCTTTAAGCAGAGTTTTTACAATGAGGAGCTCAATGTGAGTCTCCTGTAGCAGATGATGCTTAGTAGGGTGGTACTTGGATTCCCCAAGCCACTAGAGTACACAGAATCCCCCTTACCAAGTCTCGACCTCAACTGGTCTTGATGGGATGAGTCCAAATCGGTACTCAGTTCTCGATAGATATCCTCACAGGGATTGCTTGAACCTCTCAAGCCTTCTCAGTTCTGTCTTCTCGATGTTGCTTTAGCTCTGTAGGTCAGCTCAACTTATGTTCTCTACTTCTTGCTTCACTCTCTGTTTTGTCTCTTCTATCTCCTTTGTCTCTATTCTCTATCTATTCATGGCTTAAAGCCAATCCGTCCCTTGACTGTTCGCTTCCTCTTCCATACCTTCAATTTGCCTGCCTCTGTTCTCTTGGAATTCCCTGCTTCTGTGTCATCACCACTGTGTAACGTTTCACAGGAGGTGGCCACTTGTCCTCTCATGAACTGAGCGCTAGCTCTTCCTCGAATGGTTCATTACTTCGGTTACTTTGTGAAATGATTCATCAGCCAGCTCAATGGTCAAATTGGACTTCAAACTTTTATGCTCCATAGTTTATTTCTCCCTCCAAATTTGGTCTCCCATCGAGTGCAATCTCCGTTGTTAGATCTAGGGCCTCCAGATCCTATGGTTATCGCTTTTATCGCATGGTTGACTTGCTCGAATGTTAGCCCACAATGACAGCAGTTTTCTCTCTCATCCTCCAGACACTCGTCACTCGGTGTATGGAATTACTTAGCCCTCTGACAAATCCACTTACCACTCGAAATGCCTCCGATATTCTGCCAATTTTGGAGCGCAGGACCCGCCTTCTATTTTAGCACTTTTCCCATGGTTTTCTGGTTTCCCTTGTGACCATGCGCTCAGGGATTTTCCTTCTCAAGGGGTTTTGCCCAGCGAAATAGCCTCCGTTTCCTGATCTGGTCTTCCCAATTGCTAGTTTGCACCACTGCGTGGTCTCTATGGGCCAACGGTCAGTGCACTTTGACCGAGGTCTTCATTGTTTCGTGCTGGCTACAAACTGCCACTGTCTAGAGGTCCTTCCTGATAGCTCGTTGTTCATAAGATTTTGAAGTCTTTCATGATTTGAAACAGTCATAGAACTCTGATAGTTTTCATGGACCCAATTTGGATCACTAGCCATTCATACAGCCCTTGCTTTGTTTTGAAAGCAGTCTTCCATGCATCTTGCTCTACTACTCTGACTTGATGGTAACCACTACACAAGTCCAACTTGGAAAAGTAAATAGCTTCTTTCAGTTGATCCAATAGATCATCAATGCGAGGAAGGGGATAACGATACTTGATTATATTTTATTCAGTGCGTTGTAATCAATGCACATCCTCCACAAACCATCTTTCTTTCTCACCAACACAATTGGAGATCCGCATGGTGATGTGCTTGGCCTTATGAACCCTTTTTCGAGTAGCTCCTGTACCTACTTCTTGATCTCTACATTCTCTAAAGCAGATAACCTGTACATTCCGATGTTAGGCAATGGAGCATCTTGCTGCAAATGAATATCATGTACAATTTCCCTTTTGGGTGGCAGACCTTTAGGTTCTTGAAATAGGATATCGTATTCTGAAACAACTATTTCCACATCAGATTTCTGTTAGGCATCACAGACCTCAAATACATTGGTTTTTTCAGGTTTCTTTTCCTTTACAACCATCAATAAAAATTTCTTGCATGAATTTACAATTCTCTTCATCTTCCCTGAGTTTATGAGAGTAGAATTATTCTTGAGTTTATGAGCTCTTACAATATATTCTATTCCATCTTTAATGAGTTGATACTTATTTTCAGCTCTATAGAAAATGGCTTTTCTATCATACAAGTAAGGACTTCCTAAAACAATTCCACATATATCCAAGGGAACGATATCTAACTCAACCTCATCTACAAATGCTGACCCAAAGAAAACCTAAGTTTACATTGTCTAGTCACTTGTAGCTTTTCTTTATCGCATACCCAACCTAATGGATATGGATTCTTGTGAGGTGTGGTTAGTAATCCCAGCTTCTTCACAATTGCTTCAGAAATCAAGTTTACTTGTGAGCCACTATCAAATAAAGTATCAATCTTTTGATGCTTGGAAATAAATCTAATATGAAAAAGCTCATTTCTTTTCCTCTCATTTCCTTCACTATCAACAGTTTGTGCAAAATTACTAGTAGATGCTTCATAATTTTTACCTTTTATACCTATGGCTCTGATTGTTGTTTCATCACTTGAGTCTGACCCCAAATCTTTCTGTATAGCAGTAACATTCTTCTTCTTCTTTCCATCGAACTTCTTGGGTTTCAGCTCCAGATGCAAAGACCAGTAATGTTCATCATCATGTCCCTCCTTCTTGCAGTGAGTGCATGAAGGTTTGTCTTTCTGTACAGCATTTGCCTTCCTCTCTTTCCATTTTTGCTTCCTCTTTTCCTTGTTTTTGCTTGCAGTGGGTTTTGATGATCCCCCAATCTCTAGGTTCACATTCTTGCCCCTAGCCTCTAGATGTGTAGCTTGAATAGATACATCATCTATGCTAGTAGGGTTAAACATGAGAATGGTGTGCCTCAAATAGCTGTGTAGACCACCTATATAATTCAGCAAAGTTTCAGGTGAGTCTAAAGAAATGCCTAGAATTAAATCTCTTTTTCTAAATTCTTGGGTGTAGATTTGTACACTTTACCCTTTTAATTGGCGAAGAGTTTGCCAACTCATCATAGCTTGCTGCATATAAGCTAGTGGATACAATTTTTTTTTAATGGTGGAAACAAATTCACTCCAGACAGAAAGAATTTTACCATGCTTCTTTAAGTCAGCTTGTGTCCTGTTGTTATAGCTCCAAATCTCACTCTTATGGTTTGTGATGCTGCACTCATGGCCTAGGGCAACCCCTCCTTCCAGACCTGGTCCTAAAATTTAAAAAATAGTGTTTTATCCCTTATACGCGACATTGCCCTGAGTTAAACGCGTGTACACGCGGGTCTGTGATTGAACATTGAGGATTCAATGCCACATAATTGACCCGTGGCGGGGTAGAGTCTACTTGAACACTTGGAACAAACCAAGGGGTATTCTGCAGTAAAGTCGAATTAGGGTGGTGATTATCAGATGCAAGCTGATCAATAGTGACAATATTCCCGTTATGAGGAAAGCACATTACTCGAAAGAGTGAAGACACCACAGCATTCATAGCATAGACATAATCATGCCCAAGTAGCATATTAAAGTCTAAAGGGCTATCAACCACCATCATATCGATTAATACAGTCTTCCCACCTAAAGTGATAGGCACTTGAGGAAGAACCCCCATAGATTCACCAGGCCTTCTATCATAGGCTAACAGCTGACTCTGAGCTGTCAACAACTTTGGGGAACCCAAAGCTTTCCAAGTCAAAGAGGATATAATACTTGTAGAGGATCCTTCATCCACCATACATCGATAGACATTTGTGGAATTAAATCTGACCTTTATTTGGAAAGGTGCAGCGGAAGGAAGACGAGGCTCAACAAGACTATCCCAATCAAAGGAAACACTCTTAGAACTTGGAGGGGGAACATTTGAAGAAACCGGAATGCCCCCTATACTAGAAGACTCTGTACTAGAGATCAAACAGACTCTTTTGTTAGGCACTTCACCCCCAAAAGAGGAGTGTAATCGGCCAGCAATTGCACTGGCTCTACCACATTATCAACCAATGGTTGATGGGATTGATGAGAAACCATATCAAGAGTAGGAGTAGAAGTACTTTCAGACTTGGACCATATCCTTTGAACCTTTGGAATACTAGGGCATAAATGAGTAAGATGGTCTCCCTTGCATATCTTACAAGGGAACTTAGGTTTAAAACTTCTACGTCCAGGTTTCTTATCAACCTCCATTCCGCCAACATGACTAGCAATGGTTTGCGGAGAGTCCTGAACATGACTTGCAGAGGTCGGTGACTCTTTGCTAGTATGACTCGCAGTGACTAGACTCATGCCCCCAGCATGACTTGCAGCGGCTGAAGACTCATCTCCAACATGACTTGCAGAGGTTGAAGATGAAATGCTAGTGTGACTTGCAGTGACTAGACTTGTGCCCCCAGCATGACTTACAGCGGCTGAAGACTTATCTCCAACATGACTTGTAGAGGTTGAAGACTTATCTCCAACATGACTAGCAGAGGTTGAGGATGAAGTGCTAGTGTGACTTGCAGTGACTAGACTTGTGCCCCCAGCATGACTAGCAGTGGCTGAAGGCTCATCTCCAACATGACTTGCAGAGGTTGAAGATGAAAGGATAGAATTATTCTTCTTCTTTGACTTCCTTTTTCTCCTCTTTTTAGATTTCTTGTTACCAGACGGAGGCGAAGAAGGAATCCCAGATTTCTCTTTGAAAGAAGATGAACAATTAGCACCCATGTGATGCCCTTGAAATAAAGCATTCAACTGAGAGGCTTCAAGAGCATTCGGAATATTCGGAGTGGACCACAGCCAAACGGGTAGTCCAACATTCAACCCAGGAATATTCAAAGTGGCCATCAAGGGAGTACCAACGTTTCCAAAGAAAGGAAAAGCACAAGGATCCCCTTTTGGGAGGGCACCTTGGTTGGTTTCCGCAGGAATATTGGCCATATCTAATTGATCCAAAGACCCTTCCCTTACGGGAATGTAGAAATAACTCTTCAAGGAATATAGATAAGCAATCAAAACCTTTGCCCTTGAGGAGGCAACTCCACAACTACTGAAAGAACGACCAAAAGCCTTTCAAGATTGGTAGAGTGGTAAGCCAGTCACTCAGAACACAAAGTCCAAACGCGACTAGACAAAAATACCTAAAGCCAACTATATACAAGGAACAAAGAACACACACTATAAAGTCCCTAAAGACACAGCCATTCAAACAACTTCTAAGTATTTCCGCTCCGGGTGATGAGGACCGGACACCAAAATACAAGAAAGTGGAGTCAGGGGCCTTCCGAAGATAGTCTGGGATGATGAGGGCCCAGTTCTATCAGCGAAGGTATCAGAGGAAGTTACGCTGACCTCCTAACAACAGCCTACGCCGGTGCAAGCCCCCAAGCTTTGCAAGGGTGCCCTCCAGTAGTACTGTCGAGAGTGATAGAACGTCAACCTCAGGTGCCACGGGATTCCCCTCCGCAGCCACCTATGTAGATCCCTAGAAGAGGCAACTATGGGTACCAACTCGTCGTAGAAGCCAGGCGGAACAGTCGTGAGGTAAGTTCAGACAAGTAGGAGAGGGGGTATCTCTCTTCCCTGTCTTCACAGACCCTTGTGCTTAACTCCCAGATCCAGAGCTTTCCTGGTCTTCCTAACGCTATTGGATTTTCTCTCGTTATTCAGACTCTTATGTTTGACGTTTTATGTGGCCTTGGAGAGTTAACTCTCCACTCACCTAATCCAAGGCCCTAAAATCCTAAACTTGTTGGTGTAACTGACTAAAACAAAAAGTTCTAGTGAATTTTAGTTAGCGCTTGATTTTATTAGGCTGTTCTTTAAGTCACAAGGTAACGGAAGTGAAACTAGTGGTGTTTTTTGACGCAAAAGAAGTTAAACAAAACTTAACTACATGCACATGCACTTTTCGTTTTTCGATGAAAAGTAATCTCTACAGGGTTCATAGGAACTTCAAATAAAACAAAGTTTTTTGCTTTCTTTTCAGACTCCACACTCACAAAAGCTAACAAAGCTATGTATGCATAAAAAGGGATGCAGATCTATCCTAATGCAACAACTATATGTGAATGCAAGATTTTAAGACTACTCTGCAAACAAAGAAGGAAAGTTGCTCACTTATCAAATTTGTCTTGCCACTAAAATGCTTAGATAGAATATGATGTGCTACCAATCATTTCGTCCAAACAATAAAAACAAGTTCTAAGATAAACACAAAGCACTTTCACTTCACAAAAAAAAGGAAATCAAATGAAAAGCAAGTTTAAGAAAGCGAAACTCAAAACTTTCAAAAGATTTTCTTTCAAACAACAAGCAAAGAAGTCTTTTTCAAAGAATGCTCTCAAAAATACTGACACTAATGATTGAAGAATAGGCAACCAAACACTTTTGCGAATTGACACCTTTCAAATGATGAAAACCCAACCAAAATAAATGTGTTTGAAATCGCTCTTGACAATCAAAAGCAGCAATGAAAGTCCAAAAGATTAAAAGACAAGTTTCAAGAAAATGGTAACAAACAACTTTCCCGAAACGAAGGAGCAAATGGTCACAAAAATGGTTTCGTTAAGCAAACAAAAAGAGTCACCAAAACAAAATGAACACAAAGATTGAATCCAATCTTCCTACTCTGCCAAAACAGAGCAGTCAAGATTCTTAACCAGAAATCTTGTGTGTCAAAAAACAATGACGCTTGCAATCAACGAAAACAAGACTAATACTCCTTATAACTAGAGAGAGTTCAGAACAAGATGCCCCCTGTTAAACAGAGGATTGTTACTGACAAATGACTGCTTCAAACTGACCCAAACCACCAGACAAACATTCAGCAAAAAGAAAATTTATAAATCTTGAAAATTAAATAATATACGCGCCTGCAGTGATGTGCAGAGTGCATGTACACGCGACTGTAACTGAGGAAACCTGCGTATACGCGGGTTCACTTAGTTCAACTTGCGTATATACGCTTCTGTAATCCAGAAAAACAGCGTATCTGAAGATTTTCAAGAAAAATAAAAATACAGACTGAAAAAACTGGAAAAGCTTAGAGTTCAAGAACAGATCAGACAGTCAGAGCCAGCAAACAGAGGGGCTAAGCTTTGATTGGCTTGAAGACTACCCAAACTAGGAACAACAAGAGTGTTGTTCCCCAGCGGAGTCGCCAATTCTAGTTGAGGGGAAAGTGCCCCTAGGGTCCTTTGGGTTAAGACTCTACCAGACTGAAAATTGCTTATTCAAAGAAACACACACACAACCATTATCTTTACTGTAAGAAAATTCTAATGTTGAGGGTACGTACCTAAGGTTCTACGTTCGAGAAGGCCTTTAGGGTCCAAACCCTTCTTGGAGTTCCCTTCTTCTCCTTTGACCTGTAAAACAAACAAATCAAAGAACACAGCAGTACATGGACAAATACTTATAGATAAACCATCTTCATGCTATAAAGTTAGTTATAAAAATCTTTAAGTAACTACTTGCATAAGAATTCAAAGCAAGAATCTCATAAGCACAAAGAAAGATTGTTTCGGGAACCAAGACGTGTTTCTTTATATAAAGGCAAGTAAAGTACATATAATGGAAAGATTTCACCTGAAACACCTTCAGCAGGCTCCAAGCAAAGCTTCCTCCCGGATTCGTTCCAGCCTCAAGCCTCCAACAAGAGCTCCTTCCAAGTCTTACTCAATGGTG
This sequence comes from Pinus tabuliformis, assembly GCA_031772625.1. Taxonomy (NCBI): domain Eukaryota; kingdom Viridiplantae; phylum Streptophyta; class Pinopsida; order Pinales; family Pinaceae; genus Pinus; species Pinus tabuliformis. The sequence continues at coordinate 1,014,433,030 of CM062815.1, forward strand.
ATATAAAGGATGAATGATCACCAATACACATGGAAACAAGGGTTTCCTATGCAAAGTGGGGGAAGTGCAGAAAGCACCAAGGACTTCAGACCTGGTCTAAGGGGAAAATCTCAGCATAATAATCTTGCTCTCTTTTCTCTCTCCTTTAGGCCTTCCCTTTGATGTCTTTTTATACCATCTCCAAAGTAGTTTTTTAGTTAGGAGTTGGTTGGGAACAGTTGGGCCACGGGCACTAACAGGTGATCAGCAGGTAAAACCCGCGATCTCCGCCCGAAAATAAGGAATTATTTATTTTTTTAAGTGTTTTAATACATACACGCGGGTTGGGTATACACAGACCCGCGTGTACACGCGTTTAACTCAGGGCAATGTCGCGTATAAGGGATAAAACACTGTTTTTTAAATTTTAGGACCAGGTCTGGAAGGAGGGGTTGCCCTAGGCCATGAGTGCAGCATCACAAACCATAAGAGTGAGATTTGGAGCTATAACACTTACCTTCCCACAAGACTAAGGCAGTTCTTCCAAGGTGTAGGCTGGCCAGATGAATTTACTCCTGTCTGAATCAATATTCTGCACCCTGAAATACACATCAATTTGTCTAATCCAGTTATCTAGCTTCTCTTCATTTAATTCTCCATCATATATTGGCAAATAAAATTTAACATCTAATTTAATCAAAGATTTTTTCTTCTTTTTATTTTCAGGGCTATCAGGAGGTGTGGATAGAGGAGACTCTTTTCCTTCAGAATGGCCATCTAGAAGAGATTCTTCTATTCCTTTGTCTTGTTTGGAGGTTGAAGAATCTTCACCTCTACCTTTCTTAAATTCTCGATACATCTCTTCTACCATGGCTCTCATGGTCATGAAACTGTCCATGAATTGAGAGTCTGATTCCAAGGTATTTTCTTCTACCATTTTCCTCCTAGGATAGACTCTTCCTATTTCTGGGTTAGCCTCAACCAGTTCTCCTTCTCCTGATTTGTGCATCGACCTAGTTATCATTCAACAATCCAGCACAAGCTTGTCTAACCTTAGCAACCTAAAGCTCTGATACCACTTGATCTGGTAATGAGATCTAAGACATTTATTAAGGTATTACAGACTTATGTGCATGGATGTGCCTATGTTATTTTATGCAATGGATCGATAAGGTTGCGAAATACACAGACAATTAAGTAGTAAAGAAGCATAATAGACTAACACACATAAACACATCAAATTTAATATGGAGTTCACCCAACACTCCTGGCTACATCTCCTGGTCCAACCTTCAGTGGTGGCCTCTCTATTATGTCTTTAAAATAGAGTTTTACAATAGTGAGGTCAATTTGAGCCTCACACACAATAGATACAATGACAAGAGTTTTTCTTAAACCTCTCAAGACTCTCTGAGTACACAGACTCTCTCAATCACTCTCTGTCTCTGTCTTTTCTCTTTGTCTGAGCACTGCCTTCAATACTGCTTGCTTTTGTTTGCTCTTTGTCTGTGGCTTTAAAGCCAATCTGTGTTGCTCGTTCATTTCAACTTCTTGGCTTTCTGTCTCCCCAACCTCTATCCACTCAAATCCCTTTCTAAGCGTTAGCAATCATTGCTAAACACTTCCAGGGATGGTGGCCACCGGTACTGTAATAGGATAGGTCATCAGGCCTTTGAAATCCCAAAATTGGTCATTTTTTGTTAACACAGGGAAACACTACAAAACTATGAAAATCCCCAAAAACATTGTTTATCGGACTTCAAAATTCCTCATATTCACTCTATTCGCCTATCGGGTCTGCCTATAAGTCGATATAGTATCTCCACCATTGATCTGGGAGATCCAGATCCAATAGTCGTGGTTCATTTTGGGCAGCTCTTTCATACGAGGGTTAACCACCCGATGAGGGTGGTTTTCTCTCTCCTCAGCTTGGACAAGTGGCAGCCATCGCATGGGATCGGGCAAAGCCCGATCCAAACCACTTACTTCCCTTGGCCCGCCTGAAATCCCGCTCATATCGTGATTTCTCTTTGTATTGAAAATACATTAAAAAACATTGAAATTTTTGCTTATCGGTCTTGAAATCATATGTAACAGTATTAATAAACCATTTCGGGTCTGTAATATCGCATCGGCACTTCATCCTTTGTATTTCATTTAATAAACAAAATATGCAAATACAAAGGAAATGGCAGTTTCCCAGAACTCAATCATATCAAATGTGGTTTATAATGTTATCGGGTCCGGTCAATTGCATCTCATATATGTATATATATGTATAAGCCCCATGCCATTGTGTTTTTTGATTGCGATATGGTCCTCGTTGACTCCGCCAATCGCCATCACAAGTTCCTTAGGGTCTGTGCCGATATCTGCTGATTTCCACCACCGATTGTGATTCGTCGATCGGATTTGGTCCGTTGATCGGCTAGATCCGATGGTTCTTGTGCATTTACTATTCAAGTGTCGATAGCTCTGTTTTCACTAATTTCTTTGTCTTTTTGGCTGCGATGGTGTTTCCCAATGGTTCTAAGGGTTCATCCCATGCGATGGTTTTGATCTTTTGAATGATTTTAAGTAGACTTCAAAGACTTAGAGAGTGTTTTGGATCCATTTTGGATTAGATTTCCTTGATATTTTTGGCATGCATGGTATATGCATGTGGTTTCCTAGTTATGTGTTGTCATTGGCATGGAGATTTTCCTGGATTGGCAGTGGTTCCAGCCTTGCCTTGCCATTTCTTAGATAACTATGGTGTTATGGGTTTTTACACTTGTTGTTTTCTGGTTGGTGCTCAGGTTCCTTATTTTTGTGGGTTGAGTTACTAGTTCCTGGAGTTATTGGTTGGAACAAGCACTCTAGAAGCCCTCAAACTACTTAGGTTGACTTAGTAGTCCTAGAGACTAGTTTGGGAAAAATTCTCTGGTGCCCTTGGTGGGTTGACTTACTAGACCCTGGAGTTGGGTTGGACAAATACTATGGAGCCCTAGAAGGTTGTGGGTTGAGTTATTAGTTCCTGGAGTTGTGTTGGAACAAATGCTTTGGAGCTCTAAACAACTTGGGTAGAGACCGATCTTGTTGTTGTTAGTGATGATCGACGATGAGGTGGAATCATCAGTTGAGGGTTGAGGTGGTTTGGCTTCTGGAAGATCTGGATTTTTTTTGTTTGGTTTATTCCATAAGATCCCACATTCATGCTTGGAATATGGCACGAGGGTGATTGGTTGAAAGAGAGATTTAGTTCAGCCCAATCTATGGTCAGGTGGTACGTGGTCCTTGACTTGGTTGAAATTTTCATATGTTAATAAGATGTATTTTCTATTGTAATCTATGAGCATATGTATTGATTATGCTGGTGATATTATGGCTAATTTTCCATGGCTTCTATGCTGGTCATTTGCTAGTTATATGTTGGTTATGTGATATATGTTGTCTATGGATTTTGATATTTTTTTATTAGTTAATGAATGGTTAATGAATTCATGAGCTAAGAAGTGTTATTGAAGCTATTATGAGAGGGCATCATACCTTCTTGGTCAATCTCCGATAAGTTTTAGACTCCTATATTTAGATATGCATTCATGAACTGTACATGACATGTTCACTATATTTTTGACAAAATGAATGTCATGGTTAGGCCTGGATAGGTCAAGTATGATTGGCTTTGTCTTGATGTCATTTATCATTCTAGAAAGTCTCACCGCATTTTAGGTGGTGGTCTGGAATCTAACCTGAAATGGTGGCTCAAAATCTGGGACCACAGCCTATGAACTATAGAAATTGGGCTACAATCGCATGGATGTAGTGTTGTGGGTGCCGTTGGAGCTTACAACCACATTGAGGGCTTTTCGTGGGTGTGTTTGTGGGTATAGGGTAGAAAAATAGAGGTCCAACTTAGGGTTTTCCCACCTTGTGTGATTGGTCAACCTCTGTGTGACTTGTAGTCTCTGTGGGATGTTGTGGGTTTTTAGTTTGTCATCGGTAGTTGGCCCCACTTCCTTACTTGGATCTAGGAGGTTGGGTGAGGTCATAGTAGCTCTTCCTCTCATGTTTATCCTGATAGGCCAGTAGAACTAGGTAAATTGGTTTACAATCATGATCAAACACTTGTATTTGATAAATTAAGCTAAGAAACTAAGATCGAGACTTCAACTCTCCACCCAACCATAGACAAGTTGCAGCCAAGTCTTTCTTGTGGATGTCACTCCCGAGAAAGATTCTAAAGCTTGATTTTGAGGTACTTTAGAGGATTTTTAAATTGATAGTATCAACTGAAACATGGTATCTCAAGGCTGCCTCACCTCCACCCACCATATATAATAAAAAACAAACATAATGAGCCACTTCACTCACATATAGTCATCATCCACTCAGAAGATTAAATCAAAATCATTCACTTAAATAGGATTTCTCAAGGCCACACTACCTTGACCCACCATTTCTTCAATGATTTCACATCAAGCAGGGAAACTTGTCCTTGTATAGAGGGGCTTACAACATCTTAACATCTATAAGGATTTAGATAGAGAGAGTCTCAATTCAAATGTGGAGAGAGAGAGAGAGAGAGAGAGAGAGAGAGAGAGAGATAACATTAATAACATGAAGGTTTTATCAGCCATGTTACCTTTGAAGGAATAAGAATTCACATTCTAGTAGCTTTGTTGAATATTCCACCTATATTTTCAACCCAAATCCCATGGAAATACCATCAGGTATTATTAGCCCACAAGCCCCGAGTGCCTCCACCTCTCAAAGGTTATCAACCAGCATAGTCTCTAGTGTATTTATCAACATTGTAAGGCATAACCAATCCTCTATGATTATCAGTCAACAAGCCTCATGGGTTTCTTAGTTGGCTATCATTAGATATTCTCTTCTCCTTAAATTCTCTCAGTCCTCATATCGTTTCCTACCCTCTCAGGAATCAAATTGCTCATCAATAGCCTCATAACCTCCCTATCTTTTCTTATACCCTTCTCTTCTTATGCATATGATTCATGGGTGTTTTCCCCATAGGGGCCTCTAGTCCTCCACTTATTTCTTCAATAGGAGCCTCTCAACCTCCTCTTTTCATTTCAACAAGAGCCTCTCATATGCCTCTTACTTATCTATGCGCATGGAGTTTACCACTTTCACACATAAGAGAATATGTAAATCAAGGATGCTCTTTCTCCCCCTGTCATCCTTCTTTTTCTAATTCAATGAAGGAGTATCACCTCCTTATCAATCATGATGCTTATATCCCTTCTGTGTGGTCTATGTGGACAAACTCTATGGACATTGCAACCCATACTCTCCATTAATTTTATCCTTTTCTTGCTTGTAGTCTTCTCCCAATATGAACATGGGTTTGTCCTTATTTTCATCATATTTGATAACATAGTCAGGTTCATTAAAATGACTCAATAATCCCATGACTGATATTTAAAACAATCAACTTCCTCAAACAATGCAATATGTGTCACTCTCTTAGCCATTTTAATTTATAATTACATAACTACAAGGAAAATGTGTTTACAAGGGGAATTAATCCACTAGGGATGTCATAATCTCCACTTCCTTAAAGGAACATCACCCTTAGTGTTCTCATTCCCATACACCAAGAAAACATGCTTAACCAAAGAATAATTGTTTTGTAGCTTTCTATTTACCTCCTGATTACAATTGCAATTCACATATACAATTGCTCGCCCGAAAACTCAATAAACATGAAAATTGTCCTTGGATCAACCACTTCTTGTGGATCCTCTGCGGTATTCTTGGTGCTTCTATTGTGAACTCTAATATATTTAAGATACTGTAGTCCTCTTTCCAATTAGCCTCATTCACCTAGACTCAGAGATTACCATTATTTTCTATTAGCATGGCATACAATCTCCCATTAGATCCATCATAAATAGTTTACAAAAATTTAAATAATACCTCTTGTCTTGTCCTTTGAATGGAAGCTCAGACATTCACACACATGTCTTTAACAAGCCCATTTATCAAGTGTTAACAACAGCTCCTCATTGTTACACCATAGTGGCTACAAACCAATCATTAACAAGCCCATTTATTGATTGTTCTCAACAACTCCTCACTATTACACCACAATGGCAATAAAACAATCATTAATAAGACCATTTATTAGGTGTTCTCAACAACTCCTCATTATTACACCATAGTGGCTAAAAATTAGTCATTAACAAGCCCATTTATTAGGTGTTCTCAATGGCTCCTCACTATTGCACCACAGTGGCTACAAATCTATTAGGTGTGGAGCCTGATTATCTTCTTTATTTAGAGGTATTGCCACGTTGGACCCCAGTTCGTAATGTGGCGACAACACCGCCCGGAAAATGTACGCTGCAAGGGGGGTCCAGGGGGGGGCAGCTACAATCTTTGGGAGCCCCCCTCGGCGAGGGATCGGGGGCATCACCCCCGAAGCTAAAAAAATATGTAAAATTGCCTTGTAAAATGTTGTAATTTCGTAGTCAATTTGGGCCGTTCATTAGGTAGAGATATGACGGTATAAGTTATGTTTAATTTAGGATTTTTGGCCCTAGAAGGCAACCCTCACTATATATGAGGGAACTGTATTTCGTCTATGTAGATCTATATTCTGAGTGAGAAAGATAGAGGATATCGTGTGAGAGTGAAGAGGGAATTATAGTAGATTTGTTGTAGGTTGTATCTCTTTAGTTTGCTAGATAATATAAAAGGAAGGACTGGCTATTTCTCCATGGACATAGCCCAAATTTGGTGAACCACATATATCTGTGTCTCTTTTTTTTTATGTGTTTTATACAATATATTTAATGTGTTACATTGCTCTATAATATATAATTTCCTAACAAAATCAACACAAAGGTTCATGTAGAGCATAGAGAGTCTGAGTTTAGCCTTAGAGAGAGATATATAGTTAATAGTGAGGAGTTTTTATTAGCTGCATTACTCTTGAAGGAATAAGAGTTCACTCTCTAGAAACTTCTCAGTGGAACTTCCACTGGCATTCTCAACCCAACCCTGTGGAACTACCATCAGGTGTTATCAACCCACTAGTTTCGGGTGCCTCAAACTCCTGAAAGTTGTCAGTCAACATAGTCTCTAGTCGATTTATCATCTTATATGTCATAACCACTTCTCAGTGATTGTAGGCTAGCAAGCCTTTTTGGTTTATCAGCTAGACTATCATGCAATCTTACTCTGTGATTATCAGTGAGAAAGACTTGTGGGTTTCTCAGTTGTTCTATCATTAGAGATCCTTTTTTATTATCAACCAATAAGCCTTATGGGTTTCTCAACTATGTTATTCTCAAATTTATGCTCCATGATTATAAACTAACAAGCCTCATGGTTTTATCAACTTTACTATCATCAGAGCTTCTCTACTCCACTAAACTCTCTTCTAGAATTAGCATAGTGCATAGTGGAGTACATGCCCAATCCTATAATAAAGGAGTCTGATTATTAGTTAATGTACCTACTTCCATAGCCATCAACATTTCCTTTTCTTCTACATGACACAACATGAGAATATACATATCATATTATTATGATATTAAAATAATCGTTCAACCAAGGTTATCCTGCCCCATCGATTCCTCTTTCAACTAGGAATCTGATTGGACAACTTATTATGTCATCCCATGTAGCCATTTACATTTGCATCATTTAAATTTATACAATCATCCTTCCATAAGAATGATTATTGACAAGACCCTATCAACCAAAATAACATTTATACATATATATAAACATGATCATGAACATAAATTTTCATATGTAATTAGATTCAAGGTCAAGAGAACCTCCTTTTGAGCCATTTTCATGGTTTCCATATCATTGTCCATTATTCCCATGGACCAAACCAACCCACTTGGATGTCATACTTCCATTCACTTAGTCGTGGACAATCATATGTCAATTAAAATTAGAGTTTAAAGAACTCCTCGTATTGTCATTGTTATTTACAAAAATAGTTTTCATCTTGCGCATAATTTAGTTTCCTACTTGCTATCATATTTAGGAGTGATGCTCCAGTATACACCAACAATTGTCTTTCCTGGCCCATCACCCAAGCCCATATTTTCTCATTTTTTTTGTTCGTGCTCCTTATTTATGTGTGGGCCTACTCTGTGGAATATCCTTATTGGATTTCACATAGTCCTTTTCTCGGCCTTTGTGGATTTTCTTGCGCCACCAACCAATTTGTCCCAAGGTACTAAGCATGGAAATCAAAAGGAAAATTTCAAGATAAATAAAGGACAATCAACAAAAGAAATAAGTCACAACAGTTATAAAAATTTCAACACTGCAACATAGCCATGAAATATTCAACTATCAAAGGATGAGAAATCCATAAAGCCAATGATTTAAGGCCATAAAAAATAAGGATAAAACAAGGCAACCCCAAAAATCAACTCAATTTCCATGAATCCAACATTTCTATCATGAATAAGACTCGACCAAACCCTTCTTCATGTTTTCGTGGCATCCTTTTAATTTTGTGGTGCCCCTCTAATTTATTCCAAAAGGAATTATTTCAATGCTCATCATAGGGTCTCGAGGGAATGCCCCCTCCTCTTTATTTTCTTCCACCATTTTACCTTGTTATTTCAAGTGTCTGAGAGATCTTACCAACTACTCTTTTCTTTTTATACCAATCTCTTTATCCATTGCCTCTTACACTCAATTGTTAGTTTTATTAATGAAAAATACATATTGGCTACTTCCATGTCATTCTATACCAAGAATGTTTTCCTATAGTTACACACATATCTCACTTTTTTCATCAGTCACATGTCTCAAAATCCAGGACATAATTAGGCATACTCATATTCAACAAAATTTCCAAAATAAAATTTTCATGCACATGAGCATATCAGTTCCTTTATTATCAGGCCTACAGAGTTTTAAAATATGCCTTTTACCAAAATCATTGGAATCAATTACAATCATCCAAATTACCAAGGCCAACAACACTAATCAAATACCACTCTATTTACCGATACTGTCATTATAAAATTGTAAAAATCAACCTTTAGAATTTTTGCAGTCATCCTTCTTTGCCCAGGCCAAGAACCATTTCATTTGCAATCTCAAGGGGGTTAGTTAGAAAACCACATACTTTTCACATTTACAAATGCATCATAGGACTTGCATGTAATCCCAAATTAGCACACGACCATTAAGTTACACTATTACACCCAACATTCACATTACACATGCAAATAATCAAAATGCCAGCCAAAATCATAATACTATAACAAACACCTACAAAAAGTAGTAATCAAACCATTTGACTCTTGAATAGAGTCACAAACAACTTTAGTTCATCCCATTGAGGTTATTTGTCATATAACATACAAAACCTGGGATTTTCCTATCCATCCAACATATACATAAATATATAAATTCAATCAACAATAGATATATTCTATGAAATGAAAGCAACCAACATACACACACACACACACACACATATGTATATGTATATGTATATGTATATATATATATATATATATATATATATATGATTGACAAAAACAATTATGGCATGCAACATGGGGACTACCATTACATCTTTTGACAAAATCAATCATTTTGGAGCATCTTTGCAACCAGCATACAAATCACAATAAAAATGCTATAAATGGCATACAATCTTATCCATATTCAACTACAACACTTAGAGCTAGAGCTCCTCCCTAGCTCCAAAGGTCCAAGCACTGGATGTACTACTATGTTAAGTTGCAATAGGGTACCAATTTATCCCCAAGATCTATGGTTGAAAATTTGTCTACACTTCATCTATGATAGATCCCATCCAGTCCAAGTGTTGAACCTAGCTCTGGTACCACTCTATAACATACCCCCTACAAACCCTATCACAAACAAAGAGTAGAAGGAGGTAATTACTATTGGCTTGGTGGGCCCTGACCCAGGTTCAACATTAGTTAGCCAAACAAATCCCTACATTACTTGCCCTTTTGGAATCATCCTGCAGAGCGCAGACCAAAGTGTCACCCGAAGCAGTATGGGGGGATGCTAGAACCAAGTTTCTACACCCTGAGATGGTTGTGATGTCGGTTTATTCCTTCTATTCATGTTTTCATGCGGGTCATTGAGTTCTAGGGCTATGTCTATCTAACCCTCTACTCCGCCCTTTGGTACCTCCACAAAGGGGTACGATCGACCTTCGCGCAGCCCTAACCTATGATTTAGGTACTTTCGCGCTGCTAGGGCAGCGTATCGTACAGATTTCCAAACCATCTTAAGTGTCTTACTTATCTTATTAAACAGTCATAGTTAGCGCTGCGTAAACAAACATCCTTATTTGCGTTCAATTATCTAATGTAATTACATACATTCGCACATGACATAAACATTATAAATGAAATTCATACACAATATGCCAATATGCATTAACAGGAAATAAGACACATAATTTGTAGAATGCTTCTCTTTATTGATATCTTCAGATGATTACAGACTCTATCCTCCCTGTGCACACAGTTGTAGGGGTCCGTGCACTTAGCTATGGACTTCTACCCTAGGCCTCTGCACACTCAATTGCAGAGCCTCTACCTACGCTATGACCCAAAAATTAGACTTTTTCTCCTTCCTCAAGAATTCATACTTCTTAGAACTTATTGATTGACTTTTTAGAGCTTACTTGGCTCTTTTTATATAATCCCATGGTCTATGGACCATGGGTAGATCTTTACAACTGACTTTAATTTACAAAAATAAGGGCATACAACCCTTTATGACTCATGACACCTTCGCACTCTGTGACCACAAAATGCGGAGACTTTACAACTTTATTACAAAATTTGACCCAAAACATGGGCTTTTAGCCCCAAAACTATCCTTGGGGGATCCCGTTTCCAATAGGCCCCCAACACAAACATCATGACTTGCCCTCGAGTCACTCGGTAGGTGTAGAGATCTTAGCGTGAAGACCTCCCAGCTCAACCCGTATGACCGCAACCTCGGTAGTGCACTATGCGACTGCCTGCTTTGCATCTTCAACCATCTGATCGGTCATTGTTGCTGAACTATCGGCCTGAAGCTTTTGCTAATTTGCTTGCAGAGTCGCAAGCTTTCCTTAAATAGAGGTTGTAGCTAGGGCTTCATTCATGCCTTCAACACTACTTCCTTGTGCAGCGCTGCATCCACCTCTTCCTTCAGTTGCTTGGCCTCCTGTAGCTTTTCTAGTCTCTGTGTGAGCATGATAGTTCATGATGTGCCTTTCACTTCATCATAATGTTGTTGTAGCTCGTGTGCTTCCTTCTCCAGTCGCTATACATTGGGGTCCTCCTGCAAGCTCGTCAGGACCTCAAATGATTGCTCAAAAAGTTGCGTTCAGTTTGCTACTAGATTGTCAACCACCGTTATTGCTTCTATGACAGTGGTTGCCCGCTGCTCCTTTACTTCTGGTGAGGTTGAAGGCTGGGCCTTCAACTGTAACTCAGTGATCTGTGGGTTCAACTCCAACTAAACCCTTGCCATTTCTGTACGTGCATCAGTACCCCTGTAGCCAGCTTGCAAACATGCACCTCGACTGGTTCTTCCTCAGGAATGGCCAACTCTCGGACCATTCGGCATGCCTCCTTGACGACCTACATTATACGCTTGTTCTAGTTGGTTGCCTTGGTCATAGTAGTGATGGAAAAGTCTTGTTGTAGTGCCATCTTCTCGTTGTTAATCCGTTGCTCACTAATCACCTAGAGGGCGTGATGCTCATGGGCCCTCAGCTCCACAATCACTCCATCCTACAAGAGGTGGAGTGCTTCACCAGGGAGCACTACCAAATTCAACCTTACTCCCTTGAGGGTGATGACAGTGGGCCTATCAGCTTCATTCTCCGTGGTCAGTGTGTTAGAGCCTAGATTGACCTTAGGATGAAGGGAGGCAATTCTAGGATAACCACAAACCATGCTTAACCTGATAGCTATCCCTACCAGGTCGGGAGAGGGCTCTCTCCTTGTGAATCTTAGTCAAGATCAATGGATCAAATATGGATTTTAGGCTAGGTATAGTATATCTAGGGTTTTTGATTGATTTTGTTTGTTTTGTTGTTGGATTAAATGGAGCAGGCAGCTTTGGGTTAGAGAAATCAAGTCAGGATGCCGGGTGTTCTATGGGGCGAGGTAGGTAGGTTTTTTGGCACTTGGAATTGAGTGAGATGAGAGGTCTAAGACTAGTGAGGAGCTGAGGAGGGCATGCAAAGATCATGTATCCTTCTCAAATAGTAGAAAACATAAAAAACTGAATGGGTTCCCAAGGTAGAGCACTGTAAACAATGTATTCTACCTATCTATCTTGATATCATTAAGCTAGAAGAAATGAATTAGATTGTGGCACACATAAAATATGAGAAAAAATAATAACAGAAGAAGAAACTATGCAAAAACACTTTACCACAATTATCCCATAAAAATAGCTGCAAATCCTGGTTTATTTCCTTGCCAAACTGCTGATAAGAATGTACAATGTAGCTCATAGCATCCAAGAGAATCCAACCTTTGCTAATGACAGAAAAAATACATAATATAGACATCAAACCACCTATGCTAGCCATCAGGGGTTGAATCCAAGAGATAAGGAACTATTATAACCATTTCCAAACAAGGAACAAGAATATAGGTAGTGGAATAGCTTGCCTCTATAAGCATGGAAACTGATTCATTGACCCCCAAACCACCTCAAACTGATGAATCTACCCTCTAAGATCATTTCACAATTCAATTTACATACAAAGTCATTAATTACAATCATAAATTCATCCATGAAGAGAGAAAAATTCAACTTGCAGTAAAAGTAGGCGAAAACTGGATTTTCTGGCAAACTGGCTCAATGCACATCGCCACTGACCAGGTGCACTATGCCGCTTTAGACCCACTTTTGGAGGCCTTCCCCTTAGCAAAGTTGAGCCCAAGATAGCTCATTTGAAGGGTATTCCTGTCTAGTTTCTGGAACATCTTGAATTTTTGCATTTGGAGGTCATTTCCCCCCTCAAAAGTGAAATATCCCACGGCTGCTTCTGTGTGTCCAAAAAAAGGTAGAGAGGTCATTGTTTGGTAGTTTTTTGACCTTTTGGTGACCTATTTTTGCTCCAAAATTGCTGAGATTTTATGGGTTTGATGTTCTCATCATGATGAATCCAGATATATAAGCCTTTCCTCCAAAAATTTCTCTAGGGAAAAGCGCATCGCGCATCTAGGCCAATTTTTTGCTTTCAAAATTTCAAAATTTGAAAAAGGAAAAAATTCATCAAAACTTGCCCAGATTTGGCATGGGACACCACCGTTAGTTTTTTTGATGGGATAGTGAGACTTCAGCCAAGATTTTCAACTTATCTTTCTCCTTTTTACTCTTTAAGGCCTTCCTCAACCTAGCCTTGAGCTTCCTCATCCTTATGTTGCAGATTTTGTTGCGGGTCATGTAGTGGTAGGCCATGTGGTGAAGCATCTTCTTGTCTTTATTGGCCTTCTCAATCAGCCCCTCAAGGTGTATATTAACCCTCTCAAGCCAAGTTTCCCTACCACGCTCAATCTCTTGTTCAATTGAAGTCAACTTGACATTTGCCTCCTTGGCCTTTTGCCTGTTTTCCTTGATCATTTTCAACTCCATGAGGACTTGCTTGTCACTCAATTGTTTGTTTTTTGACTCTAAATATTTGATGATCCACTTAGCTCTCTCTAAGTTATCTGAAAAGGATTGAATCTCAGCCTCTTGTTCATTTATGATCATGTCTTTGACATACTTTGGATCCTCAGTTTCCAAGTCAATGACATCAACTCCTTGATGAGTGAAGTGTTGTTTTGTTTCCTCATGATCAATAAGGTTAAAATCTCTTTCTTGCTCATCACTAAGATCCTTCTTTTGCATATTTTTCTTGCCCTTACTTTTTCCCTTGCTTTGCTACTCAACCTGTACCTGTTTTTCTGAAGAAGAAGGAAAAGCCCCTTCCACACCTTGGAGATAGCATTTTCCTGTGGCCTGATGATGAAGGCAAGACCCCTTCCACTCCTTGTGGAGATAATAGTCGCCTAGCCACTGCAAAAAGTTTCCTGGTACCCCTCTTGTATGTCACAAACACTGGCACTCCAATAGTTTCAATCTCTTTGACCTTTTCATGTCCTAAAGGTCCACCTTCTTCATGAGGCACCGATGAAAATATTTGTGGGCCTTTGAACATTTCATGAGAAATGAAAGTCTCCCATGACATGTTGAGAAGGTTCAGTTGATGTAGAACAATGATTCTGAACAAAGAGTAATGGAAAATGATATTCAACTGTTGGGGGTATGGTTTCCTCTTTACAATATGTGCCATTTTCTCAATGTTTCTGAAAATGAAGTAAGGGATATTCATCATTATTACTCTAGTGAAATGCACCAACAGTCTAATGTGGTAGGCATACAACTAAGAGAACCTACCTTCACAAGTGAAATACTTGATAATGATTTTCATCAATGGAGCAAACCTGTCTTCCAAAAACTTGAAGGGGAATACTCTCTTCATTTTGTCTTTGTATCTAGCCTTTATGTAAGGCTCATAGTACTCCTCATCAATATCCTAACCTTTGTTCCATTTTTCACCCACATCTTGAATACCTATTGCCTCTTAGATGATAGCTAATGATAAGGTGAATGTAATTCCAGCAAGGGTTACTTCATTATTGTGCAAATGTGTCACAAACAACCTTGCCAACTCATGATGAAATTTAACTCTTTCTATCATTTCACAAAAATCAAAGCATGACTGATGTATAAGGCAAGAAATGGCAAGTGGACAGGCTTGCAACTCCCTCAAACTGGTGGGCTCCTCTCTGATAATCCTTCCTCCTTTATGAGGCTTCCTTTGTTGTATGTTTCTCTCCCTGGAATTGTCACTAAGGGTGTCTTCTTCAAACTCATATTCACTATCTCTTTCGATTGTTTTTATAGCTGTGAACACTTGTGGAAAATGATGAGGTAAGGTGGATGAATGAAATGAAGATGAGTATGAAGAGATTTTTTAAGGATGAGTAAGGTTTTAGGGAGTGTGAATGGGATTTGAGGAGAGTAGGTAGGGTTTAGTGATGTGGATAGTTGTAGGGTTTGGGGAGAGTGTAAGTGGGAAAGTGAGAATGGGGAAAATGTATGAGGGGAAAGGGATTTAGGAAATAGGTAAATGGGAGTGGGGTTTGGTCTAGGGAATAATGGCAAGGATAGGGTAAGTAAAACAATGGAGAGATGATGAGAACTAGGGTTTCACCCTAGAGGCTAGGGTTTGAAATTTAAAAATGCTAACTACCAAGCTTAGCAATAAAAACCCTTGATCACAAGATAAGACTCATGTACTTACTTGTTTATAGAGAGAAATTGAAGTTTTGAGGTGAAATAGAAACTTGGTGAAGTTTTTGGGCTTGGCTAGGCAGATGTGTAGTGCCTCACCCAGGTGCACAGTGCCTCCCAGGTGCATAGCACCCGTGTAATTTTACATTGAGAATGACTGCCAGGTGTGCAGCGTCAGCCTCTGATGCACAACGCAGGTCAAAATTCCTTAAAAAATGCAGCAACTGCACTCCTTTTCTCAATGACTCTTAGAAATCACTTCTTGGCTCTCCTTTAGCACTTGAACTCCAACATTAGCATAATGAAATGATCAATATAGATATGGCTTTATATGACTTTCACTTTTTGATTTTTGATGGTGAAAACCCACTTTTGTAATGTCTATGTGCCTTTTCCAATACTCTGTTTTTTTATGCTTGACCTTTTTGCTTTGATAGGTGGACTGGCACTCAAATTCTTTGACTTTTGCAGTGGAAAGTACTTGGAAATATCACTAGGTGACCAGGAGCAGCATGAAACCATTTATTACATATGAGCATAATAAAATTACATAAAATTTAAAAAATAATATACAAATGCTCTATTTTCACCTCAAAACTAGTTTTGAGGTGAGAACTTTATTAAGATTAAAAATTAAGAGATTAGAACCTTTATGATCATTATTATCATCCTCATGTGTCTGCTGACCATTATTAACAAAAATCACTGAATTTTGACCATGGTGAAAAACTCTAAGACCTAATGAGATTGAAACCTTATGCCATTGATGAAATGAACTGAAAAGAAGCATGAGTCATTGACTGAAAATTTATGAAAGGAGGTCAGTAGATATATATCATGAGAGAAAAACTGAAATGAACCCTACCATTAGTAGATCCATGACCTAATGGAATGCAACTCATCAGAATGGGACTCCTAGTATGAAATGCAAAATAGTAAATTTTGATCACTAATGGCAGTGTGAAGTCACTGACACTAACACAGTGCTCCATCAGGCAGCACTATTGTGTTGGAGGCCTTTGCATGCAGCATCTCGACAGCTTCTAAAGTGCCTATAACAAGGCTAGTAGACACCGTGCCAACCTGTGGTGTGCAGGTTTGCAGATACTGCAAACCTGTCTAAGCCCACAAGAGTATTTGTTGTTGCTACTCAAACTATTGTAGGGCCTCCATGGTGACATCCCGCACCATGTCACTGATGTCATGAAAATCACCCTCTATGAGGATGATTGGGTCTAGTGATGTCTTAGTAGCCTTGGATTTCTTCCTGGACCCTCCTTTCTCTTTCTCCCTTGGATGCTTGATGCAAGTCGACGTCACTTGTGGGTCCACACTGTGTTGTTCTGTCTGCATGTCCATGTCTTCCTCTATCTCAAGTGAAGGCGACCTCGCACCTTTGTCAGAGCCTCACTTTGTTCCACCTGTTTACTTCTCTATCTGCTAAGTGACATCGCGCTCCGCCTGGGCCTTGTCAGTAGCCTCCTCCTTTCTCTTTTCAGCCAGCTTTGTCATCTTGAGCTTGGCCTCCTCCTTCTCTTTCTCCGCAACGGACTTGCTCCCTCCCACCACCAAGTCTGTTGTAGTGCGCTACTCTGCCGGCCAATGATCAAGTACTACATCAATGGCATCATCCGATGCCAGGTAAGGCAAGTCATACCATTTTTGTGCAGGGTCCTTCCGCCCCCTGATGGCCACATGGTGAAAATCTTCTTTAAACTTTGCATAGCCCTATAGGTTGGAAAACACTATAGGTGACAACGACAGCTTGTGATTAATGGCCATGTGGATGTTCATCTCCATCAAGATCTAGAAGATCTTTCTGTCCTTGATGCGCTGCACATCCTTGGTGACCCACAGAAAAGTGTACTTCGCTGCTTCTAGTAGGTTTGGTGCAACCAAAGGGAATTAGTTGTCCTCTAGTAGCTCCCATGCTACCATCACAATGGACAGCAAGAGCCACACGTAGTGGAACGTCTTGCTGAGCTCCTATGCTTCGCAACAGTTTTCAAGGAACTCACCGTGGAGATAGTCTGCCCAATTGAACTGAACTCCTTCGGTGCACTGGGCTACTAGCACAATGACATGCCCCAACACGTCATTAGCGCGAAACTTCCCCATCATCTTCCTTGCTAGAATCTGCGTAGCCGCCTTTACAGTAGGGGCACAAATGGTTGATATGGCATATCCACGCGGATTCTTTACCAGCTTAAACTTCTCTTTCATGGCCTCCGCGAGCGCCTGCTCACCACCTTTTCCGCCAAATATCATGCCCATATTTTCTCCTATATAAGGCAACTACATGATCCTGTGGATCAACCTGTCAGTTATGGGTATTGGCTCCTCCAGCCATAGACACCCATCATGCACCATGTATAGCAATTGCTTGATGACTAATACTGTAACTGGGGTACGGTTATAGTGCAACACCCATAGCAGGTTGAGAAAGCCTACCTTGTCTACTCCTATGAGCCACCTTCATGGCTCCAATGTGGTCATTCTGGTGGTCGTATCGATGATGCGACACATCAGCTGCTCGGTCACCAGGTGTGGGAACTTGTCATGGTCGGCCAAGTCCTAGTATTCAAACTTTAACAGAGGAACCTGCCCTAAGCACAGTCCTTCAAAAATAATTTCATTCGGCAGCAGAGGGGTTTTCAAGGGGACTTTGCTCTCATCGATATCTTTCGGCACCTTGGCCTTTCCCTTGCATGAAGGGACATACTCAGGCAACCGAGTGATAGGGTCAACACCCTGGGCTTCAACTTCCTCCATGTCTACTCCCACATCCTCATCATCCATTAGGATATCTTAAATTTATTCCTCCTTCGGCTCTAGATTGATGGCTTTGCCCCTCTCCTATGCAGTAGGCTTCAGTCAGTTTCTTCTTGGCAATGCACGCACTGGTATTGCAGGCTGTTTGACTTTCTTATCCTTTATGCTTTCCTTGGTTGTGGTGGGCTTTGGTCTCGGCATCCTTAGTGATTTGGGGACTTCTGCTAATACTTCGGTAACCTTGGGAGCAGATTCTTCGGCCTCCATCTCAATTTCCGACACTGACTCCTTTGCTTCGGTATCTATAGCTTTTGTGGGCACCGACATGATGTTCTGCAAGAACTCCTGTGTCTCCTTCGGTAATGTCTCAAATACTGAACTGGCTATCAAAACTTCGAAGTGCTCATGGTTCATGTGCACCTCAGAACTCAACAAATCAATTCTCGAAATGCCAAGTGTTTTTCACTGGACAACTATGTGTAAATTATAGGGCATTTTGAATTCAAATTCGACCGTTCCCCCCAAATTCTGTTCATTAATGCCATATTGGTGACAGATTTTCAAGGATTTGATGCATAAATTTCATCTTAAATGTCGGCCGCCCACTCCATTTGGCCACATTTCTATTGTTAAATCATGAACAATGACTTTACAAGTCACTTTCTAGCCAACATGCGCAATTTCTCCCTGGGTAGCGCAGCTCCCTTTGCGTTCCCACGAACCCTATGACACTTCCTTGCTTTGCATAATCCTCTAATCGCACAACTCCCCAACCTAGGCAGTGTAGTTTATAGTCCCGTGCCTCCTTTCAGCTGCCTGGAGCGCTAAGACTGTGCTACCTTCATGTAGTCACATGGCTGGACCACCTGTTAATCTAGGTTATCATTGATGTCAATATAGCAGTGTTTGTGATGGAAAATTCTTTGATACATGATTTCCCATTGATGCCCATTGGTCATAATGCTCAAAGTTTGATATATGATGATATGATGAGATGGAGGACCCAAGTGGATTGAAGAATAGTAGGTCAATTGAACAAAAACTGACGCGTAAATTGAACAGAAATTGAACAACAATTGAACAAAAATTGAACATAAAATGACACAGGAGGTGAATTGATCAGCAATTGAACAGTAATTGAACAGAAAATGACACAGGAGATCCAATAAAGCAACAATAGCAAGAAGCCAAAGAGTAATATGAAGAGTTTATTGAAAGCCATCAAAGAAACAAGTCACAGGAGCAACAGTTATCGAAAGAGCGGGGGTAGGAAAGTACAAACTTCCTTGATCATGGCTGAAGTCCCACACTCAATCCCAGCCATTGATCTCATAGTCAACCCTTAGATCATAGTCAACTATGGATTTTAAGGCCGATTTTAATCCATGTGCCAGTCGAAGTCACGGAAATCCTCCGATTAGGATAACATTGTGGACCTACTGCACCATTATAATACATCCTAAAGAAATATCACATCTGTCGCATATCGCAAGTCTTGAAGAGATGTAACGATGGTAAAACCTTCGATTGTGATATCATATTGTGGACCTGCTACACCACTATATCATGACTTTATACAATTTTTCATCCGTAGTATCGCTAGTTTCTAAGGGATGTCAAACCGCTAATTGCGATTAAAGGTGACGACGTGGAATGTGGGATCTCCATATGGGTAATGTATCTCGGGCATATATCACAGAGAAGAGGTAACAGTTCACAACTCATGAACTTAAAGGAACAAAGGAAGCCGAAAGGTCAAGAAAACAAAATAAGAAGTTGAAAGGTCGAGAATCCAAAGGTCTGGCAGACGATGAAGGTACAAAAGAAGTCAAAGATCGACTAAGAGAGATGTAAGCGAAAGGACAGAAGGAAGCCGAAGGTCCAACAGGACAGGAGGAAGCCGAAGGACAAAACATTCTGTTGATTGGGTTAATCTTTAAAAAGGCTCAGACCTGTGATAAATTTGTTGATGGAAGAAGTACAGAACGTAATTTTGAAGAACAGTTATGTGAAATGAAATAAAGTTTCATCTGTCATCAGTTGAAGGGAGTAGTAGACAACACCAACATTTGAAGACAGGTTGTCATTGATGTAGCAGTGAAGTTGTAGATTGACAAAACACAGTGAAGAAGATTTTGAGAGTAGTATAATACAATCAAAACATTTATTGACAAAGCAAAACTATAGGGTTGGGGCCCTTGGGGTTGGTGCCTCAAAATTGGAAGGATTAGTGTCGTTGGAGTTGGTGCTCCTAAACACAAGGTTGGTGCCTTGAGAATATAGGGTTGGAGCCTCACAAATGACCAAGTTGGTGCTTGGCAACATATTGGAGCCTTATATATATTGTACTTGATTTATTGTAAAGATTATATTAATAAAAACATTTATTCCTATTTCTCATTTTGTGTTCTAAATATAAATAATTTAACTGGTAAAAATAACAATTGAAAAGAAATACTGATTCAGCCCCCTCTCAGTATTTCCAACAATTGGTATTAGAGTCAACTTCTTCATATCAGCATAACAACTAGAAGAAGGATTCTTAGTCACAATGAGAAATCAAGAAGTGTTAGGAAGACCTCCTCTATTCGATGGCACAAATTTTTGTTTTTGGAAAAAAAGAATGTCCTATTACCTAATGTCCCTTGGACCTAAAGTTTGGCATTCGGTTTCAAATGAGTACACAACTCCTTCCACTCTTCCAACAGATCAAGACGAAAGGAAAGCTTACATTGAAAATGCAAAAGCCTTAAATTCCATCACTAGTGGAATCACTGATTCTGAATTTACAAAAGTCATGAATTGTAACTTGGCCAAAGAAGTATGGGATAAGCTAGTTAGCTTATACGATGGGGACTCCAAAGTTAAGAAGGCTAAGCTTCAAACTCATAGAAAGCAATTTGAAAGTCTGAAAATGGATGATGAAGAAGATATTGCATCATACTTTCTCCGAGTAGGTGAAGTGGTCAACTCTCTTAAAGGATTGGAAGAAAATATTGAAGAAAACACTATTGTTCAAAAGGTCTTAAGATCTCTCCCAGATAGATTTGACTCCAAAGTAAGTGTTATAGAAGAAACGAAGGACCTAGATACTCTCAAGATGGATTAACTTCATGGAATCCTCATTTCCTATGAGATGAGAAAAGGAATCCCAAGTTCCAAATATGCAGCATTCAAGGCCTCAAAATCAAAAAAGGGGAAAGAATGGAATACCAGTAGTGATGACTCTGATGTTGAATTCGAATTGGCATAATTTGTATGAAGACTAAAGAAAGGATCTAAGCTAAAAGGTAAGTACCCTCTTATTTGTTTCAAATGTGGAAGAATAAGTCATTATGTTGCAAAATGTCCTCATAAGCATGATAGTGATGGTGAGGAAAATTCTAAAAGGATGGTACACAAAAAGAAAGGTTTCAATAAGAATAATTTCTTCTCTAAGCAAGATGAGTATGATGAAGGTGAATTTGTAGTCATAAAAAAGAAATCAACTAATCAGTTCCCTCACCACAAAGGGGGTAATGAAGAATCAGATGAAGAAAATGACCATGCTGGAAGCCAAGAAGTATTATTCATAACATTCACAAATGATGATGATTCAGGTCTAGAAGGAAATGTAGATGAATTATTAAAGAGTGCCATTGAAGAAAATGAGAAATCACGAAATAAAATCATCTCTCTCAAGGTAGAAAATGAGGAAACAAAAAGAAGGGAAGACCTCTTGAAAAATAAGCTAAAAGAAAAAGAAGAAATTTGTGAAGAATGTGAAGCCAAAATAGTATCTATGAGGAAGGAATTGGAGCAAGTCAAAAAGGGTTGGGAAAGCTCTCAAATACTTGACTCTATCCTAAATAATCAAAAACCTCAACATGAAAAATCTAGGATAGTTTTTAAAGGAGAATCATCAAGTGCTAAGAATAATGCGAAAAGCTATGCCGACATACTTTCCAGCAACCCAAAAGAAGAATGATTATTTCATCAATAGCCCATCTCAAATCCAAATATTGAAGAGAGAGTAACTCTAAGGAAGAATTTTGATTCAAATCATGGATATTACAATAGGTACAAAACTATCTTTTTTGGGCATTTTTTTTATTGTAAAACATTTGGTCATCAAGCTAAACATTGCATGGCCTGTAAGAACAAAATGCCAAAATTGAAGGCTCAAACAAACAAACCATATGGCCTCGTAGAGCAAGGACAAATAAAGACCTACAACTCTTTTGATCCCTTGGCCAAATTTGATCCAATTTGCTCATTATGTAATGATAATGGACATAATGAACAAAATTTCCCCCTCAAAAGAAGAAAAGCAAAAAATGAGAATCCCAACATGGATAAATGTGGCCTAGCTCTATGTGCTCACAATGATAAAAATCATTGGTTTTTGGATAGTGGGTGCTCCAGACATATGATAGGGGACAAAAGGAAATTTGTCTCATTAAACCAAAAGGAAGGAAATGTATCCTTTGGAACTGGATCTGCCAAAATTGCTGGAAAAGGAACTGTTACCCTTATTAATGGAAAAGGAAAGGCTCAAAATGCTTTGCTAGTAAATGGGCTAAAAAACAATCTCCTGAGTGTTAGCCAAATCTGTGACCAAGGACATAATGTTGTCTTTAGCACTAAATATTTTGAAACAAGAAACTCTTCCTCAGGGGAACTTGTGGCGAAAGGAGTTAGAACATCAGATAACTTCTACATTTTGAACAAAATTCAAGAAGATAAATGTTACTTAAGTCAAACAGATGAAAGTTGGCTATGGCACAAGCGACTTGGACATACAAGTGTTGATAACTTGATCAATATCAGCAAGATTAATGCAGTACGAGACATCCAAAATTTATCCAAGCCAAATCAAGGAGAAAGTGGTCCATGTCAACATGGAAAGCAAACTAGAACCAGCCACAAGACCAAGGAGTTCTCTACATCAAAACCTTTGGAGATCATCTATGCTGATTTATGTGGACCAACTAGAACTCTGGAACTCCAAGGAGAAAGGTACTTTGATTTATTTGTTGATGACTATACTAGAATGATGTGGGTATATTTCATGAAATATAAATCTGAAGCATTTGAATGTTTTAAGAATCTTAAAGCTTTTGTAGAAAATGAAAAGGATTCTAAGATTAAATGTCTTAGAACGGATAGAGGGGGAGAATTCACTTCAAAATAATTTGATGAATCTGTAAAATACATGGAATCAAAAGAGAACACTCTACTGCTAGAACACCCAAGAGAAATGGGGTAGTTGAAAGAAGAAACTTAACAGTTCAAGAAATGGAAAGAACAATGTTAATATCAGCTGACTTGCAGCCAAAATTCTGGAGAGAAGTAGTTGGGACAACTGTTTATACCTTGAATCGAACTCAACTAAGACCAAATAATGAGAAGACTCCTTATGAATTATGGAAAGGAAGACCCACATCAGTAAAATACTTCAAGATTTTTGGAAGCAAGTGCTTCATAAAAATCAATGATGGCTCACCAGGAAAATTTGATTCTCAAGCTGACGAAGGGATATTCCTTGGATATTCTACAAGGAGAAAAGCCTACAAGTGCTACAATAATTGACTACGGAAAATAGTGGAAAGCATTGATGTGAAGATTGATGAAGACCTTCAAGAAAAAGAAATTGAAGATCATGAAGTTGACCCTCTCATTGAAGACAAACCTGAAAAATAGGGAAAAGATCAAGAAAAACACAAGGAAAAAGAACCATCTCAAACCCATTTAAAGACGAAGTTTCTCCAAAAACATCACCCAGAAGAGTAGATTATTAGAAATATAGATGAAGGGATACAAACTTGAAGAAGGATGAATAGTACACCAAAGAAAAATGATGTTGCTCTCCTATCTATGATAGAACCAGAAACATTTACTCAAGCAAGTAAGGATCCTCATTGGGTAAAAGCCATGGAAGAAGAAATGTCTCAAATCGAGAAGAATGAGAAATGGGAGCTAGTACCTCATCCAAAGGATAAAAATATAATTGGAACCAAGTGGGTGTTCAAAAACAAAATGAATGAAGGTGGACAAATCATTAGAAATAAGGCAAGGCTTGTTTGTAAAGGTTATTCACAAATTGAAGGAATCAACTTTGAAGAAACCTTTGCACTAGTAGCTTGTGTGGAAGCTATAAGGATGTTCTTGGCATTTTCTTGCTCAAAAGGATTTAAAATCTATTAAATGGACATAAAATTAGCATTTCTAAATGGGGAACTCAAGGAAGAAGTCTACATGGAGCAACCAAAAGGGTTTAATCTAGCAGAAGGAAAAGACTTTGTTTGTAAGTTGAAAAAGGCATTATATGGGTTGAAACAAGCTCCTAGAGCTTGGTACGCAAGATTGGATCACTATCTACAACAACAAGGCTTCAAGAAGGGGGTGGCAGGAAGTAATCTCTACATAAAGATGGATGAGGATAAGTTACTAGTCACTCTTGTCTATGTTGATGATCTGACTTTTGCTAGTAATAATGATGAGATGAGCCATGAGTTTACTCAAAATATGTCAAAAGAGTTTGAGATGTTGATGATAGGAGAGTTATGTTACTTCCTTGGACTATATGTATCTCAAACCATGGTAGGCATGTTCATATCTCAAGAAAAATATCTTAAAGACATGCTTAAAAGATATGGAATGGAAGATTGTGCACCCATGAGCACACCTATGACCACAGATTGAAAATTAAGCAAAGATGATGACTCTGCTTCGGTAGATGCAAATCATTACAGGTCAATAATTGGAGCCCTCCTATACTTAACTGCTACGAGACCTGACATTATGCAAGAAGTAGGAATGGTGGGAAGATTTCAATCAACCCCTAAACAATCCCATTTGTTGGCTATAAAAATAATTCTCAGATACTTAAAAGGAACTCTTGATTTCGGTCTTTGGTACCCTAAGATCTCAACTCTTACTGTGACTGCATACACCGATGCTGATTGGGCCAGAAGTGTCGATGGTCGAAAAAGTACTAGTGGAAATGCATTCTTCCTGGGATATTGTCTAGTATCTTGGTTCAACAAGGAACAAACATCCATATCACTATCTACCACTAAAGCCGAGTATATAGTTGCTGCAGATTGTTGTACTCAAATATTATGGATGAAGGAAGCTCTGGAAGACATCGACATAGGTACAAATCAACTAATCACCATCTATTGTTATAACATAAGTGCTATCAGTCTCAGCAAAAATCCAGTGATGCACTCAAAGACCAAACATATACCAATCAAGTATCATTTCCTCTGTGAACGAGTAGTTGAAAAAAATCACCCTGGAATATATCAATACTAAGGAGAAAACAGCTAATATTTTCACAAAACCTCTTCCTCAAGAAGCATTTGAAAATCTTCGCCAAAAGATGGGGGTTATTTCTCTAGCATCACATTAATTTGATTCATAAATATGTTGCATGACAGGGGGAGCAGTTTGACAAGGGGAATCCTTGTGCACTCCTTTTCCATTGATGTCAAAGGGGAAGAGAAGAAGAATATTGCCATCAACGACAAAGGGAGAGATTGTTAATCTAGTTTGTCATTGATGTCAATATAGTAGTGTTTGTGATGGAAAATTCTTTGATACATGATTGCCCATTGATGCCCATTGACTGTAATGCTCAAAGTTTGATATATGATGATATGATGAGATGATGGATCCAAGTGGATTGAACAAAAGGAGGTCAATTGAATAGTAAATCATGCAATAGATCCAGTAAAGCAACAGGAGCAAGAAGCCAAAGAGTAAGATTAAGAGTTTATCGAAAGCCATGAAAGAAACAAGTCACAGGAGCAACAACTATCGGAAGAGTGGGGGTAGGAAAGTACAAACTTCCTTGATCGTGGTTGAAGTCCCACACTCAATCCTAGCTGTCAATCTCATAGTCAACCCTTATATCACGGTCAACTGTGGGGGTTAAGGCCAGTTTTAATCCATGTGCCAATAGAAGTCCCGCAAATCCTTCGATTGAAATAACATTGTGGACCCACTGCGCCATTATAATACGTCCTAAAGAAATATCGCATCTGTCGCATATCACAAGTCTTGAAGAGATGTAACAATGGTAAAACCTCTAATTGCGATATCATATTGCAGACCCACTGCACCACTATAACATGACTTTATACAATTTTACATCCACAGTATCGCTAGTTTCTAAGGGATGTCAAACCGCCAATTGCGATTAAAGGTGATGACGTGGCATGTGTGACCTCCATATGGGTAACATATCTCGGGCATCTATCACAGAGAAGAGGTAATGGTTCACAACTCGTGAACTTGAAGGAACAGAGGAAGCCAGAAGGTCAAGCTAATGAAAGAAGAAGTCGAAAGGTCGAGAAGCCAAAGGTCTGGCAGATGATGAAGGTACAAAAGAAGCCGAAGATCGAGTGAGAGAGATGTAAGTAGAAGGACAAAAGGAAGCCAAAGGTCTAGCAGGATAGGAGGAAGCTAAAGGATGAAACATTTTGTTGATTGGGTTAATCTTTAAAAAGGCTCAGACCTGTGATAAATTTGTTGATGGAAGAAGTACAGAACGTAATTTTGAAGAACAGTTCTATGAAAGGAAATAAAGTTTCATCTGTCATCATTTGAAGGGAGTAGTAGACAACACCAACATTTGAAGATATGTTGTCATTGATGTAGTAGTGAAGTTGTAGATTGACAGAACATAGTGAAGAAGATTTTAAGAGCAGTGTAATACAATCAAAACATTTCTTGACAAAGCAAAACTATAGGGTTGGAGGCCTTGGGTTTAGTGCCTCAGAATTGGAAGGGTTGGTGTCCTTGAATTTGGTGCTCCTAAACACAAGGTTGGTGCCTTGAGAAGATAGGGTTGGAACCCTAGAGTTTGGAGCCTCACAAATGACCAAGTTGGTGCTTGGCAATAGATTGGAGCCTTATATATATTGTACCTGATTTATTGTAAATATTATATTAATAAAATCATTTATTCCTATTTCTCATTTTGTGTTCTAAATATAAATAATTTAACTGGTAAAAATAACAATTGAAAAGAAATACTGATTCACCCCCCTCTTAGTATTTCTAAGACCACCAGTGTATGGATTCAATTGAATGCCATTCACCTTTCCTGGGAAGTGATCTCCATTCAATTTGACCAACTGAACCACTCCTCCATCAGTAATCTCCTAGAAATTTATCAAACTTGCTATCATATAACAAAACTAGGTCATTTACCTTAAGGTTGCGCAACTTAATGTGTTGATCATGCCATGCATTTTCACGCTGCTTTTCGACCTATTGGTGAAATCCAACTAGAAATCTATCTTCATCAATTTTAGCCAGTTGTGTGAGCCTTTCTTTTAGGGCTCCATGATTCGTCATACCTGTGAGTGCCGCTATGCGTAGAATAGGCACAATGTATTCCATGGGCATTACTGCTTCAACACCATATACAAGCCTAAAGGGTGTTTGTCCAGTCAACTTCTTGCATGTTGTCCGATAGGCCCATAGTACCACGGGTATGTGCAAGTCCTAATCATTTCACTGAGCATTGCAAACCTTGGTTAGCGTGTTCTCTAGCACTTTATTGAATGCTTCCATCATCCTATTAGCCTGTGGGTGATAAGGCATGCTCTTCTAGTGATATACCTGAAATTCCTCTGTCAACACAATGATCATCTCATTCAGAAAGTGCGTACCATGATCACTCATCAAAATCTTTGGACACCTAAATCGCATTAGTACATACTCAAAGAGGAACTTCATAGCAGTCATGCCTGTACAATCCTTTACAGGTTGTGCCTCCACCCATCGAGTTAAATACTTCGTCGTAGTGATAATGTACCTCGCTCCCGTCTTCCCTTGGGGCTGAACAGGTCCCACAAAATCTATTGCCCATTTCTAAAAGGGTTGTAACATCAACTGTGGATTTAGAGGTAGCTCATCCCTCTGTGATGGCCTACCAGTCCTTTGACACACATCACACACTTTGCAGTACGCTTTCGAACCCTAATGGAGGGTTGGCCACCACAACCCTGTGCGTAGAATCTTCTGCGCGGTTGCTCTCCCTGCATAATTTCCTCCCACGACGGACCCATGAGTGTTCATGAGGATACTGCTCCTTTCAAACTCTGGTACATATCATCGCAATATTTCATCAGACCCCATTTTGTACAGATGCCCAGCAATGACAAAAAAAATTGTCGCATGCACCACTAACTCCTTCTTCTGTTGGACGGTGTATCCTTCTGGGGCAGTTCCTGTTGTTAGGAAGTGTATGATATCTTCAAAATGACCATCAGCGATGCGTACTACAAATAGCTACGCGTCAGGAAATCCTTCCTCCAAATTAGTGGGCTTTTCCCCTGTTTCGATGCAGGACAGATGGTCTGGTCCTATGTTTAGTCATCTATGCTTCACAATAACTTCAAAATCATACTCCTGGAACAATAACAACCACTTGTATATTCTCCTCCCAACACATGCTTATTGACCAGGTACTTCACCGTGGAATGATCCGTATACATCTTAAAATGGCCACCAACAAGTAGTGTCTAAAATTCTGGAGTGCGTATACCATGGCTAACCCTTTGCACATAATATCCCATTCACCTGTATCATGGTGAAGCTCTATTTCTAAGTACCAGTTCATTGGGATGACATCCAGGGTGTGACAAAACAAGTGCACCCATTCAGGTTGAGGCTTCTTTCCATAAGCCTGAGCCCATTTACCCAAGTGCGTGTGTGGATCATCCTACCCATC
Source organism: Pinus tabuliformis (assembly GCA_031772625.1). Lineage (NCBI taxonomy): Eukaryota > Viridiplantae > Streptophyta > Pinopsida > Pinales > Pinaceae > Pinus > Pinus tabuliformis. The sequence continues at coordinate 1,014,461,840 of CM062815.1, forward strand.
ATACTTGTCTGTCATTCATACCCTCGACTTCCCAAAGCATGTTCTCATCTTCCTTCTACACTCATGTCAATCATCAAAGCTACCCTTGTGCGTACCCCACAATCTTGCGGGAGTAGTGTGCAGTGCCCAGTCCAAAGCTTGGAAGCGCTGCTTCATTGATACCTCCCTCTCAAAGACATCCAAAAATATATCTACATCATTCAAGCCATCATAAGTGGGCAGATTTCTTACCTCTGATGACACACAACATAGCGATTAGGTCATCATGTTACAAATCAGTGTGGTTACTTCATGTAACCAATTTTTCTAGCACTCTAATTCTTCATCACAGTCTAAGGTGCAGGAACTCTCACGGTCCCATGTAATTTGTCCACCCAATGTTGGATTCACCCAATCTTGGTCTCGCGCTGTTATCTTATAGATATAGTCCAAATCGTCATCACTCTCATAATCATAGACTGGTTCAGTATAGCTCGATCCTTCAGCAAGATCTAGGGGTACTATTATGCAAAGCGATTTCTTCTCAAATATCATCATTCACTTCTTTAGGTTGATTACCCCATTCATATCAGTAGCCCAATCAATGCTAATGAGCGTAGGGTAAGGGTTGTTATCATCCGCAAGTTATATTACTTCAAAGTCAGCCAGCGCACTCAGACCTTCAATATCTACAGTCACCCCTTGTAGCCGCCCCATGTGGATGATCTTCTACTGATTCTCCATCCTTAGCTAAATCAGAGACCACTGCAGTGCTAGTCTCCCCATCCGTTCCCAAGTCTGCTTTGGTAGGACGTTCGCGTCTGACCCCAGGTCCAAAATAACCTGATCCATTTCATACTCTCCTATCTACACAGTCAGCCTCATCTCTCATCATGTCCCTTTTTTATACTTACCAATCTTTCATACCATGAACGGTTCACCCGTAGTGTTTCCGGTGCATCTATTTATAAGCTCCTGTAATCCCTTCATAGCCTTGCTATTGCACAACAACTTCATGTAGGTCTCTAGGAAGGTTGTAAGCATAGAAGGGTCCATCTCCTGATCAGGCTTATCCTTGCTTCCTAAGGTGGAGGCCTCAGTGAAGCTCTTCTTTGCTTCCATGAATGTTTCACGTGCGCACTCCAAATCGAATTCAGCCTCCTTCACCGGAGCTTTGCGAACCCATGCGTTGTCTTTGGGTTGTTTCCCCTTATCATCCCCTATTGCAATTCCACTTCGGAGCACTATATTCACATTCAGATCCTCTTCGCGAGGCTCAGACCTCATCATCTACAGGTTCTGAGTTGGTTAAGGTGGTAGCGCCCCTTTGTCGCATATCCTCGCTGTCAGCATAGGATAGTCCTTCATTTCATGATCAAACAAAGTGACATATTTGCATGACAGATGTGTTGGGTTAGTGAAATTGTGGGCATAGTGTCCTAGTCCTCCAAAATTGTAGCAAATTAGCTGTCCTCGGCCTCTGCCAGGTCCTCCTCCACCTCGACCTCGTCTGCACCCCTAAAAGCCTACTCACACCATCCCCGCACTCTGGTCAGGGGGCCGTGTTTCTTCTTGAACCCTATAGGCGGGTGTTCAATCCATTATCAACTCATAGCTTCTGTAGTTGCACTCATCATGACCTACCAACCTACAGAAGTTGCAGAATAGTTGTTGTGGTGTTTGTACAAACTTCTGCAACAAATGATAGTTATCTGTCATATGTTTTCTTACTACCTGACATATAGCGCACTACAATGCAGGTCCCGTGCTTGGTCCTACTTGAGTTTCCAGCCTTAAGTGAATCAGTCGCCCTCCTGCAATGTAGTTTGCAAAGACTGGGTAATGGTCTTTTTCATGCCCTTGACCCTTACATTTCAGGCACCATACTTCTTCACGCACTTCTAGCCGAACTGTTCTGTCCTACTTCAAACTTTGCACTCAAGGCAAGGATTTTTCAACTACGCATGGATCTACTAAACCCCCAGATTTGGGTCCTGCATCGGTGTTTCATGTAGTCTCATCGCGATCTCCAAGGCTTTTGCCTGAGTCATTATCTTTTGTTGTGACAAAGAAACCCTTAGGTGTGGCAGGAGTGAAGCCATGAACCACTCACGGTGTTGTCCGTCTGTTAAGTTCATGTTAGCTTCACAGATTTTATACTTCAACCTCTGATCTAATTCCCAAGGTGTCTCTCCTATTTTCATCATGATTTCCTTGAACCCCACAATCGACTTTGCTTCAGATTTAGGCCTACTGAATTCTTTATTCAACACAGTCTGGATGTTTGCCACTCCAGCGTTTGCGTTATCATTAGACTATTTAATGTACAAAATTAGTGCATGATCCTGCAGAGCACTAAAGAATGTTGCCTTCTTTATGTGATCATCTGTAACGCCCTGAGCTTCCCACACATCTTTTACGATGAACCAGAATTGGTCCGGGTGCTCATTTCCCAAGCCTTTAAACAAAGGCAGCTTCACTGAATTTGCCATGCTGAACTATGATGGAGGTGGTGGTGGTATGGGCAAAGTTGCATGTGATGGTGGTGAAGTTGGAGGTGGTGTGGATGGGGGTGGTAGTCACAAGAATCTTTGTCTTATTAACTGAATAGCACTTCACAGAGAAGCCTGCACTACTCCCTCTTAGTCACCCAATGGAGGTGAAATCAATGGACTATATTCAGGAACCTTTCTTCCTTCATTCTTTGTAAGTTTTTCTGCTTCACGTAACTCCAAACATTAAGGTAGTTGCATAACCCGCTTTTCACACAATAATATCTTAATCCAGGTATTCAAAGATTTCAAGTAATTACCTTGCGGTCCTTTGAAAAAGCATCACTCCACCTCGATGTAGTTGACTGAGGTGTCGACTGCGAATTTAGTCACAAATCCTCTTATGATGCGATTGAGCCAATGGTCGATGGCGCGGGTGATATTATCCTCAAAGGCTTCCAGTCTTTGTACTAACTCTAGGGTCCAAACAATAGGACCGTCAAGTCTCCACCTTCCTTGGATATCTACTAGCTTCGCAATCCACTCATATATCTCAACCAGAAAGGAACATAAAATACCTCATGGATTTATGTATATAGGTACCTGTATAGCCACTGTTCCTTTTTCAGTCACAGGTTTCTGTTCTCCCGTGCCATGAATTTGTGGATCTTCCTGTCTAGCCAATCTTCAATCTCTTTCTTAGTTGGATTCCAGTGATACGACATCACACATCTCTTATGCAGATTCTAGTCCCGGAAATAGAACCATTTGTTGGCTTGGTGGGGCCTGACCTAGGTTTAGCGTTAATTAGCCAAAAAAATCCCTACTCTACTGGCCCTTTCGGCATCAGCCTGCAGATCACGGACCGAAGTCTCACTCGAAGCAGTATGGGGGGATGTTGGAACCAAGTTTTTGCACCCTGAGATGGTTATGATGTCGGTTTATTCCTTTTATTCCTGTTTTTGCAGGTCATTGAGTTCTAGGGATCTTTCTATCTAACTCTATACTCTTCCCTTTGGTACTTCCGTGAAGGGGTACGATCGGCCTTCGCGCAACTCTAACCTATGCTTCAGGTAATTTCACTTTGCTAGGGCAGTGTATAGTACAAATTTCCAAACCAGCTTAAGTGTCTTACTTATCTTATTAAACAGTCACAGTTAGCGTCATGTAAACAGATATCCTTATTTGCATTCAATTATCTAACATAGTTACATACATTTCCGCATCACATAAACATTATAAATGAAATTCATACACAATATGACAAGATGCATTAACAGGAAATAAGACACAGAATTTGTAGAATACTTCTCTTTATTGATATCTTCATATTATTACAGACTCTATCCACCCTGCGCACTCAGCTACAGAGCCTCTACCTATTCTATGACCCAAAACTTAGACTTTTTCTCCTTCCTCAAGACTTTATACTTCTTAGAACTTATCGATTGACCTTTTAGAGCTTACTTAGCTCTTTTTATACAATCCCATGGTCTGTGGACCATGGGTAGATCTTTACAGCCGACTTTACTTCACAAAAATAAGGGAAGACAACCCTTTATGACTCATGACACCTTCATGCTCTGTGACCACAAAATGCGGAGACTTTACAACTTTATTACAAAATTCGACCCAAAACATGGGCTTTTAGCCCCAAAACTATCCTTGGGGGATCCCATTCCCAACAATTACTAAATTGACCCGAGGTCTAAATTTTTTGACCTTCTTAGACTTTCTCAAAACTTATAATTGATGACATCATTATGTTTGTCTCATTAAGACCTTTGCAATGATATAAAATTTGCTCCAATCCAACTCCCAGATTAAAAGATATGGCCATTTCAAAAATTGGCATGTTAGTGAATGCCACACCATCATACATGCCACGTGGCACCCACATTGATCTAGACTTATGAAGGAACGCAACAATATACAGAAATACCCATACACACAGCAATGCAACAGGAATAAAACTTCATTTCATTAATATTAAAGAATTGAAATATGCCTACATACAGAAATAGAAATAACTAGCTCGGGTGATGGTAGCTTATCTCTGACAAGAGATGTTGCAGCTACATGCCTTTGAATTGTGTTAAATTAAGGCTCAAGGGCCTATTTATTATTGAACAACAAGGGGAAACCATAAACAATCAAAACCCTAACCCCAAGATATGGAACGCCAAGAGTTTGTGGGCCTCGTTGGGGTTGGTTGTGTAGCCAACTTCCCGGGGTCGTAACTTGGTCATATTATCTCTGTTTGTCACATACGATACCTTGTTGGAATGATCTCTCTGAGTAATACGTCAGGATTTATGGTAGGCCCACACCTATCACTATGGGCCTACTTCAAACCTAAAAAAATGTCATTTAGGGGGTCTAAACTGCTCTGGAAGTTGAGGACCTGAAAAACTACTAAAAATGGTAAATGTTGCAATAAACAAGGAAATAGATGAAACCAACTAGAGGTGTAGGTGGAATAGATAGGTGGCCACCAACATCCACCTAGATCATTCCTCCATCCTTGGGAATAAATGGTCCCCATTACGTGCAGAGCCTCCATGAGGTGAGGAAATTTCTGTTGAACTTGCTCCCTAGTGAACCACTTTCCTTGGGGAAGGAGTTGGCCTGCTTTGAAAAATCGATATAGCTGGATCCTTTGTTGGTGAGTGTTATTGATATGCATGTCCATGATCTGATCAGTTGTGTCCTGTTCCATGTAGTCCATATTTAGCTTTGTTTCTTTGAGTTGTTTTAAAATGTCAGATGTGTCTAGGAATGGTGGAAAGTATGACCGAAGCCTGTGGTCTACATTGAACAGTAGGTGTAGACCAAGGAATGGTGGAATGTTGAGCTCAAAGGAATTTTCCCCTACAAACTTGGTGATTTTGGATGGCCCATATCAGAGCGGGCAAATCTTTTGTCAGGTCCAGCAAAGGCGCTCCTTTGGCAAATGTAGCCAAACTTTGTTGCCCAACTAGAACTTGTACGACACTCGATGTTGATCATGGTGTTGCTTGTACTTCACATTGGCTTTGTCTAATATATCATGGACCTACTAGCGGATGTGTTGAATGTCCTCAATGAATTTGTTAGCCCTGTCAGCTTCAGACTGGACGTGAGATGAATTTTTTTGCTGAGTAGCTGCAAATGGTATGGCCACATCAATGGGACATAATGGCTGAATTCCTAGCCCTACCTAAAAGGGGTTGTGGCTCATTGAGTTATGAAAATATCTATTGTAGTTTTGTTGGACATAAGGGAGGCTTTCATCTGATGTGCATGGATGCTTCTAGTTGTACATGCACAAAATTTTTACGATCATCCTATTGACGACCTTTGTTTGGCCATCAGTTTGGGGGTGGAAAGTCGTGGACTTAGTAAGTTTAATATCCAGCATTGACCAGAGACTTGACCAAAATGTACTTAGGAATATGTTGTCCCGATCTAAGATAATAGACATTGGGATCCCAAAGTGTGCCCACACTCACTCAAAGAAGAGCTTAGTAGTGGCCTCTGTTGTGACAATCTTCTTGCAAGCCACCATAATTGCCATATTATAGAATCTATCGACGACCACGAAAAAAAATTCATTATCACACTTAGTAGAAGGAAGGCCCAACATGTAATCCATGGAGATGGATTCCCAAGGCTGACTAGGAGTAGGAAGAGGAGTATATAGGCCTTGATTCTTGATGGTTGATTTGGCAATGGCACAGGCGATGCAGGATCTAATGTACTTCCTAACATCTTGATGAAGGTTCGACCAATAAAAATACTTCTGCAGTACTGTGACTATTTTCTCTACATCAAAATGTCCAACGACCCAACTGTAGTGCGCCTCCCAAGTCATCTTGGCACGCTCGCTTGAAGAAACAAAAAAGTGTCCCAAGTGGAATAACAGTGCATCATGGAGGAGAAAATTTGGAACTTTCTTACCTTCTATGAGTGTCTACTATGTGCTGCCGAATTTTGGATCGCTCTTGTAAAGATGCGTCCACCTCGAAGTCTCATGCCCATAAGAGTCGAGCGTAGTGATCAACACCATGATTGGTCCTCGAATGAGGTAGTCTGCAAGATTATTGGGGCTGCCCTTCTTGTACTTAATGTTCAAATGGAATTGTTGCAAGTATGTGGACCATTTATGATGGTGATCATTCTGCAACTTCCCTTGTTTCTGTATGAATTGCACGTGTCGGTGGTTTGTGTGGATGACCATTTCCTTCCCCATAATGTAATGCTTCCTTTGATGATATGCCTACATAATAGAATACATTTCTTCGTCATAAGTGGGATACTTTTGGACTATGTTTTAAAGTGTCTCACTATGGTTGGCCATTAGATTCCCCTACTGAGTAACAACTGCACCAATAGCATAGTCAGAGGCATCTGTCTCAATCTTAAATGGCTATAGGTCTGGTAATGTGAGCATTGGTGCATAGAAGAGGCAATGCTTCAACTCAGAAAACACCTTCTATTGGATTTGGAACCAAAAAAACTTTTCTTTCACCCCGCCCTTGGTGACTTGACTTAAAGGCCAAGTGATATGAGAGAACCCCAACACAAATCTCTGGTAGAAATTTGGAAGACCTAGAAAGCTGTAGATTTCTATTAGAGTGGTTGGTGTTGGCCAATCCCAAATGACTTGTTTCTTGATTGGGTCCACATGCACATACTTCTCATCAATGATGTATCCCAGATATTGAACCTAGGAAATGCCAAAAGTGCATTTCTGAAGATTGGCACACAACTTGTGTTGTCACAGGGTGTGAAGGACCTGTTGAATATGGTGGAGGTGCTCTTCCCAACTCTGGCTAAAGATCAAGATGTCATATTAATACACCACCATGAATTCATCGGTGAAGGGTCATAAGATGTCGTCCATTAATATCATGAAGGTTGTGGGGGTATTCGTCAACTTGAAAGGTATGACCAACCATTCGAAAAGGCCCTCCTTGGATTTGAAGGTAGTCTTCCACACATTGGAGGGTTCGATAGACACCTAGTGATAAATGAACTTCAAGTTAACCTTGCTGAAATATTTCTGGTCCAGAAGATCATCAATCCATGGAATTGGGTACCTATTCCAAACAATGATCTTGTTCAGCGCCCGATAATCAATACATAATCTCCAGGTCTCGTCCTTCTTTTGTACCAATACAATTAGGCTCCCACAAGGTGATGAACTTGGTCTGATGTGCCCTTTCTACAATAGCTCCTGAATCTACCTCTTGATCTCATCAGTCTCCGTAAAAGAGCATCGATAGATTATTCCATTGGGTAGCAATGCGCCCAGGGTCATATTGATGGAGTTTTTGACCTGACAGTGCAGAGGTGCCCATGTAGGTGAGGCAAAAATGTCCTTGTACTCCTCCACAACCTTGTCTAGCTGCTACCACTGTGTGGAGGAGCCCTGTCTGGAAGTCATTACCACAACCTTCTTCTTGTCCCAAGGGAAAATCATAAGGAAAATAAATTTCCTCGTCTCGGAAATGATCTTATTTATTTGCAGTGATCAAAGAGATGGTGGTAGGTAGGGCTACCTCTGGTATCCTATACATCTTATTTCAAAACATAATAATCATAGAGTGAGGTCTAGACTCATATACAACATGTCACTTCCACAATTATGGTTTTCCTAATAATACATCACAAACTTTGAGAGGAGAAAAATCACATAGTACCTCATCCATGAAGGGCTTGATGCTGTAGGGAAGGCGACACTACTAGCTAACATAAAGATCTCGTCCTTGGTTAAGCCACCTGATGGTGTATGAATGTGGATGTATTGTATTCGTTAGGGCCATCTGCATCATGACCTCCCCTGAAATGAGGTTATTATGGTTCCTGTTGTCGAAAATGAACTGCAGAAGAGAACCCTTCACCCACATCTGTGAGTGGAAGAGGTATTCCACCTCCTCTAGATATTCAAGCTCATTCTTATGGATCTTAGTGGTGGATATAGTCAAACTGGGCTCCGCATAAATGAGCTTCTTTCCTTTTCATTCCCCTTGTTAGGTTTTGACTCAAATTTGGAACATGCATCTGATTCAGAAGCCTTCATCTTGACCACCAGTGACTGCTCAGCCCAACACTCACTTGTGTTGTGAGTGGAGCTCTTATGGAACTCACACCACTTCCCTGTGTCCTTTTTTGTCTTCGTGGTGTTGTTCTTTGCTTACGGCTTTGTTGGATTGTCCTAGGTCTCCCTACCTTTGATTTTTCCTTTGCTTTGTGGTTTGGGGGCTGCTTTTCCTTTCTATGGATTCACAGATCTAAATTCTCGATTCTTTTGTTTAAACTTCTACTCAATATTGATAGTCTATTGGTACGTCGTGCCGAGCAAGGAGATGTCCAAGAACTATATCTCATCCAGGATGTACTTGTTTAGATAGTTGCAGTACTTGAGTACCAAATTCCACTATGAATCCTTGATACCCATCATTGTGTGAAGGGTATGGAAAACATTTGTAAACTCTGACACATCCTGGTCCCTTCCCTACCATATTGTGTTCCACTTTATGTATTTATCTTCATAACTCCCAATAGGGTAATATTGTTCCTTGATGGCATCTTGGAAAAAATTCCAAGTGGGTGCGGTTGAAAACATTGAGGATTCCCTCTCATCATTTTGTTCACAGTAGGTTTCCCAACAGTCCTTGATGTGTGGGGCGGCTTTGAGAAGTGAAAAAGTAATATTTTCTCGATTGGAAAATTCATGAACTAAAAAATATCCTTCCAACAAATTTAACCATTTATCTATGGCATCTGCATATATTTGGCCCTCAAATATTGGAATATCAAAGTTAACTTGTACCTTAAAATGAGTGGCGCTTCTAGAGTGGTTGTTGGATGAAGATGTGTCACCTGTGGGCAGTCGTCAAAGGATTTGGAAAAAGTTATCCATCATCACATTCCTCTATCACTCAAGGGCTTCCTCGAGCAATATTTTGAAAGGATATCCTACCCCCTCATCTTTATTTTCTTCTGCCATGGGAGGTCGTCGGGTTTTGTGAGGCTGGTTTTGTAAAGGTTCAACCAGTTCGAGTCCTAACTTCTTATACCCTGACCTTGTTGGGGACATGCAAAGAAAAATAGAGAAAGAGCAGATTGCTCTGATACGACCGATCCATAATTATGAAGTAATGCAACAAAATACATAAATATCCATATACATAGATATGCAGTAGAATTAAAACTTCATTTCATTAATATCAAAGAACTAAAATATGCTTACTTACATAAATAAAAATAACTAGCTCAGGTGATTGTAGCTTATCTCTGAGAAGAGATGGGGTGCTACAAGCCTCTAAACTATGTTAGAATAAGGCTCAAGGGCCTATTTATTATTAAACAACAAGGGAAAATCTAAGATAACCAAAACCCTAGCCTCAGGAGATGGAACACCAAGAGTTTGTGGGCCCGTTGGGGTTAGTTGGGCAGCCAACTTCCTAGGGTCGTAACTTGGTCATATTATCTCAGTTTGGCGCGTGTGATACTTTGTTGGAAATATCTATCAAAGTACTACAAGATTTTTGGTAAGCCCCTACCCAAAACCACAAGCCTACTACGCCCCTCAAAAAAATGCCATTTAGGGGGTCAAAACTACTCCGAAAGTTTAGGGCACGAAACAACTGCTAAAAATAGTAAATGTTGCAATAAACAAGGAAACAGATTAAACCAACTAGAGTTATAGGTGGAATAGGTGGGTGGCCACCAATATCCACCTGGATCACACTTGGTGTTGGGTTAAGGGGGCGTGGCCTAGGTTCAGAGTTATTCGCGCCAACCAACAAAACCCTAACTGTTGACCCTTTTCGGCAACAACCAGTGTAGCGCAGGCCGCAGTCTCACCCAAAGCAGTATTGGGGGATGCGAGAACCAAGTTTCTACATCCAAAGACCATGTGATGTGTATTTTGAAACCCTTGTAGCTCATATCTGCCTTTGCGCAAATCTATAGCTTGCTATCGTCCACTAATGCAAATCTCTCCTATTGACCTCTAGGTCTTCGCAAAGGGATACGATCATGCTTATCAAACATAAAAGAGGTAGATTCATGAATTTCACTCAGTAAATAGAAACCCTAGATCTGTCTTCGTGTAGATCTACCCGTTTAAAACAGTTACAATAACAGATCTATCTAATATCTTTTTGGCAATAGTTCAATACACTTTTCATGCATAAGTATTAAAGATCCAACAGATTCACGCAGAGAATATACTTCAATTCATAGAAAACAACTTACAGAAAGAAAATACATTAACTTAAGCATAATTAAAGAACAAGGCTCATATGAATTTAATTCAACCCAAAATTTTCTTTATTAGATTCAACGTTCAAATTACAGACTCTTCTACCCTACGCACCCAGCTGCAGGGGCCCGTGCACTCAGTTGCGGACTTGCCAAGGTCTTCATGCACTCAGCTACATGATGCAGCCTAAGCCGCACATACCCACAGTATGCAAATAAAATTGCATGTCACACTATGTCTCTATCATGTTCCAAGATGAACACCAATCATTCTTCCACCTTGATGATGGATCCCACTTGGGATTTGAAACGTTGGTATAAAGATGTTCAAACTGTGGATTCTCCGATCATTGATTCAAAATGAACACCAATATCAATGGTGAAACCCTCTTAAACCAAAGTTTAAGTCTTTTAATTGAATATCTAAGTGGAAGCTATCAAACTTTACCATAAAACATTAATATCACTTATTTCTATTATAATTCCCATACAATAGAAATATTTCATAACCCATACTTAAAACCTTACCGTTCCACCATTCCACAAACCTTTGCACTTATATCAATGCTTTCTCTAGCACATTAAATCTCCATTGTTGATATATCTCATCCAATCCAACAGCTATCATGTTGTTTGCTCACCAATTAGCGCAATATTGTGCAGATTCTTTCACGACCGATATCAGGTTGCGAGCACTTGAGAAAAGTGGTTTTTCCTTTCCATCATGTGCTACGTGTCACCTACTTAGGTTAATCGCATGAAATTATAGAATATCATTTACTACTTTGAGGGCGCACGAGATGTTGCTTACCATCTATGAAGGTCATGCCACTATTCTGCTAACACGTGGTTTTAATCTCTCCCATTCATCTTGACTTTGCTTTGCACAACTTAATCCTAGCCGTCTATCTCACACAATGTTGTCTATTGATCTGACTGATCCAATGGTTCCTGTGCATTGTTATGTTTTTTTGTTTCTTCCTGTGTAAAAGCCCATTCGGCTTTTTTCTTGTGTATTTTTTCTCACCTTATGGTCTTCACTTATTCTGATCTCGATCTCCACTCTGTTACTTCATTTCTTCATGCTTTACACTTCCTTCATAAATCCTGAAGTTTTAGGAAACCTTGCAGTTATACCTTCATTGTAACATTGAAGGTTTTCTCCAATACTGAATGTGTGTAAACCCATAACACTCTTCTCTACACTTCTTGTCTGATTCTGCACACCTGCAAACCTATGTTACATAGAATTACTCTAATCCACACATAATTTATAATTCAATTACTCAATACCACACAACTCAGAAATTGCACTTATGTATTAATAAATAAATATTTACATAATGAGTTCCTTCTTGGCCTGATCTTCTATATCAATGGCCTTTCCTTTCCTGCCCATAGGCTTATAGTCAAACCCTATCTAATCTCTGAACTCTAATTCTCCCTCTAACTAACTAACTCTCTCTATGCCTTTTAGGCTTACATTTATACAAAAGGTTCTGTTAACCAATTCTAGTTCAGATCCTTAATCTGTTGAAATAAATCCTGAATATCCTCTAAGTCCAGTTTTGACTCCACTAATCCCTAAGAATCCTCTCTAGTTCCACAAACCATCAACTAAATCCTAATATAATCTTTATCAATCCCTATGAACTCTCAACTGTCCTAATTCTCTCATGTTCTCCAACATTCAAGAACATTTACAAAATCCTCCTAATATTAATTAATTCCTATTCCAAATCAATCAAAACATTAATAATTACATTAATTTGATACATAGGAATCCACTTCCTTGAAAACACAAGACCCCCTAAGTTAACTAGAATATAATGAAATTTTTGAGCTGGATGCTCCTACACCAGACTCCCAAGGTTAAAACAATCATGATCTCCTAATCATGTGCTTCCGACCTTTTTCCTCCTAGATCCCATACTTTGTTCTGTAATTTGTCTTTGCTTGTTGCTGTTGTTTGTTGCCGTTCTCTAGGTTTCCACACTTTATGTTGCTTTGCCCCACTAGCTATGCTTTCACAGTCTGTTGCTATCTTCCTCTTCCTGCTGCTTGGCCTTCTTACTGTTTCTTTCTTCTGAGGCACCTCCATCATCAATATTATTATTCTTTCAATCTCTATGTCCAATTTATCTTTTGACTGAAAACTACTTTTCGATTTGTTGTTATACTCTGTCCACTCATCTTCAAACTATTGTTTACTATCTTCTCTTTGAAGTTGTCAGATTCTTACTACCGCCCTTTCATCCTTACCCTCTTGTTGCTTTCCAAACAAACTTTGTTCAATATCTGTAAATTTACTTTCAAAAAATAAATTTCCTTCCAATTCCCCTTGTACTTGATTCCTCTCAAATACATCACTATGATTTTCATCAATTCCATCATATTTTCCTTTCTCTTCCTTGACAACCCTCAGTAATTGTCCTTCACTTCCTTGACTGATTCTAACAATCAGTTTAACTTCTTCAAGCATGGTATCTTCATGCTTTTCTTTTTCCTCATCAGCATGTCTGACCTAGCAACTTCCAGTCTTCTTCAGTTCTAAAACTAACTCTTCAACTTGAAACATGTCTGTCTCATTTTCATCAAATCCTATAATCATAAAACAATTATCAGAATTAAAAATATAAGGCCTCATTACCTTTTCCCTTTCTGGCAACATCTCAGTATGCTGCTCTGAGTTTTCCTTCAACTCCTTTGTCAACACATCAGTATGTTGATTTAAACTCTCCTTCATATCATCTGTTTCAATGATATCTCCCTGCTATGGTTCACAATAATGAACTCCTCCTTCTGTAATGTCAATTTGCTAAACTTTTATTACCATTCTCTTTTCGTTATGATTGTCTTTCACGACAATTTCTTTGTCATCCTTTTTCAGCAATTTATCCTAATTATACATCCTCTTCTTTTCCAACTTTCTTCTTTGAAATTCTAATTTTCCATATAACTCAATAATTTCAATTGGAGTAGAATTTGGAAATTTTACACAATTTTCCATACCTTCCTCTATTATTGACAAATCATGAGAGGTCCTTTCTCCCTTTTCTAAATCTTTTGCATAGTCTTCTTCTTTCTTCAATTTTGTGATTATCTTTTCTTTGTCTTCAAACAAATCTGCCTCCCCTTATTCTTTAATACACTTTGCCTTGTTGTCTCTCTGTAAATATTCTTTAAGAGGTATCCTTGCCCCATCATCTACATTAATTTTCTCCTGCATTTGTTCTTCATCAATAAAATTAATCAAATTCATTAGATTACCTGACTGAGACAATATTGCTTCGTTCTTCATCAAAATAAGATCCTGATCTTCCATCTCTATGACAGCTTTAAATGACTGTCTTCTCTCATTAAATAACTCATCCATAGACTCTTTCTATTGTAACCAATCAAATTATTCCTCTTCTGCGAAATTTTCTTTGTCACCTTTTACTTCAAGATCTTCATCCATCCTGAAGACATCTTCACAAAGTTTCTTTTATCCTACAATACATGCAATGATACGCAAATTATCAGTTTTAAAGACATGAGACCTTGTAGTCTCACTTGATGCTTCAGTCATCATATCTCCTTGTTGTCTTGAATTCTCATAATAATTCATAAGATCTTCCACAGATCTCCACTCTTCATCTTCACCTAGAACTTCACTATGTTCTGCTTCACAAATGGAAACTTCCATTCTCAAATCAACTTCTCTAAGTTCTTAAGATTTCAATTAAACATTCATTAGCCGTTCAAGCTTCTTAAGCTCTTCTGCTAACTGCATATTCACCTGCTGATTTCTATTCTCTTGTAGCCTCTGCCACTTTACTTTCTTCCTCATGACACAACCATGCCTCTGGTCATCCTTATTCATCTGCAACATCTCCATCAATAACTCAAGATGAACTGTAATCTCAACCTTCTCCCTATCATATTCCTCTTCAGTTAATTGTCTTTGTATACCATTTGCCTTGGCATCCTCCTTCTTCACTTTTCTTCTGTTGTGGTCTTTCTCAGAACCTATGTTATCTCTATTATGACTATCAGTAGTCATTTTCTCCTCTATCTTCATGAGTTCTTCACTCACTTACTATGAACTGTATTAAATCCTCTGCAATGGCAACTCCTCCCTGCTGTCACTTACCTCACCAAGCTTTCCTCTATACTTGGTATTTTGGCAAGCTCTTGATTCTCTATTCTATCGAACCTATTTGAGCACTTCTCTCTACTCCTTCTATGCTTCAACTCATCTGCACCTTTTAAGAACACAACTTTCCTCTTGTATTTCAATCACAATGAAATACTAGGTTCTGGCCACCTCTTCTTTCACTCAGAAATTCTTACCAGCTTTCTTCATCCCTTAGCAATTCTACCCATATCCTCTATGGAATTTCCTTTATGATCTTTCCATAAGCTACAAAAAAACCTCTGCAGTAACAAGTCTCCCTTGCTACATGATACCTCACTAAGCTTCTCTCCTCTGAGCTCAGTCTTTCGGCATCTCTTTGGTTCTCTCCTCTGGAACCATATGAGCACTCCTGGCTCTAGGTTGCTGCAATCTTATCACCTTCTTATGCCGCTACCTTCAAGTCCTCTACATGATCTTGTTCTACGATTCACCTGCACTTTGAATGGATTTTTCTCTATTTCCTTTGCATTTGCAAATTCTTCTACACTTTATCTCTGTGTGCCTACTATTTGTCAGATTTAAAATTTGATCTCGTCTTGCCTGCATACACACCTTCAAAACATAACTCTATTCTAAGTTTTCTCAAAGAATTTTTCACGCAAAATTTCCTTGTTCAGCTCTGATACCAAATGATGCAGCCTAAGCCGCACATACCCACAATATAAAAATAAAATTTCATGTCACACTATGTCTCTGTCATGTCCCAAGATGAACACCAATATCAATGGTGAAACCCTCTTAAACTAAAGTTTAAGTCTTTTAATTGAATATATAAGCGGAAGCTATCAAACTTTACCATAAAACATTAATCCCACTTATTTCTATTATAATTCCCATATAATAGAAATATTTCATAACCCTTATTTAAAATCTTATCATTCTGCCATTCCACAAACCTTTGCACATATATCAATGCATTCTCTAGCACATTAAATCTCCACTGTTGATTTGTCTCGTCCGATCCAACAAATATCATGTCGTCCGCTCACCAACTAGCTTGGACAATCTCCACCGTCAATGTGACCCATCCAATCAAACGGCTATCACACAATCCCGTGAAAATTCTTGCATGACCAATATCAGGTCGACAGCGCATGAGAAAAGTGGTTTTCCCTTTCCATCATGTGCTACGTGTCACCTATTAGGCTAATTGCATGAAATTATAGAATAGCATTTACCGCTTTTAGGGCACGTGAGACACTGCTTACCGCCTATGAAGACCACACCACTATTCAGCTAACGCATGGTTTTAATCTCCGCCATTCATCTTGAATTTATTTTGCGCGACTTAATCCTAGTCTTCTATCTCACACAATCTCATCCGTTGATCTGACTGATCTAATGGTTCCTGTGCATTATTACATTTTTTTGTTTCTTCCTGTGTAAAAGCCCATTCAACTTTCTGCTTGTGTATTTTTTCTCGCCTTATGGTCTTCACTTATTTTGATCTCGATCTCCACTCTGTTACTTCATTTCTTCGTGCTTTACACTTCCTTCATAAATCCTTAAGTTTTAGGAAACCTTGCAATTATACCTTCGCTATAACATTGAAGGTTTTCTCTAATAGTGACTATGTGTAAACCCGTAACACTCTTCTATGCACTTCTTCTCTGATTCTGCACACCTGCAAACCTATGTTATGCAGAATTACTCTAATCCACACACAATTTATAGTTCAATTACTAAATACCACACAACTCAAAAATTGCACTTCTGTATTAATAAATGAATATTTACACAATGAGTTCCTTCTCGACCTGATCTTCTATATCAGTGGCCTTTCCTTTCCTACCCGTACACTTACATTCAAACCCTATCTAATATCTGAACTCTAATTCTCACTCTAACTAACTAACTAACTCTCTCTATGCCTTTTAGGCTTACATTTATACAAAAGGTTTTGTTAACCAATTCTGGTTCAGATCCTTAATCCGCTAAACTAAATCCTAAATATCCTCTCAGTCCACTTTTGACTCCACTAATCCCTAAGAATCCTCTCTAGTTCCACAAACCATCAACTAATTCCTAATCTAAGCTTTACAATCCCTATGAACTCTCAACTGTCCTAATTCTCTCATGTTCTCCAACATTCGAGAACATTTACAAAATCCTCCCAAAATTTAATTAATTCCTATTCCAAATCACTCAAAACATTAATAATTACATTAATTTGATACATAGGAATCCACTTCCTTGAAAAAACAAGACCCCCTAAGTTAACTAGAATATAATGAAATTGTTGATCTAGATGCTCCTACATCACTAAAGGAGCCTTCCCCTTTCACCTAAGTACAGGAAACATACCTTTCCTATCTTAGCACCTTTCCCTTTCAATAGATCTTCATCCAAAGTTTTGTTCCCCTAGACTCGTTATGACTCAAATATTTATAGCCTTTCTATTACAATACCATGGCCCATGGCCTATGGGTGAGTCTCAAAACCATCCTATCGCTTACCCATACAAGGGGCTAAAGCCCCTTTAACTCCTACTTAACTGCGTGCTCTGCTTCCACATTTCACGAGGACTTTAAATTCTTTACAAAATTATAACCGAAGAATTACTTAAATTATCAAAAATTGATGCTAGGGACCCTATCCCAATAGGTCCCCAACAAAAATCTGGTGACTCACCCTTGAGTCACTCAGCTGGCTTCTCTACTTCGTGGTGGAGTTCACTGAAATCTTGCTTTAATTCTTCCATCTCCGCAATTCTCTGTACTGCAACCCATTTCGCTTCTTCGACTAGTTTTTCTGTAGTTGGTCCCTCCACCGCAAGGTGCATCGTCCTTTGAGTATACTGAAAAGCTTTTATCTTTTCCTGAATAGTCTGAGAAATCTGGCTTGCCTACTATGTCCATGGTTTAAGTTGAGCCTTTAACAATGATTATTTTTGCTACAATTCCTCAACTTGTGCTTGTAGCATCTTCCTTCCTATAAGCGCGTGAAGTGTTGGACTGGGGCCAAGGTGTGCATAGTCACCCTGATCTCATCATATTTCTACTGGGCCTCACTGATTTTCGTAGTCAAGCACTGGAGTTTTGGGTCCTCTTACAAATTATCCCATAACTCCATGGAAAATTATCCCATAACTCCATGGCATTGTCAAAAAGAAAGTTGCAACCTTTGACTGCATTCTTTAGAGTAGTCATGTGCTCCTTGATGGTTGCGCCATGTTGCTCCCTGACCTCGGGTGGAGTAGTCGGCTGCAGTTTCAACTGTATTTCCAATATCTTCATCTAGATGTGAAAAGTGACTCATCCTATTCACACACTGCATCATCCAATGTCCTAATATTTTTCGCAACTGCTACATCCTCCGGAATATGTAACTTTGGGACTGAATTACACGCCTATGTAATTGTTGCTTCCAGGATCTATCTTTGCGCTACTAGCTCTTCATTTTCTTTCAGGTCCTGAGCATTCTTAGTGAATATCTTCTCATTTTTCAACTTAAAGTTGCTAATGTGCACTTCTCTCTTATTCAAATCTCGTTCGAGACCCCCTAATGAAGCCCATGGAGGGTCTGAAGTGGAAACATGGCTAGGTTCACCCCCATGCCTTTAATATTTTCCAGTTGGGCATGATTTTCCTCTAATTCTAAGTAAAATGTAGCTTTTGGTAAGGATATGACTCTGAGGTCTAGAGTCCTTTCTATCTCCAACACGCTCTCTCTCACTTACTGCAAGCTCACTTGAACCCCGCTCACTTGTCCAACGCTCACCTGAATTATGCATGGCTGTATCTGCAACTCATGCAGATCCTTCTAGACACTCCCTAGTGTATGCATGTATTGTTTCCCGAACTGTTGCCACAGTTTCATTGTTGTATCATGGACCATATCCCTGATCTCATCTAAGACCCCCTCAGTTAGGATCTTGGGACCCAGGAATGTCTGTTTATTTGATTTTTTTTTTCTTGGACCTGAGGTTATTTCCTTAGTCTATTTCTTCAATGTGAAGGGATTGTTTTTCTAGTCCCCTCCCTCTCCATCCTACGCAGATAGTTCCTTTTCCTTAGTATGTTGGGAATTTGATGCTTCGACTTCCGTTTTGTCATGCTGTCTGATGTGCTTTTTCTCTGCATGCTCTTTTGTAGTGCGCTCCTTTTCAGCAGCTGCCTTAGCAGCAACTTCTTTCTTCCTCTGCTTGGAAAATGCCTGCACTGCTACCTGTGCTACTTCTTTTCATTTTTGTGGAGCTGTCATCTATGTAATAGAGCTTTCTCCGCCCTGAGTGGTACTTGTGCCAACATCCATGGGTTGTCACCACTCTGCTGGCCAACTCCCCACAATTTCCTGCACATCTATTTTGTGAAACTAGGTATGGAAACTTGTGTCATATCTTCTTAGGGTCTTGCCTTACCCAGATAGAGACATTATGAAAGTCGGCCTTAAACTCTATGAAGGCACTCAACTACTCAAACAAGGTTTGAGACAACCTTGGCCACTAACTTATTACTGTGCGGAGGTCTATTTCAACCAAGATCCAAAATACCTTTGATTCCATGATCCTCTTAGGATCCTTCATCACCCACAGTGAAGTGAACTTCGCTACCTCCAGTAAGTCTTCTTCCCGTGGAGGAAACTGACTATCCTCCAGAAATCACCATGCTACTAATAAAATTAGAAACAGGAGCCAGACATAGTGAAATTCCTTGTTGTCCTCCTGTGCTTCGCAGCAGTTCGTTAGGAATTCTTTACATAGCTACTATGCCCAGTTTTACTGCACCCTCTTCGCGCATTGTGTAGCCAATGAAATGATTGGCACCATAAATTTGTCCGCGCGACATTTCCTCATTATCTTCCTGGCTAAAATTTGGGCGACAAACTTCATCTCTTGGTCTTGAATTGAGCAGATAGAATATCCATGCAACTTTTTGATCAAACCAAATTTAGTTTTCATTCGATCCACCAGCTCCTTTTCTTTGTTCTTTCCTCTAAATTCCTTGGCTGGGTCTGCCCCTTTATAAGGAAACTTCATAATTATATGGATAATCATATCGGTTATAGGGATGGGTTCACCTAGCCATAAGCACCCATCATGCACTAGTGCAAGCAGCTGGCGTACACAGATAGTGTTGATAATCACGAAGGTTGTCTTGATTCAGTCTTTCGACGTGATCTTTATTTAATGGTATATTGAAAATCCATCAGTAAATAAATAAGCGTCCAGTCAGACAACATTCTCTAATGCTTCATCTATAAATGGTGTTGGAAACGAATCGTGTATGCATGCATCATTCAACTTTCTTAGGTCTACACATATCCTAATTTCACCTTTTTCTTTCTTCTCTTGGACAACCATTGGGCTCACCCAATTGGATTCCTCTACTAGTTCAATAATTCCAGCATCTAACATCTTATCAAGTTCTTGGTGCACCTTTTATTTATACTTTGGATTGAGCCAATAAGGTCTCTTCTTGATGGGCTTCACTTCAAGTTTCAAAGTGATTTTCATTACACCCAAATCTCTTACGATCCCCTTTAGATCCAAGAACTTTGTTGGGAATAGATCCTAGTATTCGTGTAGTATTTCGACCACCTTATTGACTATATCTTCATCCCAATAGTCTCCTGTGTTTGCGAATGTAGGCTCTGCTTCAGATCCAATATTTACTTGTTTAGTTCTCAAAGGCTCTGACATATTTTGGTTCTTCACTTTTGGTCCTACGACTTCGCACTGTCCTTCTTTCTATGGAATGTTAATATTCTATGGGTCTTCTTCTTCCTATTCAATAGTCACATTGTAACATTCTAGCACATGGTGTAGTTGTGTACTCCAATCTAGTTGAGCCAATTCTATCGGTTCCTTAGGCATTATGAATATAGCTTCTTTTATCTCCTAGAGTGCTTGATCAATGCATTCAAACCCATCCTCAAAGCTAAAAGTCAATAAGAAACTCTCTCTTAAGATATCCCATTCAGTTGTCCCATGGCGAAGCTCCGTTTCCAAATACTAGTTCACTGGAATTGTATCTAAGGTATGACAGAAAATGTACACCCATTCTAGTTGCGGCTTCATTCCTCAAGCCTTAGTCCACCGCACCAAATGATCGTGAGGATCATCCTTCCCACTGTACTTCTTAGTCATTCTAGTATTAGCATATCCAAACTATAATTTCATCATCCTTCTATATTCCTTCTAAACAACGAAGTTCTCCTTGTGCGTACCCCACCAATGGGCAGGTGTAGCGCGCAGTGCCAATTCAAACGCTTGGAAGCGATGTTCTTCAAGAACTTCCTTTTCAAATTCATCAAGAAACAGATCGACATCAGTCAAACCATCAAAATGGGGAAGCTTCCTTACCTCAGTTGAGACACATTATAGTGATTTGGTCATCATATTTTAACGTAGCGTAGAAACTTCATGCAACTAATTCTGCTAGTGTTCAAGTTCTTCATCTGAATTTGAGTTGCAGGAGATGTCCCTATCCCATGTAATTCATCCATCAACTGTAGGATTGATCCAATCTTTGTTTTGCGTTGTGATCTTGTATATTTGATCCAAATCATCATCATTCTCCACAAAGTCGCAAACAAGTTCAGTATAAAGCCCTCTCTCAGTAGGGTCTAGTGGTACTACAACCCTAAGTGCCTTCCTTTCAAAAATCATCTTCTGCTTCTTCAAGTTTATTACCATGTCCATGTCAAAAGCCCAATCAATTCCTAGTAGCACAGGGTAAGGGTTACTATCATACACTATTTCAATGACCTCAAAGTCTTCCGGTGCACTCACACCTATTGGCTTACTAAGAAGTCTTTTTAAAGGAAATCTTAATCCCTACATTAGTTGTCAACTCGAGGTAAGTCTTTTTATCTCAAGAATGCCAACAAAATATGTGCAGTGAATCTAGAGGTTATCTAATGATGAACCATTGCAATCACTAAAGGCTAATTCTTCAATTTAATTCACACAATTTTGAAAAGAACTATCTATGGAAGAAATACTCTCAACACACTCTGCAATTCTATGCAACTTGTTCCGAAATCAATTGAAACTGAATGTAAATAAGAATTACACTTAGAATCATTCAAATAAGATTAAGTAAAGAAACTATGACTATTGATCAGCACTGTTAATCTATAACAACCCAAATCAATCTACATTACTCAACCAAACAAAAATCGGTAATTGAACAACAACCAGTGATAAAGGATTCCTAAATGGAAAACATTATATATTGCAATCTGTAGAAGTTAATCAGTCTTGTCTTTCAAGATCTATGATAACATCTATTCAAATGAACAACAATCTGCTATCAACACAAATTCACTCATTCTAATCAAAGCGCTACTTAAGTATATCTCACGACTTCACTCTGAATCTAATTGAACAACAGTATAAATCAATATCACAAATCTTCATGATAAATGAAATAATTGAACATTAAATCAATTACAAAGACTGAGTATAAACTATAACACAAAGGAGCAATGGAACTTCTTGTGATTGGGCCTAAAGTCACCAGAAGCCTTTGCTTAATAAAAACTCAGAATACGAAGATGTATCAAACACAACCTTCTTTCATTAATTTCAAGTAACAGCTGACAGAGTCACTGATATAACAGCGTATATGTTTCAAAAAGAATAATTACAAATTATCAAAAGTCTGAACTATATCTAATTGCCTTTCGGCCCTATATATAACATAAAAGAGAAACTGGATAAAAGTGAATCCTCAGGATCAGGGGATCGTGAGGATTTTGCAATATAAAATTTGATCATGTGATAAAATAGGAATGTTCGAACTGATCTTCCACTTCCTTGTCTACCCAAGACATTGTGGCTTTTCCCTTTTATGGCCTCGTGATGTTCTGCCAACTGAACATCTTTTGCCCAATCCGCATCTCTACATACAAAGATAGCAAAGAATCAATTTTTCGTACTAGATTTTCCTATTCTATCGCCAAATAGTTTCATCTAACTTTAACTAATATTTTCCTCATTTTAATCTATAGACAGAGATAATTGTATAAGGATGAATGATAAATGAAGAATTTATGAAGGGAAATCATACCTTTTTCCTGTCCCAACATACTCCCCAGCAAACCTTGTTGCATGTCCTCGTGCAAGCATATAGTTCAGATGCAACTGAGTGAGGGAATAAGAAGGATATACTTCCTCCTTGTAATTCATAAAACCATTTTTTTGCTTAAGGAGAGCGAAAGCCTGGGTTACCTCATGATCCTTTAAGTTATAATCACTATGGTATTTATCAGGAGGGTACCATATGATTTGGGTTCTGTAACAGCATCTTATCCAATCTGACCCCATTTTTAAAATCATATTACTATATTTATAAAAATGGGAAGAGACAGCTTGGAAGTTTCGATATCCGAATGGCTCTCAGCCCCTCACAGTGTTAATGGAGACTTCCCTCCTTTTCCTTGATGCAACCAAGGCTTCTTCTTTAATTTCCTGGAAGTATTCTTTTCCGGCCTGAAATGATATCAGTATGGAGTGGCCCCAATTTTCCTACGACACCATCTTTTTTCATAAACTATTTATGCCTAACATATAGGAGTAATGGTTGCATAGGTTCTCCTATAACCCATATGTCAATGCCATACTCATGCCTTCTGAAAGTGTTGTGAGCCTTGGCTCATTTTAGCTGATTAGCAGCAAATGAGAGGAATGCTTGAAATTGAATGTCTCCTATAAAAGGGGCAGGGTGGCTATCCCTGTCATCCTCTAAAACAAAATTATGCATATAGAGTTCACAAAAGAGGCGTTGAACCTTCTCATTGTGCTCTCTAAAGCATTTGATAAAGTCAGGAGTGGTTTTGATTTCTACTGGTTTACCTACCTTAGCAGCCTTAACTTTTAAGAGGAGGTATCTTTCCATGAGAAATAAAGCACAATTTGTGGTGGGGGCTCGACAAGATAGAGTGTCTAAATAGAGAGAGCAGATAGTCTCCATTTTCCTTCTATATTTTTGCAATTGACCCTCTAAGTTTTCAAACTTCTTTTGTTTAGCCTTATGAGCAAAGGTCTCATCTTCAGTCCTGGTAAGTGCTTCAAACTTCTTCTTTAACCCTTGATGTTCATGTAGAGGGACCACCTTTTCCTTGTGTTGAGCCAGTTCTTGGTGAACTATCAGTAGCTCATTCTGTAATTTTCTGATAATGGCCTCTCTTACCAAAGGGGTGTAAAGGGGTGTTTCATCTGTTTGGGCCTCTGCATCCTGGGTCTCCGTAGGGTCAGTCTACATAGTAGCTTCAGCTGCTTCCTGAATTATACAATCAACTTGAATATTTTCTTCAACATCTGTTTGGACAACAATGTTCACAGTGGGGTCATCCATTTGAGTTCCCTGTGAAAAGATACAGGGCTCCTCAGTTTGCATGGCAATGTCCTCTCTCATAGCTGGCTCAGTTTGGGTTTCTTTTGGACAAACCTCAAGAAACTCTGTCTAAGTCTTAGTGTCCTTCATAGAACATTATTCTATTTGAATTCCTACAATTTCCATTTCCACTTTCAGTTTCCTGGTTCTAGTTGCTTCTTTTAAAGAATATTTCAACTGCCCTATTACTTGCTTCTGTTTTTTGTACTTTTTGAGCACCTTTTTAAGCTTAGCTCTGTAGGGCTTCTCTACTCTAGGGCCTTCGTCTGAAGCTGCGTTATCCTCTACTACCTGTACAGGCTGTACTATGCCATCATCAGGAATGTTCCCAATTGAACTATGTCTTCTACTGGAATTTCTCTTTCCAACTCATAATTATTATGTATTTTGTTTTCAGGAGATCCCAATGCAATGGTATCTCCTAAACAATTATCATTCTCATGGTCTTCTCCTTGGTAGGCCTCATCCACAGGGGACTTTAAAAAGGGAATATCACTTGGTTGATTGGCATCTCTCAAGTTTTCATCTTCAGGGTTTCCTTCTGCTGGGGGGTCCACTGGACCGGTGCCTACTGCTTGAGTTTCCTTTCTACTGGCTGTTCCTTCATGTTCCTCAGCTTCGAGGGGTGTTTCCATAGCAGGAATTGACTCCCTCTGTTCCTCCATGGCATCAGTGCATGGCTGGGTTTGTTCATGACTGGAATTGTTAGCAGGGGCCGACCGGTCAGGGGTACAATTCTGTTTTTCAATGTTCCCTGGTTGTTCCCTACCTTCGATAAACACTCCCATGCTTCCCAAAACCCTTGCCACTTCCTCCTCATAGTCTTGCAAAGGAGGGTCTTATAGACTAAGAGGAGGTGTGTGGGATGGTCCGACTTCCTCTGCTTGGATTGGGATGTGCCGCTAGGCTTTTACTCGCACAGAGCACCTATGCTTAGCTAATTCTAGGGGTGCAGAGGGGCTCTTTAACTTTAATATTTTCTTTGGGCTTGGGATTCTTGGCCCTTGCTGCTCTGTTTCCTCATTTTTTGGGGGTGGAGCCAAGGTAGGATTTATGATATTATCCCATGTTAATTGTTGATGTGCCAATCTATTTGTGATAATTAACTTAATTAACCCATGATGGTTGACTACACTATGTGGGTCCTTGGTTGTCCTTACCCGTCGGGCAACATCGTGTAATAGGGAATTTAGATAAAATGGTAAATTAACTGAAATTATTTGCTTTAAAATGGCTAGAAGTTTCAGTTTTCAGGGCTTTACCACATCATGCCAGCCGTCACAGGTGATATATCTTCGGATGATGACCGCCAGCTCTTGCCATGGTTGCTGCAACACCGAAAGATGAATTCCTTTCCCCGTTTGTACCAGCCGCTCGCCCGGGTCCTGGAATGCTTCAATTGCACTATATAAAACGATGTGTTTTTCTTCCCATTTCTCCCCTTCTGTTGGAAGTTGGGTGACTTTGGACAGGACTTCTTCAAAAACCATCATGCTTATGCCTTTGACCACTGTACTACCATTCTATAGATTTTGCAAAAATTCCAGTGTTAGCTCTTCATGGAATTCCTACAATCTGTTCAAATACTACAGCCAACCAGCGTGTTCAAGGATTTTGCGAGCTTCATCTGACACCATCAGTACTGGAGGTTCACTTCGAATTTCTCTTCTGCCCATAGCTGCTACACTTGAGGCCAGTTCTTCTGTATACAATTGTGTTTTACCCCTGTAATGCAACACAGCAGCAATGTATATTACAACAACTATCAAGGAAATGATGCTGCTTGGATAATTATTATCATTTTTAGTTAAGTCATTCATCCTGTCAGCCATACTTAATGCAAAATCGTAAGTTCGCATGCCTGCCATAATGGTTGCCATTCTTCGACCAATCAGAATTTTCTGCTAATTATTACACATTCATGCTCATCATGCAATTCATACTCTGGAGGTAATCCAAATGATTGTTTCACATTTATCCATAACTGGAATACGTGCCATCCATACGCAAGCCATCCCCCCTCTGATGAGAAAAGGGCATCCACGTCCTTTCAACACGCAAAAAACAAGAAAATAGACTAATGTGAAATAAATGTTGGCAACCAATCTAAAAAACACAACATGCAAATAAGTAAAGCATTTAAGCAATATCTGCCATCAAATGTGAATTGGCCAAATCAAATAAAAACAACAATTTTAAGTCATTATGTCAAAGATCTTTACATGAGTGGAATTAATCACATCAACATTATCGATGGTTTATGTTTAATTACTGTCATGTAATGCTCGAACGTATGGAATATACTAAATATAGATTAGAGTCACCATGATATTCGGCTTGTAAAAGTGCTACCAAATGGAAATTTTTGTTCGAAATAAAGTCATAGGTGATAAGAGGTAGATGTCATATGGAAATATAAGATGATACTCCAATACCACAAGTAGAGCCACAACTGCCAACAAGCATTTAGAGCCTTGGTAGGGTTGCTTTTTAACCCTCCCAAATGAGCCGGAGTCCTTTTTACAGTTAATTTTTCTTTCTTTTGTCACAAATAGACCACTATGTTAGCATGGTGATGAGATAATCATAGTGCCAGTCACCAGGGTGTAACAAAAATGATCAGACTGGCTCGTGATGAGACCCCCTATTCTTCTGAAAAATTAATTATCAAGAAGGTCATTGCTTTGCTTTGGTAGCCAAATCTGAATGTCACCTGTTACATCCTTATGATGATGGTAGGCTGGCTCGTGATGAGACCCCCTATCCTCTTTGGACAATGTTTTAAGCATTTATTTTATTTTATTTTCTTTTGGAATATTTCTTGTAGAAAAAGGGAGGCTCATTTGCTCCTTAAGAGTCAGGTATGGTGTAAGAAGTAAGAAGATGCCAATGGAAGTGTTATTCTCTTATCCCCTTAAGATTATATCAATGATTTTTATCCATTTGGAAGTATAAACATAAGCCAATATAGATTAAGGATAATGAATCATTTCATGATGTGTCCAAAAGAAAAGATGTTCAAATAACCATTGTAAATATATACTGTATTAGGTTATGGATAAAGATAACCAACAAAAGGCTTTTAGAAGTCATAATGATATTGTTATTACCATTTTTCTTTAGAAGAGGCACAAATCAATGCAAATGGTGCTTATTTGCAATACAAAAGAAGAAGAAAATGGCATAATGATCAAGAGAAAAATGAGAAAAATTCACAATTTAGCTCTTAAAAGGTGTGGTGCAATTGATTGAATGGAAATCGTTCAATCGTTTGAATGGAAAAATCAAAATAGAAAATAAAAAGTGTTGTTCAATTGATTGAATGACAATCGTTCAATCATTTGCACAACGAAATCAATAAAAAAAATGTTGTTCAATCAATTGAATGGCAGTCGTTCAGTTGTTCGAACGACGAAATCAAAATAAAAACAAAATGTGTTGTTCAATCAATTGAATGACAGGTGTTCAATGGTTTGAACAACGAAAAACAACAAGTATGTTGTTCAATCAATTGAATGGCAATCATTCAATTTCTTGGGTAGCAAAAATAAATAAGAAAAAAAATGCGTTGTTCAATCAATTGAACGACAGTGGTTCAGTTGCTCGAACGGCGAAATAAAAAAAAATGTGTTGTTCAATCAATTGAATGACAATCATTCAACAGTTTGAACAACGAAAAAAATAAGAAAAGATTCGTTGTTCATTCAATTGAATGATAGTCGTTCAATAGTTTGAAAAATGAAAACAAATAAGAAAAAATTGTGTTGTTCATTCAATTGAACGATAGTCATTCAATAGTTTGAACAACAAAAACAAATAAGAAAAATTTGTGTTGTTCAATCAATTGAATGACAACCATTCAATAGTTTGAACAACGAAAACAAATAAGAAAGAACTATGATGTTCAATCAATTGAAAGACAGTCATTTAATAGTTTGAATAGCGAAAACAAATGAAAGGAAAATGTGATGTTCAATCAATTGAACGGCAAACGTTCAATTGTTTGAACAATGAAAAACAAAATGGAACATGTGTTGTTCAATCAATTGAACGAAAAATGTTCAATTATTTGAACAACGAAAAACAAAAAAGGAAAATGTGTTGTTCAATCAATTGAACGATAAACGTTCAATTGTTTGAACAATGAAAAACCAAAAAGAAAAATGTGTTGTTCAATCGATTAAATGGCAAACATTCAATAGTTTGAACAATGAATTTTAAAAAGAAAAATGTGTTGTTCAATCAAATGAATGGAAAATGTTCAATTGTTTGAACAATGAAAAACAAAAAAATAGGAAAATGTGTTGTTCAATCAATTGATCTGAAAACGTTCACTTGTTTGAACAGCAAAAAACAAAAAGGAACATGTGTTGTTCAATCAATTGAACGAAAAATGTTCAATTGTTTGAACAACAAAAAACAAAAAAGGAAAATGTGTTGTTCAATCAATTGAACAACAAACATTCAATTGTTTGAACATTGAAAAAGAAAAAAGAAAAATGTGATGTTCAATCAATTGAATGGCAAACGTTCAATAGTTTGAACAACAAATTTTAAAAAGAAAAATGTGTTGTTCAATAAATTGAACGGAAAACGTTCAATTGTTTGAACAAAAAAAAAAGGAAAATGTGTTGTTTAATCAATTGAACGGCAAATGTTCAATTGTTTGAACAATGAAAAACAAAAAGAAAAATGTGTTGTTCAATCAATTGAATGGAAAAAGTTCAATTGTTTGAACAACAAAAACAAAAAAGAGAAAAACAGAACTTAAAAAAACATCATATTTACATGGTGATTCCTACAAAGGTATGTACATTATTTACAATTTTTCAAGAAATTTCAATTTTTTAAAGAAAAAGTTGTTGGGTTATCATTCCCTGCAGCTAGAATTTGCATGGAGGGGTCCTCATGTACCTGCTCATAGAAAGACTCCTTGGTAAGAGGTTGATGATAGAGGCACACTCGATTCCCGTTTACCTTAAAGGAATGGTCGGATCCGTCTATGGTAGTCAAGGTAAGAGTACCATTGTTATGTACTTCTTGAATCTCATAAGGGTCGAGCCATCTTGTTTGCAACTTGCCCGGGAAGTCCTAGAATCTGGAATCGTATAGAAGTGCCCAATCCCCTTTTTGAAATGTTTTCTTCTTGATAAGGTTGTCATGCCATTTTTCCCTTTGCTGTTGTATTATTGCAGTTCGTTGCAAAGCAAGCAATCAAGCCTCATCTAGTTCGTTAATCTGCTGAAGACACTTGGTTTGGGCTTTTGTTAAATCTAGACCCACTTCCTGGGCCATCCTTAGAGTCTTTATTTCAAATTCAATTGGAAAAATTGGTTCTTTATCAAACACAAGTTGGTAGGGAGAGTATCCAATAATATTCCTCCAAGTCGTATGATAGGTGCACAAGGCCTCTCGCAGTCTAGTAGCCCAATCTCGTCGGTGCGTTGAGATTGTCTTGGTCAGAATTGCTTCTATAAACTTGTTGATGCTTTTGACTTGCTTGTTCACCTGTGGGTGATACGGAGAAGTGATCCTGTGCGTGATATGATGGTTTCTAAGAGTGGAAGTAACCTTGTGCCCTATGAATTTCTTTCCCCCATCTATGATCACTTCTCGCGGTAATCCATACCACACAAATAGCCCAAAAAGGAAGTTAATCACTGCTTCCTCTGTGGCTCTTGGTAAATCTATTGTTTCCACCCATTTTGTCACATAATCCATGGCTACCAATATGTAGGCCTTTTGATTGGATGGCGGATGGAATGGACCTACGAATTCCAAGGCCCAACTCTCGAAGGGTTCTATGACTAATTGTGGCTACAGAGGCATTTCATTAGCTTGGCCAGGCCATCCCATCCTTTGGCAACTGTCGCAGGCCTAGGCATATTTTTTAGTATCCTTAAAAATAGTGGGCCAATAATAGCCCATTTGTAATACCTTATGTCCTATCCTTCGGTCTACGAAATGTCCCCCATAGGGTTCGTCATGGAAAGCCTTTAGAATGTCATGGATCTCACCCCTACAGATACATCTACGTATACACATGTCGGCCCCTGTATGGAAAATATATCCGCCTATCCAAGAGAACCGGGCGCTGCACTGAACAAATAGTTTTCTTTCTCTTGTCATTAAATGTTTAGGTAGCTTCCCTACTCCCAAATAACTTTCCACATTTGAGTACCATGGAATCTTAACTGCCACGGAAAACAGGTGCTCATTTGGAAATTGGTCATCTACCACCAACAGCTCATTAACCTTTGGGATTCGAGATAGAAAATCAACAACTTGATTTTCCTTCCCTAGACGATCTTTGATAGTAATGTTGAACTCCTGCAAAAGAAATAGCCACCTTGTTACTCGACCATTTGTGATTTGTTTATTAGCTAGATACTGAATGGCAGAGTGATCACTGTACACAAAGACTTGGTAGCTAGTTATATAGTGTCTAAATTCATTTATTGCATAAATAACAGCTAAGAATTATTTTTCTATCATTGTGTAATTGAGTTCTGCAGGAGTGAGATTTTTGCTAATATAATATATAGCATAAGTTTTCTTGTCCTCGTCCTAGCCCAAGAAAATGCCTATAGCTACATCTGATGAGTCTGTGGAGATGTGGAAAGGCATCTCCCAGTTTGGTCCACGTAATATTGTGGTTGTTGAGACTAGTTTCTTTAAACTTTCAAAGCTATGTCACACTTGTAAGACCAACTAAAATCAACATTTCTAGTTAGAGAGTATAAGGGTGCCGCAATCTGTGAAAAATTCTTGATAAACCTGCGATAATAACCTGCATATCCTAGGAAACTACGTACCTCTGTTTGGGTGTAGAGGGTAGGAAATAAAAGAATTACCTATATTTTTGTTGGATCTACCTGTATTCCTGTTGCAGAGATGTAATGTCCCAGGATCATGCCCTCGATCATCATCATGTGACACTTGACATTGCTTAAACATAACCTGGTAGCAATGCATCGTTCTAAGACCTTTTCTAGCGTTTGCAATGCTTGATCAAAATCATCCCCATATGGAGTAAAGTCATCCATATATACCTCTAGTCCTTCATTTATTAGATTAGAAAAGATGCTTAGTATAGCTCTCTGAAACATGGTTGGGGCGTTGCACAAGCCAAATGGTAATACCCTATATGCGAATGTGCCCCAAGGATAGGTGAAGGTTGGTTTGTCCTGGTCTTTAGGGACAATCTGAATTTGATTGTAACCACTGAATCCGTCTAAAAATGAGAAGAAATTCTTCCCTACCAACGTATCGAGGACCTGATGAATGAATGGGAGGGAGAAGGGATCTTTCTGTGTTTCCTTGTTTAGCTCTTGATAGTCTACACAAATACACCACTTCCCATTTTTCTTAGGGACGACCACCAATGGGGAGACCTATTTACTGTCTGAGATAGGATAAATAAAGTTTACATCCAGTAGCTTCTGCAATTCCTCTTTCACAATATCCTTGAGGTGTGGGTTCAACCTCCATTGAGGTTGCCAGATGGGTCGCGCATCCTTCTCTGTATAGATGTGGTGTGTACATAATTGTGGGTCTATCCCTTTCATGTCAGGATAATCCTAGGAAAAAGCCCCTTTATTTTTCTACAATACCTAGATAAGCTTTTCCTATTGTTTGCTATCTAGATCAGCATTGATATTTAGAACTTTGCCTGGTTCTATCTCAACTAGTTTGTTGCTATGAACAACAGTTGTCTGAATATGTTGGTTGTCTGTATCTGTTGGGCAATTTATTGGACTTAAATTGCTGCATAAATTATCGACCAGGGAAACTCGTAAACTTGTGATGATGCTAGCACAATATATGCAGGAGTAGGCAACTAACTCTATGTCTAACTAAATTATTTAAGATTCAATACAATATGCAAGGGAAGAGGCTCCTAACTAAGGAGGTCCTGGTTGTCCTTCCCTACAGTATCATAGAGAAACTAAAAACTTAAAATGAAAACAAGAGAATGAACTTGGTTATTGTTTAGATTCAAGTAGAGAGAGAGACTAACTTAGTCTCTTGATTGTCCTCTCATGTACTAATCCAAACTAAACTAAGAGTCATTCATGAGCATAAGAAATGAAATGACTTAAAACATAAACACAAAAGAATGAATTTCAATTACCATATAAATCATTGGAGAGAGAGCCTAACTTAGACTCTTGGTATCTCCTCATATGATACTTGAAACATAAAAGCAAAAGAATGAATTCCAATTATCATACAAATCAAATAGAGAGAGAGAGCCTAACTTAGACCCTTGGTTGTTCTCTCACATGCTGATAAGATTTTAATTCAAAACTCATTCACCAATCAAATCCTTAAACATCTAAACAATGAAATGAAACAAGATCTAATATGAAATAAAATGTTTCTCTCATCCTTTTAGAGTGAGCTCAATTCTCTTAAGAACAAGACAAATTATTCCATATACTACATTAAGAAAACTTATATCTAAAACTACATAAATTCATATCTACATAATGGAAATATATGAAAAATGAAGCCTTATTCTTATTCCATCATCAATTGGATACAATGCTCTAAGAGTCCTCCTCTTGGAATGGAGGAGGTACTCCTATTTATACAATGAGATGAGATAACAAACTCATAATGATGATCCATTAATCTCTCTTTTAGTTCCATACATTTCTCAACCATCTAGACACATAACCCTATCCTCCATGATTTCCTCCATGAGGTCCATGATCTTCTCCATGATCTTTTCCATGAGGTTTATCTTATCAAATTCGAATTTGATCATTCAAGGCCACATAAAGGTGTCTTAGAAGCTTCCTTGGAACCTACACATGTCACCAAAACAACCCACTTTCCATATATAAAGTAAAATATATTATTTTCTAATATTTAATCAAGAATTTCTCTCAAAAAATGCTTAAAAATAAACAATATTTGGAAAATATAAATGAGACCCATTAATGGTGAATAGTAGGGAAAATGGAGTGACAAGGTGATGAATAGTGAGCGAAATAATGGAAGCATAGGTGAAAAATGTATGGTAATGAGTGCCATTTTTGGAGCCCAACATACTCCCCAACTGAAGTTCTTGCATGTCCTCATGCAAGCTACTACAATGACTTATTTGATTTGATTCTTAAATGAGCTTCCTTTTAACTTTGCACATCTTTGGATAACTTTTATTTGTTTGCGCATTGACATATTTTAATGATTGGTTCTTGTGTTACAATCATTATTTACTTTGATCTCTTCTTAATGATTGGTTCTTGTGTTACAATCATTATTTACTTTGATCTCTTTTTAATGATTGGTTCTTGTGTTTACAATCATTATTTACTTTGTTGAGATCTCTTTTTAATGATTGGTTCTTGTGTTTACAATCATTATTTACTTTGTTGAGAACAATCATATGCTCATCATTTTGTAGTAGTTTTTATTGTGAGAAGACTATGTGGGTTAAGATGTAATATGAATGAGGGAAAAGAATGAAGTGTGAAATTCCCCCCTCCCCAACTGATGGTTTTTGGCAATTTTAAATGAGAAAGGAAATAGTGAAATAGTGGAATATTTTCCAAATATCATCATTTTAGCATCTAAAAAGAATTTCAAGATTAAAGGTTAGAAAACATCATACCTTACTTACCTAAGGAAGTGGATGAATCATGCATGTTCAGCTGCCACAATTCTGATCTGAAGCTTCTTCTTCAAGTTGTGGATGAAAGATGGGTCTGTGTTGTCGTATCGGCTGCTGGATCCTCTGCTACTAGATGATGAATCCGAGGAGTCTGCTGAACATGGCTGAAAGTCGTATCTGCTGCTGGATCTTCTGTTGCTGGATGATGAATCTGATGAGTCTGCTAAATATGGCTGAAAATCTATAAGGCTTGGAAGGTATACAAAATATATATAAGTTACATGTCCCTCCTAGCCCTATTGGTTGACTTGTCCTCAAGTGATGGCAAACTGAAAAACAATGAAAAGAAATTGGCTTCATCTGCTACAAAATATGGGTCTTCAAGTCTTCAACGCTCGATGGCACAAATCTTACTATGTGATTAAATGTGTCGATGTCGAACATAGCAAGAAGTTGTTGACTTAGTGGCCGTTAATGAATGCCCCTAGCCAACACAAGAGCTCCCACCATTGATTCCAATGGAAGTCAGGATGCCTAACACATCTTTGTAGGTACGAATAAATTTGTCGTGGTCGAGTCACCTACAAGATCCAACGAACAAGGGATATTAATGTACTCCCATTGTTCATTGGCAAGAGTACTTGCCATTAAGGCATGCAAGCCTCTAGGTGTTTTTTCAATGATACTTAGACTCTAGGACTTTGACTCAAGCAGAGTTTTATTGGTGGAAATGAAGGGGAATGGTAATGACAAGGAAAATGGATGGATGTAAGGAAATGCATGGTGTATGAATAAGAACTCTTGCTGTGAAAAATGGATATGGAAATGGGATGCTTTTATGGATTGACAATTGGTGGAAAATGTTTTGCAAAAAGGGAGTTGCAAAGGAGTGGTTGTAGAGTTGGATTTGTCTTTAGAATATGTCATGACTTAGTCTTTGGAAGACCAATTGTGCACATAATGTAATCTCCTTATGATCACTTGATTATCCTGTAACCTGTAAAAAAACTTGGTACAAAGAAAACATAAGTGTGCTCATGAAGAAATGGCCAGTTGCTTCATGTTTCTTACGCAAAAATTTTATACCAAATAAATCAAATTAAGGACAATCAAAGTTTTGAATTTGACTTAATCATGATATTAAAATCATTCCATTCTTAAAATAACCATGGAAATGTTATACTCCCTGTTTGTGTCAGCTGACTTTGTGCATGGCGAAAAGTTTGACATTTGCTGTGTCCTGCGGATTAGTACATTGTAAAAGCATACAACAATATTACATTGTGCATTCTATGCAAGTTAATCAGCAAATCCACCAAATGGTCTTTTAAATTTTGCTTCCAAAAGTTCGATTATTTGTTTTCAAACCTATGTGAATTTTGTGAAATTTTTTTTGTTTTTGTTTTGTTTTTGTTTTTGTTTTGTTTTTGTTTTTCTTTTTCTTTTAATTTTTTTTGTTTTTTTTTCGCCCTTGTACCAACTGTTGCACTTTCAATTAATTCCTGTAATTTTCATGATTCTCTCAAGTTTCATGCCCCCAAAGTGTTATTTATGCCAGTGCCCTTCACATGCCAATGTTTACTTTTTAAAATCTTTCAAAACAATAATTATCTCAAAACACATAACAATTTTTTTTATTTTCTTATTTTTTATTTTTTATTTTTAATTTAAAAATAAAAAAATAACAAATAAAAATAATAAAAATAATAACAATCCTAGCATAACAATAACCATTCTAACCTAACATTATAAAACGGTTTATTAATACAATCATACGTTAATACATATCTTAACATAATAACAATCATTAAATATCAAATTAATACATATGTTAACATCATAACAAAAATAACTTAACGAATATATATACAACAAATATTACAATTAACAAATTACATAAATAATATTATAAACATTAAATTAAAAAACTCATACAACATATTACAATTAATAATAAATTACAAATATATTATAAAAACATAACAAACGTTATCTGTAACAAACGTAACAACATAACAAACGTTAGACCTAAAAATAGGTAACTAAATCCAAATAAAAAAAAAATGCAAACAAACGTAAACACAAGACGCATAACTTGTGAAACAACGGGATTGAAGGCAGGATTTGATTGCTGCGAAGGACCGGCCAGCAATTTCGAGCTCATAACATCAAAGTCGCAACAGGGAAAGTCAATCTTGTATGTCTGGCTTTGCTTTTTTTTTTTGCCTTTTTGACTGCGTCGATGAGCGGTGGCAGAGTAGCTCCCTTGAACGCAGCAGCTACCAGGAACAGCGCAGCGCTCTTCACTATTTCACTACAATTGAGAAACCTTACGCTAATTTTTGACAAAATTCCTTGTAGAAACTAAGCGTTGGATCCATTGTCTCATCTGGATATTGTTCTCAATTTAACAGATTTCTTCTACAAAGTCGATGCCAGGTATGACATTGATTTTCGCTGCACACTAGCTACCACTCGGACATATTTCTTCACTGTTGGGACATGACTGTGTAGGTTATTTTTAATGGTTTGTAGCCAAATCACTTCACCTACATCGTTGATTTTTCAATGAATTATGTAGCTGAGGATTACGGTGGAGCTACATTGTCCCACGTCAAATTACATTCCTTCTTATCTGCTAGCCAGGATTTCTGCACCTGCAACCAAAGAAAATCTGAATTAATAATATCGAAAGCGTCCAAATGAACAAATAGAAAAACGCTTTGCTGTTGGTTCTGTTGTATGTATAGAGTACTTGTACATTCACGTAAGACACAACAGAGCCAGAATTATATAATGCATCTTAAACCGTACAGCAAATCGAAACAACCAATGAAGAGTGGCAAACGCAGAAAAATCAGGATTCTTTGATCATGCTAGAGAATCTTGGCACGATCTCCTCCTTATTTTATGAATTGAAACCTGATATTTCTCATGGATTTTTGATATCCATTATTTTTGGGATTCGTTGTCATCTTGCCATTTTTTTCCAACGCAGCAGGTCTTATCTTTCTCCAACACAACAGCTGACTTTCTCTCAACGACTTCCAATAAACAGCAAAAGCCTCACGAAAATGTTGTCCTCGCACGCCAATAATTCATCATTATCATTATCCAGATCCCTCCCTTCTGCAGAGAAGAAATCTCTGGTCATGCGCGGCAATAAAAATCGAAGACCATAGAGATACACTGGATCAACCTCAGTGTTATCAATGGCCTGAAAAACAGCATGGACACTTGGTGAGTGCAATATAGTCTTTGGTACCAAATGTAGCTCATTCTCTCCCAACAACACCACTGCAGTCTTTGCTTCACGTAAGCATTCACTGTGTACAGAATTTAAAAATGGGGATTGTTGACCGCTCAGCTTCATTTTCAAGCAGACCCCACTTGATGCAATGGAGTGCAGCACAGCCAATAGTGCATACTTTTCGCTCGGCATTGAATAGTGCGAGATACTGATTTCCTTCTTAATTTCGTAGAGCAAAGCATTGTCTTCGTATTGAAAGTGAATGGATACTTCTCCCAAAAGAGTGTCTTCAATGTAAAGGATGGAGCTCATAACTTCACCTTCTGCCAACATTGATTTGTCGCCCACGTCTTATGGATTACTTTGCACTCAGAGAAAGCCAACGAGATATAAGACTTGCTCGAACAATTCAGTTTCCGCTCAGATAAGAGGGTTTTCTTAACTTGATGAATGATTTTCATTGTGCCTTGCTTTGATCTCGTTAACAACTTGATTTTGGGAATGGTCTTGCAAGGAATTTGGTGAACGGCATGGAGATAAATGAGTTGTGGATGTAGTGAATCATGCAAAGGGTGGTTGACAGATCTGGTGATAGCCACTAAGAACGAAGAACAGATTTCTACAAGAGGAGTTTTTGTTGTTTTTTTTTTTTTTAAATGACTCAAATGATCGTCAAGCAGATTTTTAATTAAATTTCCAGCCATATTTTTTATTTTTGTTATTTATTTTTATTATTGGTTTGAAACTAAAATTCAAAAGAAAGAAAAAACTAGATTTTATCTAAATTATTTTAAGATGATTTTTTTCATTCACAAATTTTTTTTATTGTCATGTCACATATTAGTTCTCCAGCAAGAGTAGTTTTATTCGAACGAAATCAATAGATTTTCTGATCTTCCTGATCGCACGAAGCGCAGGAAGAGAGCATACTAATCGCTTGATTCGTTTTTATTCATGGAGGGGGGTTTCAAAAAGGATTGAATTTAAAACTAGCTAAATATTAAAACATCAGAAAACTCAAACTTAAACTCCTTTGTGAAGATCCTGTTGTCACCAGGTCTCACAAGTTATTTTGTCTAAAGAAAAATACTAGTAATGAATTAAATTCCTAATGCCTAATCCCTTAGCACCATCCCCGGCAACGACGCCAAAATGTTGGGCAATTTATTGGACTTAAATTGCTGCATAAATTATCGACCAGGGAAACTCGTAAACTTGTGATGATGCTAGCACAATATATGCAGGAGTAGGCAACTAAATCTATGTCTAACTAAATTATTTAAGATTCAATACAATATGCAAGGGAAGAGGCTCCTAACTAAGGAGGTCCTGGTTGTCCTTCCCTACAGTATCATAGAGAAACTAAAAACTTAAAATGAAAACAAGAGAATGAACTTGGTTATTGTTTAGATTCAAGTAGAGAGAGAGACTAACTTAGTCTCTTGATTGTCCTCTCATGTACTAATCCAAACTCTTGATTGTCCTCTCATGTACTAATCCAAACTAAACTAAGAGTCATTCATGAGCATAAGAAATGAAATGACTTAAAACATAAACACAAAAGAATGAATTTCAATTACCATATAAATCATTGGAGAGAGAGCCTAACTTAGACTCTTGGTATCTCCTCATATGATACTTGAAACATAAAATCAAAAGAATGAATTCCAATTATCATACAAATCAAATAGAGAGAGAGAGTCTAACTTAGACCCTTGGTTGTTCTCTCACATGCTGATAAGATTTTAATTCAAAACTCATTCACCAATCAAATCCTTAAACATCTAAACAATGAAATGAAACAAGATCTAATATGAAATAAAATGTTTCTCTCATCCTTTTAGAGTGAGCTCAATTCTCTTAAGAACAAGACAAATTATTCCATATACTACATTAAGAAAACTTATATCTAAAACTACATAAATTCATATCTACATAATGGAAATATATGAAAAATGAAGCCTTATTCTTATTCCATCATCAATTGGATACAATGCTCTAAGAGTCCTCCTCTTAGAATGGAGGAGGTACTCCTATTTATACAATGAGAGGAGATAACAAACTCATAATGATGATCCATTAATCTCTCTTTTAGTTCCATACATTTCTCAACCATCTAGACACATAACCCTATCCTCCATGATTTCCTCCATGAGGTCCATGATCTTCTCCATGATCTTTTCCATGAGGTTTATCTTATCAAATTCGAATTTCATCATTCAAGGCCACATAAAGGTGTCTTGGAAGCTTCCTTGGAACCTACACATGTCACCAAAACAACCCACTTTCCATATATAAAGTAAAATATATTATTTTCTAATATTTAATCAAGAATTTCTCTCAAAAAATGCTTAAAAATAAACAATATTTGGAAAATATAAATGAGACCCATTAATGGTGAATAGTAGGGAAAATGGAGTGACAAGGTGATGAATAGTGAGTGAAATAATGGAAGCATAGGTGAAAAATGTATGGTAATGAGTGCCATTTTTGGAGCCCAACAATATCCTTCAAGGGATCTTCCATGGCTTCATTATCAAGGATCACTTTCAACATCTCACAATGTACATTACTCACATTAGCTGGCTGATTTATAAAATTGTTGACAACGTCATCTTCAGCCTGATCTTTAAATTCCAATGCTTCTGATACTGCGGGTGGTTAATGGATGCTCTCTTCCTAGTACACAGGTGTTTGCTTACATACTTTTACAATGGGAAAACTTGGCCTGGCAGGAGGATATAACACCATATTTTTTATAGCATCTCCCTTTGTAATAGTCATGCTGACTTCTCGGCAGCCAATATATGCATCAGCTGTTGCCAGCCAAGGTCAACCTAGAATCAAAGGATGCCCATCCTACCTACTCCTTGGGTTTATAACCAGGAAATATACTGGATATTTCCATGAGTCAACAGAAACTGTGATATCTTGTAAGGTCCCTTTTGGTCTTACCACCAATCGGTTAGAAAGTTCTAATAAAGTAGTGGTTGGTTCTAAGGTTGTACTACCAAGTGCTTGAAAAGTTTCTGTTGTTAATATGTTAATGGCAGCTCCTAGGTCAACTAGTGTATTTGGAAAAGAGTGGCCATATATCTGAACTGTTACTATGGGGTTTCCAGGATCTTTGTACTTTATTGGAGTTTCCTCTCCCAAGAGTAGATCGGATAAGGTTCCTGCAACATGGATAGTGGGTGAGTTTTTTACCTTCCTCAAAGGCTTCCTTACACACAATTCTTTGATTGTATTGGCATAGATGGGAATGTCCTAAATAGCCTGGAGGAGAGGAATCTTAATACACAAAATTTTTAGTTCCCCTACAAGATTTAAATCAAGGTAGGTGATCAGTTTAGGTATCATTAGCCTTTCAGGGAATGGAGGAGAAGTGACTATAAGTTTTTCAAGGTCATCATGCTGATCTGTTTCTTCCCCTTGCTTTGATTCAGTATTATTTACAAGTGGTGGAACATGTACAGGTGATGGAATATGTACAGGTGGAGTTACATTTTCAATTGAAGGCTGGTCCCTATTTTCCTCAAGGGTAATGACACGTCCTGACCTCAATCTCAGCTCATTACATTATTTTTTCTCAATCTCATACTCTGGGTTTTCAATAATCTGTACCAACTAGACTAGTTTGTTATTAAGATTCAGGTTTGGCTGAGCTGGTAACTATGGCCACAGAAGAGGTTGAGAATTATATTGTAATGTATAAGGAGCTGACAATGCGGGTTAAGGCTAAGGGCCTGTCCCCATAGGTACATTAGATATCCCTAGAGGTCGCTGCCAGTTTGTAGACCAATTCAGATTTTGAGAGGTGGAAGCAGGCCACTAGGATTGATAGGGATTGCCTTGCCAAATAGGAGTAAAAGGAGAATTCGACCAGCCATTTCCTGGAAAAGATTGTGCTGGCCAGGAGGTCATAGGGAATGGTATAATTTGCCAGTTTGGGTAGGGTGATTGGCCTTTCCAGGCTACCCCAAGGTTCTTCTATTGATTAAACTGCAAGGAAAGAAAGAATAGGGATGTGTCTTGTGACATACCTGTAGGTTTAGCTTTCCATTGTCGATGTTGGTTCATCAGATATACTAGTTTTGTTTCTTCCTTTGCTTCTTTGAATACTGCTTTCAACCTAGGTAACGATGGGCATTGTTCAGTGTCGTGATCTTTAGTATAGATGTCGCACGTCTGAACCATGTCTAATAGGCATTCCCGTTGGTTGTGCTTCTTTCGACAACGTGGGTAGAAGATGGCCAAATTTTGTTCTGTTATAGCCTATTTTTGTTTAGCCTATATGATGTCCAACTGTGTTGTAAGAGTGAGTAGGATGTCCATCTTAAAATCTTCTAGGAGGTTGCCGATCTCCATCCGTGTTGCACCTCCACTATGTGGTTTGATTCCTCTGCTCATTGGATCTCGGCTAGCTACTCCTATACGTGTGCTTCCCCATGAACACCTGATACACAAATGAATAATTTCATCATAATTCCTGAGAAATATCTCCTTTTCCCATTAAGTTTAGAGTTTCTACCCATTCCTCTTTCATTCCTTTAATCAAGATAGCTCTTAGGACTTCTTTTGGTAGGGCAGTTTGTGGAGACCTCTGCAAATTATAATTAAATCGTTCTACATATTCTTCTAGTGTTTCATTATCTTTTGCAGTCATCTTAAAAATCTCATCTTTTAGTTCCTTAGTTTTACAAAATTCCTGGTATCTTTTAAGGAAGGAGGTTTTCATTTCATTCCAAGAATTGATGGTTTGCCCACCTAGACCCATAAACCATCTCAAAGCTGCCCCTTCCAAAGTGGAAGGGAATAGTTTCAGCTTTTGGGGGTCAGTGGTATAGTCATACCCTCTACAGAGGACATCAAACTCAAACAGAAAAGTGTTAGGATCCTCTGTGATCATCCCATGGAAGGTTGGGATGCTTTGCAGAGGAATAGCCTTCATAGGGGCATTGGCCACCTGGTCAACTATGGGGTACTCTAATGTCGAGGTTTGACCTTGGGGTGGCTGATCTACCATTTGATCAAAGATATGCCAATAATCTTCGGGGATTTCAAGGGGTGCTTCTGGAGTAAGCAGAGAGTTAGCAACCCGAGCTGGCTTTACAACACTTCCTAGGTCTGGAATCTTAGGAGATCCTTGTTCAGACAGTTGTGGTTCTACTTTAGCAACCCCACTAGTTTCTCCTTTTCCTTCTCTTAAGTTATAGGATTTTCCCTCTTGTAGAGGATCAAAGTGTAAACTTATTGTAGCTTGAAAACTCTGTTCCAATCCTCCTACTTGGCTTTGAATCTTAGCGTGAGCTGTAGATGGTGAGCCTGCTGCTTGAGGGATAGTAGTAGAACTTTTTCCAGGTATAGCTTGGAATCCAACTGATGCTTGAGACTTTTTTCTTCTTATGATTTCGTCTACAAAGGTCGCTCTCCCAAGGTTCACCGATCCTTTGGGTTTTGTGGGTTTTGGTGGAGGATTCTGCTCTTTTTCTATCTTTTTATTTCTAGTCATTCATAAAAACAAATTCCTATTTAACCTCTAAGGTTTTGTTGTAAAGCGGGCAGGTAAGCAAGAACTTTACTTGCTAGGTATGCAGGTTCTTACCTTCCATTTTTAAAACCCAGTTCTCCTACAACAAAGAAATAAAAACAATCACTTGAAACACTCTCCCCAGCAACGGTGCCAAAATGTTGGCTCACTAAGATGTCTTTTTACAGGCAATCTTAATCCCTACATTAGTTGTCAACTCGAGGTGAGCATTTTTATCTCAAGAGTGCAAACATAGTATGAATATTGAATCTATATGTTATCTAATGATGAATTGTTGCAATCACTAAAGACTAATTCTTCAATTTAATTCACACAATTCTGAAAAGAACTATTTATGGAAGAAATACTCTCAACACACTCTGCAATTCTATGCAACTTGTTCCGAAATCAATTGAAACTGAATGAAAATAAGAATTACACTTAGAATCATTCAAATAAGCTTAAGTAAAGAAACTATGACTATTGATCAGCACTGTTAATCTATAACAACCCAAATCAATCTGCATTACTCAATTGAACAACAATCGGTAATTGAACAACAAATAGCGATAAAGGATTCCTAAATGGCAAATGTTCTATATTGCAATATGTAGAAGTTAATCAGTCTTGTCTTTCAAGATCTATGATAACATCTATTCAAATGAATAGCAATCTGCTATCAACACAAATTCACTCATTCTAATCAAAGTGCTACTTAAGTATATCTCACGACTTCACTCTGAATCTAATTGAACAACAGTATAAATCAATATCACAAATCTTCACGATAAATGAAATAACTGAACATTAAATCAATTGCAAAGAATGAGTATAAACTATAACACAAAGGAGCAGTGGAACTTCTTGTGACTAGGCCCAGAGTCACCAAAAGCCTCTACTTAATAAAAACTCAGAATACGAAGATGTATCAAACGCAACCTTCTTTCATTAATTTCAAGTAACAGCTGATAGAGTCACTTATATAAAAACGTATATGTTTCAAAAAGAATAATTACAAATTATCAAAAGTCTGAACTATATCTAATTGCCTTTCGGCACTATATATAACATAAAAGAGAAACTGGATAAAAGAAAATCCTCAGGATCAAGGGATCTTGAGGATTTCACAATATAAAATCTAATCATGTGATAAAATAGGATTGTTTGAACTAATCTTATGCTTCCTTGTCTGCCCAAGATGCCGTGGCTTTTCCCTTTTATGGCCTTGTGTTGTTCTACCAACTGAACAACTTTTGCCCAATCCACATCTCTGCATACAAAGATAGCAAAGAATTAGTTTTTCGTACTAGATTTTCCTATTCTATCACCAAATAGTTTCATCCAACTTTAGTCAATATTTTCCTCATTTTAATCTATAAGCGGAGATAATCATATAAGGATGAATGATAAATGAAGCATTTTATGAAGATAAATCATACCTTTTTCATATCCCAACAACACCCTCGATATCTATCATCACACCATATAAGCACCCTGTTGGAATAATCTTATGTTACTTTGCCATGCGAAAATGAATAGGAGACCACTACAGCGTAGGTCTCCCCATTATTTCCCATGTCTTCTTTAGCAGTACATTCACAT
This sequence comes from Pinus tabuliformis, assembly GCA_031772625.1. Taxonomy (NCBI): domain Eukaryota; kingdom Viridiplantae; phylum Streptophyta; class Pinopsida; order Pinales; family Pinaceae; genus Pinus; species Pinus tabuliformis. The sequence continues at coordinate 1,014,506,089 of CM062815.1, forward strand.
CAAAACCCAAATATAAGATGACTTGGTCCATTTCGTATTCTCTTATCTGCACAATCAGCCTCATCTCATGTCCTGTCCTCTTCTTATGCTTACCGAGTTTCCTTATAGTGCGTTGTTACGAAGGAACCCTAATCTTATTTGCACACTTGTCTATTAATTCTTGGAGCCCTTATAGTGACTTCTTATCTCTCAACAACTTCATACAGGTTTTCAGGAAAGTGGCTAACAGCGAGGGATCTACATCTTGTACTTCATTATTCCCAATAGATTTCTCTTGACTTCCTAACGTAGAAGCTTCAGTGAAATTCTTCTTAGCTTCCATGAAAGTTTCTTTAGCTCGGTTAAGGTCAAATATAACTTCCTTGTCAATGGCCTTGCGCACCCATCCCTCGGTCTCTGGCTATTTTCCCTTATCTTCACTGGTGGTCATACCACTTCTTGTTACTATATTTACACTATGATATTCTTCATGTGGTTCTGCCCTCATCATCTTGATATTCCACGTAGGCTACTGGGGCTGTGTCTTCTTTTATTTCATCTTTGCTATAAGGATCAAACAATCTTCTATCACATGGTTGAACTATCTACAATATTGACATGACGGATGCATTGAGTTTTGGAAATCTTGCACGAAGTGTCCTGCCTCGCCATAGTTATAACAGATCACTTGTCCGAAACCTCTACTAGCCCCTCCTCCTCTTCCTCTTCCCCGACCTTGGAATCCTCCACGTGCTCCACCTACGCCCTTCTCTTGAGGTCCATTTTTTGCCTGCATGTTGTAGGTAGGGGTTCTATCCATCATTAATTCATAGCTTTGGCAATGATGCTCACCATGACCTATTGACTTGTAGAAATTACAAAACAACTACTGAGGAGTCTGTACAAACTTCTGTAGCAAATGACAATTGTCCGTCGTGTGTTGTCCTATAACCTGATAGAGATCACACCATGGTGAAACTCCCGCGCTTGACCCAGCGGTATTTTCTAACTTTAGGGGAACAATCCCTCCCTTAATAATATAACTCTTATAAACTAGGAAATGGTCCTTATCATGCCCATGGCCCTCGCATTTCAAGAACCAAACTTTAGCACGCACCTTAGGTTGGGCTTCCTTTCCTTTCTTCAGGCCCTGCAACTCTAATTGCATGCTTTGCAGCTGGGAGTGAATCTGTTGCACTCCAAGGTTTGTATCCTATATGGGTGAGGCTTTCAAACTCATCATGATTTCTAAGTATTCTTCTTGCGTTTCTATCTTTTGTTGTGACAACAACAATCTTAAGTGTGGCAAAAGTGACATGATATACCAGTCTTGATGTTGGGAATCTGTAATCACCATATTGGCTTGCCTGATCAGGAATTTCAACTTCTGATCGAAGTCCCAGGATGACTCATCTATCCTTTGTCAAATTTCTTTGAACTCAATTACCTACTGTGCCTCTCACTTAGGCTTTCTAAATTATTTATTTAGTGCTTCCTGAGTTTCTGCCAACGTCGCATTGGGGTGATCTGTGAAGTACTTGATATACCAAGTTAAAGCTCTATCTTGTAGGGTTGTGACTTGATACACTTTATTGATCTTATCATTCGTAATCTGTTGTGTTGTCCACAAAAATCCTGCAACAAACTAGAATTGTTCGAGGTCCTTGCTCTCTACCCCTTTAAAAACCGACATCCTCATCGCGTTCACCATGTTGAATGGTGAAAGTGGAGGTGGAGGTGGAGGTGAAGGTGTAGGGGTATGAGGTGGAGGTGTAGGTGTAGGTGGAGGCGGAGTGGATGGACAAGGTATCCTCGGGATACCCTACTTAATCAATTGTCGGCTTGTTGGGGCCTGACCCAGGTTCAAAAGTGATTTAGCCAAACAAATCCCGAAACTATCGACCCTTTTGGCAACAGTCCATGGTGCGTGAACTGAGGTCTCACTCGAGGTAGTATGGGAGGGTGCTGAAACCAAATTTCCACACCTTGGGGATGTCTTGATGAAGTCTAGGAAGTTCGTGAACCGAACCTACGTGCTTGCACTGCTTTGCGCAACCATCTGTCCTTCGCAACTTGTGCACAGCTCTGTAAAGAGCGTGAAGAGCTGATGTCTAGATCCTTTATCCTTACTGTGCTATTATTATAGATCTAAATTAATCATGTGGACCCAATATTCTCATTAATCATTCAACATTCATAGCAAGTGCACACAATCATAAACTGTAAAGAGATGCATAAATAGAACATAAGCATAGACACACAATATTTTAGAATCAACTTATCTTTTATTAATTCTCTATCCAAGTACAATCCCAACTCTACCCTGCATACTCAACTGTGGACTCTACTAGGCCTCTGCACACTCAGCTACAGAGCCTCTACCTACCACTACGACCCAATACACTTTAGATTTACTTTCTATCTTCTAACCATGCCTTGCATCTATCTGTTACTTCTCCAAAAACTAAGACTCCCTTTACACTTAGAGCCTTGCTCCATTTATACAATCCCATGGTTTGCGAACCATGGGTAGGCCGACATACCATACATTAAATTACATTATTTTAGGGTGGACAACCCTAGACTCTCACGCTCTACGCCCCCATTTCGTGGGGTCTTTACATTATACTTGACCAAAATTCGGGTTTCAAGCCCCAAAAACATACTATGGGGTGATCCGCTACCCAACAAGCCCCCAATACAATCTTCGTGACTCGTCTTGAGTCACTCTACTGGCGCGGTGATCTTCGCATGAAGTCCATCTAGCTATGCCTAGGCTGCACGAAGATCCGTAGTGCACTGCTCTACCATCCTCTGGATCCGTTCTGCTCGCTCAGTTGAATGCTCATTGTTAGGGTCAAATCCCTATCTCAAGTCACGCATTGCTTTCATTTGCACAAGTTTTCCTTCGATGTTGACCGTGATGAGGAAGGCCTCATCAATCCAAGGCTAGACACATGCTTTAAGTACTGCCTCTTTTTGGCACGTAGCATCCACTTGCTCCTTCAATGCCTTTGCCTGTTTTAACCTTGCAAGCCGTTGAGTAAGGGAAACCGTCTGTATGGTGCCCCGGACACTGTCGTACTCCTGTTGCAACTTGCACGCCTCTGTCTCTAGGTGTTGTAGGTTCGGGTCATCCTACAGATGTGTGAGTATGGTGAGTGCTTGCTCCAACATCCCAGTGCACCCTTGTGTCGCCCGGCCAATTTGTTTCAACCCCATCTAGATAGCTCGAGCATGCTACTCTCTGACTTCTGGGATGTGGAGGGTTGCGCCTTCAATCTCATCTCAGCGATTTGCAGGTTCAGCTCCAACTGAACCTTTGTCGTTTCCTCCCGGGCCTCGTAGACTTCGGCTGCCAATCTATGGACCCGCTCTACTACTGGTAGTTCTGCTGGCACGACCAACTCTAGAAAGCTCCTACATGCATTCTCTATGGCCTGCTCCAATCCACTAGCCTACGCAACCAATGCATCCCTCTGGATGTTGAGCTGGTCCATGTTTATTTTCTGCTCATTTAGGACTTGGATCGCTTGGCCTTCCTGGGTGCGGAGTTCGGCAATGACCCCATCCTATAGTTGCTACAGTATTTCATGTAGCAAGGTAGCCAAGTTCAAGCCAATGCCTCTCATGCTACTCATCATAACCCAGTCATCCTTTCTTGTTGCTACTAATGCACCTTCAGGCAAGATGAAGATGTTACCCATACAACACGCAACAACTACTCGGCCTCAGCGGTTCTGGCTATGACATACTGGGCCATTGTGCCTATTTGGGGGTGTTGTACCTATAAACCTTGTAGTCACACACAATGAGTGCCCCCAACCAGTGTTTTTCTCCATCCGCAATCCCTAGGGCACGCTCTCTCTGACTTCTCAAATTGTTTTGTTGATATCCAATAGATCACCTTTTGTGAGCGTGATCAGGTTGTTAGACATCTTTGTGACTTTCCCTTTCTTTCTGGGGACAGTTTTCTCCAGGTCACATGGTCGCTTGAGTTGTGTTGATGTTGTAATGGGGCCCGCGTGGTCCTCCTTCCTGTCCACTTCCCCGATCTGCTGCTCCAAGGACATATCCTAGCCTTCCTTGGCCTCTCTGGTTGGCACGGTTGTGGTCTTTGTTGTCTATGCTGCTCCTGCTGCATCAACTGCTTCTGTCATGTGGCTGCTTCTTGTTCTTGGTGCTTCCTCTCAGCCAGCTGCGCGAGGCACATCTTGGTGTCCTTCTTTTGTTGCCGAGCTGTGACCTTCTCTATTTCTGCCAAGTCTGGGGTGCACCACTCCTGAGGCCATGACTCCATCACTGCAAAGATTGCATCGTCCATTGAAATGAACAAAAGCTTCACCCATTGTCATACTGGATCCTTGCGTGCTCGGATATACAAGTTATGCATATCCTCCTTAAATTCTGTCGTGCTTTGTAGGCTATTATGAACTGTAGGAGACAAGCGCGGTATGCAGTTGATCTAGGTCCGAATGCTCGCCTCCACGAACACCCAAAACACCTTTATCTCGTGAATCCTATTCATGTCTTTTGTAGCCCAGAGCGAGGTGTACCTCACGGCTTCGAGCAAGTCTCCCTTAGTAGTGGGAAACTGGTTATCTGCCAGCAGCTCCCCTACAACCAATAGGATGGATAAGAGCAACCACGCATAGTGGAAGGTCTTACCCTACTCCTGGGCCTCCCTATAGTTTGTCAAGAACTCGTCACAAAGGAACTACACCCAATTGAACTAGACCCCCTCTGCGCATTGCTCTGCAATGCAATCACAAACGCTGGTACTTCGTTGGCGGGACATTTCCTCATTAGCTTGTCAGCCAGCAGCTGGGTGGCTATGTGCACCCCTTGGTCTTTAATACTTGTTATTGCATACCCCCACTTTTTCTTTTCTAGTTTATACTTGGCCTTCATAGCTTCTACAAGGGCCAAGTCGCTGCTTTTTCCTACTATGGCCGCATGGTCGTTTCCTTTGACTGGCAATTGAGAAATTCGGTGAATTAGATCGGTTGTGATGGGAATCGGCTCCTCCAACCAGAGATACCCATCATGCACCAGGCACAACAGCTGCCTGATGACAAAAATGGTGATGGGTGCGCAGTGGTAGTGGGGTATCCATCACAGATGGAGTAACCCAACCTTCTCCACACTACGCAACCATTTCTGCTTTATTAACTTCTCCGTGGCCAACTATGGGAACTTCTCACTATTCATGAGGTCCCAAACTTCAAACTTCATAGTAGGTACTCGTCCCAACGATAGACCTTCAAACCTTATATCATTAGGGAGGAGTGGGGTCTGGAGCGCACTCTTCGTAGCCTCCAGGTCCTTCAGTACCTTGGTCTTCCCCTTCCATGGGGGGATGTAAGGAGGTAACTTTGTCGCAGACTTCTTTTGGGAGGCATCCTCCACCTCGTCATCTTGTGCCTCGATTTGGGTGATCAGGGCCTACAAGTCTTCCTCCTCCTCCTCTGTTTCCATGGTGACGGCTTTTCCCTTCTCTGCCATTGACAATTTTCCAAACCGTGGGTTCCTTGGGGATACTCAGACTGGCCCCATCATTTGCTTATCTTTTTGTGGCCACCACATGCGTGGTGATTTTGAAACTTTGGGTACAGTTGTTACCTCTCTAGGTTCCTAATCGGCCATACTGGGCTCCGCGGTAACTTCGGGAAATCACACTCTTGTTCTAGCAGTTGTCATTGTGTCTACACTTGAGGATGGTAAGAGTACGCAGTGCTCAATGCTCTGTACTTGCTCAATTCTTAAACAACCAAGTATTACCTTGGAGCTGGCCCTGGGGTTTTTATAGCATCCTTTGAGTTTGATTTTGACCCTTCCCCCCATTTCTGCATCATTAATTCCTTCTTGGTGGCAAGTCGTCCCAAATCTCGTTCTTAATTCATGCCTTAATTGCCCGCTTCCCACTCCTTTTTGCCTTAAGTTGGACCTCTTGTCATGAACAGTGACACCAACGATCAATTTCTAGCCTACCTGTGTAGCAATGCAGCACCCTATGCGCGGCCATGACCCCTGTGACATATCGATCCTGCATGCAACCTTCGTGTCGCGCAGCTCCCATATAGACTCTTTTAAAGTCTCGTGTTCTCTTTCAACTACTTGGAGCACTGAGACTGTGCTTCCTACAGATAGTCAGGTGGTCGCACCACTGGTGCGAGGCTTCAAGTCACCTTCCCACCCAGTCCGCAAGCCCTCCTTAATTATCCTCGCGCCAGTCAATGCCTCGCATTCTTCCTTAAATGGTGCACTCCCTTGGTTACTTTGTCTGATAAGGTACAGTCACAGCCATGGTAGCAGAGCCAGAAATTCTCAGCGACAATCTTCTAATGTAGTGGTATGGCTGCCCGTATCTTGTCCTATCCTTCTATCGACGTGACATGCTTGTGCGATTTCGGTTTCCAGTTTTTTGATTTCCACGTCCATTATCATGCTTTTCTTTCTCAACCGTAGCCAATCGTCGTCAAGTTTACGAAGTTTCATGTTCCCTCGTCGAATGGCTTCCTGTAACTGCATAATTTCTTTACCCGGGTCCTCATGTAATGTCCCACCTAAGGGAGTTGTTTTAGGGGGATTCTTCTATGCTCTTATGGTTTCATCTCTTCTTGTCAGTGTTGGGGTCATTTTCGCATTTCAGTTTTTGCTTATGGCCCTATAGGGCCATTGAACCGCTGGTACACGTAGGTTCCAGTCAGTTCGTCTCACCTGGTGAACTTTATTCATGATTCCGCATAGCTCTTTGAATGCTTTGACATGGAACCTCTATGGCGTGCATCAATTTTCCTGTTGTTGCGTTTGGTTCCGATTTTCAATCCTTAGTCTGGGGCATACTTGCACAGCACTCGTCTGCACCCATCGACACAGGTGGGTGAGCAAGCTACTTCGTTCTAGCTGCCTGGCTTTCGTTCGATGCTGGGGGCTTCCAAACCACAAGCTCATTTGTCTTCTACATTCACGTCAGTTTACAATGGTCTTCTAATGTGTACTCCACCATCATGTGGGTGTTGCGCGCAACACCCATTCCAGTGCACCGTACCGCTGTTGTTTCGGTACTGCACTTTCAAATTTGTCCAGGAATTCATCCACCGCTATTACTCCATCATATGTTGGAAGTTCCTTTGCCTTTGTCATCACACAACACAGTGATCTAATCATCATGTTGCAATTCAACGTTGTCACTTCATGCAACTGGTTTTGCTAGCATTCCACTTCTTCGTCTGAATCCGAGGTATAGGAGTTGTCGCTCTCCCACGAGATTCTCCCATCTATAGTCGGGTTCACCCAATCTTGGTCTTGCACTGTTATCTGGTAAATACAATCTAGCTCATCATCATGCACTAGTTCAGTGTAGCGTGCCCCTTCAGCTGGGTCTAGCAGAACAACTACGCTTAGGGACTTTTTCTCGAATATCATTTTCCACTTCTTCAGGTTAATGACACCACTCATATCAGTGGCCCAGTCTATTCCTAGCAATGTGGGATAAGGATTGTTGTCATCAACAATCTCTATTACTTCAAAGTCCATCTGTGTGCACGCACCTTCAATATCAACTGTTACCCCGTGCAACCTCCCCATGGGAAAAATATTCTATTGGTTCACCATTCGTAATTGAATAGGGGACCACTGTAACACAGGCCGGCCTATGCATTCCCATGTCTATTTTGGTAACACATTCACGTCTAAACCCAAGTCTAGGATTACCTGATCCATTTCGTACTCGCAAATCTATGCCATCAATCTCATTTCCCTCCCGGCGCGCAATGCATGCTTTCCCAGTTTCTGAACCATGCACGGTTCCCTTGACCTTGTGCACCTAGTAAACAACTCCTGTATTCCCTTAACTGCCTTATTGTTGCACAACAGTTTCATGCACGTCTCCAAAAAGGTAGTAAGCATATAAGGATCCATCCCTAGCTCTAGTTGATCCTTACTACCTGAAGTGGAGGCCTCAAAGAAGCTCTTCTTAGCTTCCATGAACGTCTCCTTTGCGCGTCCCAGGTCAAACTCAGGTTCCTTTATAGGAGCCTTGTGAACCCATGTATCTTCCTCGGGCTGCTTCCCCTTATCCTCCCTTATGGTCACACCGCTTCTGAGCACTATGTTCACATTTGGTCTTCTTCGCGCAGTTCAAATCTCATCATTTGGATATTTTGAGTCGGAGGAGGCTGAAGTACCCCTTTCTCATGCATCCGTGTGATCAACGTAGAAAAATCTACCATTTCATGATCAAACTGAGCATAGTATGAACATGATACTCTCGTTGGGTTGGTACAATCGCGGCCGTAGTGCCCTGGTCCTCTGTAATCGTAACAAATTAATTGTCTGCGGCCCCTTCCTGGTCCCATTCCTCCTCGTCCTCGACCTCGCCCCTGAAATCCAGCATGTGCCGTCCCCGCAGCTGGTGTTATAGACATATTTGGGCACTATAACCCCAATCTTATATGTCAATAAACCAAGGGCTCTTTAATCCCTAAAAGTGTTGTTTCATACCCTAAAGGATCATGGTCAACTGATTACATCATTCTCCAAAAGTTTCACCTGAAAATCCACTCAGAACTGGCCAAAAATAGACCATACTGATTGCCCCACTATCAAGGTGCGATGCATATTGACTTCTACACTAGATAGGTGCGATGCATATTGAAGAGGCCTTATGTATGGTGCGATGAGCGAGGATTGACAAAATGTCTGAGACAGTTTGCTAAGTGGATGCTCATGGAATCTTCCAGAAACTTCTCCTATGACACTTGCTTCTCTAAATTCACCTAGGGATGAGTAAGAGATCCAAGAAATCTCCAAGTGGAACCAAGAACAACAAGTGGAATGACACTAATAAAAAACCCAGAGATGACTCACACCTTTGCAAACATCTATAAATGGATCCCTCATCTGAGAGATCTAGAGGCTGGAATTTGGTAATTTGCAAGGAAGTGTTGATAGTTTGTCTTTGAGAAAAGGCATTGTATTGTTGGGTGATCTTGCTTTTCATGAGGTGAAGAGGGCTTTGATGTTGGGAGGATGATGCTAGATCAGACAGCTAGGTTGTAATTCTCCCTTCTACTATTAATAAAGTTCTTTGAGTTTTCCTCCATACAATCATGTATTTGTGAATGCCATTGTATGATCAATGTATTTCTGATTTTGCATTATTTATGATATAATAGATCAAGATGCTTTGATGGTGTTTTGTTACTTTGTCTCTACATGTATTCATTGAGCGGGATAAGTAGGAGAAGAGGTGCAAGCTCTATCAAGGGAGAGAGAAATCAAGCAAGGAGTCAAGCGGAAGATCCAGGTTGGTCCCTTCGCTTCTCTCTTATCTATCATACATAAAGGAAATCACAAATTTCTTTGATTGTTGGTTTCTAGGATAGCTACCAATCCTACTGGGACTAGCAGATCAAAAAGACACTAGTTTTCCTAGAAACAAAATGGCGACTCCACTGGGGAGTGAATAGTTGGTTTGTTTGTTGTTGATTGTTTGTTTTATAAACTACAGATGGAGCCTAAAGTTAGCCAGATAGCCTTCGAACTGCTTTTTCTCTACAATTGCGAAGTAGATGAATGCTGCTTCAGTCAATCTACGGTTTAGTTTATGATTTCAACATTTGACTTACAAGCTTTGTAGATGCCCTATTGGTAGCTCAATAACCTTCCAAGATCATACCCTTGTACTTTGTTCTTTATTGTCCATAATAGCTTAGCTTAACTCACTAAATTCAGCTGCAAATTTGAGCCAAAACCCACCTCAGTTGCGCTCCCTGGCCCATCGCACTGTCTACCATTGGAAGCCAGTATGCATCACACTTCCTGAGTGTAGCAAGTGAGATGCATCCTTACTTTTGTGAAGCATAGTTGCGATGATTGAGTAGTCCTATTTCTCTCCTTGAAATTTGGGATTTTTGTCCTTGTTTTCAGCTCTGTTCATTTGTTTTGTTGCTTATGAACAATACCTCATTGTTGAAGCCTCCTTACTTTACATAGTTCAGCCTCCATTGATTAGGATTAGCAAGTGTTTTTATGTATTTGTCCATCATTTGCAATTCGTTGTCAAAAAGTTGATAAAATCAAATTGTCATTTTGATGCAAAAGAGGGTCGTAACTGTCGTTTTGTATCAAAAAGTGAAGTGTCATTGAGTCTTCCTTCCTTGGATAGTCTATTGAAATTTTTGTCATGTATTTTGATTTGATTTTTTGATATTTTAAAGTGTCGAAATCATTTTCTATTCGAAATTGAAAAGTGTCATTTAAGTTTTCCTTTCATTTGAAAAAGAAATTATCGAAATGTCGCTTTAAAGAAAATATTTTGGATCTATACTCAGTTTTCCTTTTTGGCATTTCTCACATTAAGGAAACAAAAAAAAAAATACATTCATTTGCATTTGCATTTAGACTATGTGTGAAAGATGATTTAGGAAAAGTGCTTTTAGTGTGTGCTCTTTGCTCTCTATTTGAAAGAATCATAACCTTCTTTCCTTAGTAGCTAGGATTTTCATTGCTAAAAAATAAACAACGATTGTTTATCATTTTAGATTGCATATTTAGGAATTTTACATATACATCACGTGGTGAACCTTGAAAGGCAAACTTCTAAGCAAGATCAACTCTAAAATAAATTTCAATGAACTTAACAACGCTTTGGAACCTAACGCAACACATCTAGAGGTATAGGCTAGAGACGTGTTCCGGTGTCGTAAAATCTAGTAACTATCATTTTCATCGAAGGTTGGGTGATTCCTCCTCTTTGATATGACAAGTGCTAGCACGGACTTGTTCTCCCCGTACCGTCGATTATATATTGGGAGACCACAATAGGCTTGTATCCTTTATCCATAGGAAGCCATGTCTACCGCCCTATCGATCGCAATGCACTAAACACATCATTCAGGAAGATTGACTGTCGTACGTAAGTCCTTGGTAATTTCTCTTTAATTTATCACCAAGGTGTATTTTGCAGTTTTGTGATTGGTTTGGTAATCCCTCTATCTAGATTTCTAGAGTAGTCACTTTCATTCCTTTTTGACTCCTTAAAATAAAAGGTCCATCTGAGCACTTGTCACTTCAGGTTGAGTTAATGGAGTCTAGCGTTGAAGGGATTCCTAGCCTTTTTACATCTTGGGGAAATATTGGTGCACCTCATATGGCCACATTGTCTCAGCCAGGTCTGACTATTGGCCTGCCAGTGTGGCTGTTCTCAACCTCTGTGGTTCAAAATAACGTGATTCCTTAGCAATTGAATCAGCATCCAGTTGATACTGAAGTTGACCCTTCACCTTCCTCTTCGTTTGTTTCTCCCTCCCCTTCTTCATCTTCGCTTGGTGAAAATAGTGATGCTAGTAACCAAGTGCTTGAGAAGAAGAAGAAAGGAAAGGAGAAGAAAAAAAAGAGGTCAGTTAAGCAAGGGGGCAACCATGAATCATCTGGTGAAAATCTGCACACTAAATATCCAAAACATCCTTGTCTAATTTGCGAAGGAAACCATTTTCATTGAGATTGTCCTTGTATTTCACAGATCTTGAGTGAATGGTCTCCCCGTTCACACTCTCCAGTGTCATCAACCTCTGGTGATCACGTTGACAGCACACCATCAACTAATGAAAATGAAATTCCTGGACAGAAAGGAAAGGTCAGAACTCCAAGTGGATTATGTGAAGGGGACCATCGTCTTCCCCGTTTTCCTTTTCTGGATAAGGCCAAACGAGTCTTGCATAACCGTCTTGCTTCACCGCAGCGACTTCCACCTGGATACAAGAAACTTTCCCCTAGTCCTTTACTAGTTGAAAATTCGACCGACATAACTCAATTGTTGGTCAAAACACCTATCATTGAAAGTGAATCTTCTGAGTCCATATTGAACCAAAAAGAACAAGTCGAAATGGCAGTCGACCCAGTTTTTCCTTTAGAAGGTCCACCTTCAGATGATACCACTCCCAAAAAGAATGATAACGATACCATTCAAATTCTCTTTGTTACTTCAGAGTCCGATGAACTTGGGGACAATCTGCCCATTCCTTCACAACAGGAAGAGAATCCCCCCGTTCCCACTACTCAAGGGGTTATTTCACCCGTTTATTCAGTACCCCCTCCAAGCAGTCTAATCGCTTCCTTTGATTGGAATCGACTAGCAAGATATCGCCTTCCTTATAATGTACAATTCTGAATCATAGTACAAGTTTACAAAATGATCGTGTCTGGCACTATCATAGATGAAGGGGCTTCATTGAGTATCCTTTCCTCAACTACTTGGAAAGCGCTTGGTTCGCCATCGCTTATGCTTGGTACACAAAAATTATCAGGCTTTAACAAAGGAACCACTCGACCATTAATAATCCTTCCTAAGTTTCCGATAACTTTGAGAAGGAAAACCGTTCACTTGAATGTGATGGTGGTCCAAGGGCCATTAGATTACAATCTACTCCTTGGACGTGACTATGTTTATAGCATGGAAGCTATTGTTTCCACACTCTTTCGAGTGATGTGTTTCCCACATGAAGGCAAAATTGTCCAGCTTATTGACCAGCTTTCATTTCCCAGTTCAAACATAGTGCCAAGTCAATCATCATCCCTAAATGGTCTTTTTGAGTTAAAAGTGACTCTTCAACCTTCATTCCATCCACCTAATTACCACGACTAGTCCGATGAATGTAACGAAGATTAGGGGGCATGCACCCTTGTGCATCTGATGAACAAACGCAGCTGAAAAGATAAGGTTTCCCTGTAGGTTATGTGATTCGTCCAAAACACAATTCACTTTTGTCTATTCTGTGAATGAAGCCAAGGAAGTGTTTTGTCTATTTTGTGGATGAAACCATCCTACCATATGAATTTCCTTGTAAGTTAAGTGATTGGTCTGACACACCACTCACCTTTGTCTAATTGGCAGACAAAACCAATGAAATGTTTTTGTCTAACCGTTGACAAAAACAATCCTGCTTAACTACAGTGATTCCCACATGGTTACTAGAGACTCTCCTTTTCTCGATGCCTGGGGGCATGCAAACCTTTTATGCAAGAGAAAAACAACCAATTTCATTTTTTAGCTTTTAGTTTTAACTCCTGAGGTAACGTGATTGGTCTGACACACCATTCACCTTCGTCTATTTGTGGGCGAAGCAAAGGAAGGGTTTTTCTAAACAAGTTGATGAAACCATCCTACCTAACCTCAGTAGTTCTTTAGCTTTAATAGTTTTTTAGCTTTGTAGTTTGGTTGTTGCTAGCGTACATAAAAAGGCTACTGAGCATACTTTCTGCAAGGTTCAAGCTTGTTGCTAAAAAATGAACCCGCACTCAAATGACCAATGTTTCTGCAAGGTTCAATCTCATTAAAAAATGAACCCACTTTCGGTAAATAACCCTTGTGATCACAATTATAGCAGCTTTTTAACCTTGGTTGTGTTCCTGCCATCACCTCCATTCTTTTGGCCGATCATACGCTTCCACTTGATTGTTTACCATTTTGAGGAACAACTGTGACGAGTGGTCATGTTAGCCACCCTCTTCACATCACCATGTTTTGAGAAGTTCCAAGATTACCTGGAACTAGTTGCTACCCTGGATACCACTCGTTCCTCGAAAAATAAGTCCACTTTAAACCCTTTCTAGACTCGCTAAATATGAAAAGATTGTCGAGCAATTGGCCTCTCTAGCTCGCTAAAGTGATTGGAAGCTCCATCCCTCCTATATATTTTAAACTTTTTAGACCTGAGGGATTATATCATGAAAAATTTCGAGCGCTTGTCTTTTTCGGCTCGCTAAAGTGATCAGAAAATTCATCCCTTTGTATTATTTTAATCTTTTTCGGACTTAAGGGATTATGCTACGAAAAAGATCTACTGGAGTTTTCCTTTCGTCCCTTTTCAAACTCTCTAAACATGAAAAGGATTGAGTCGTCTTTGTCGTTAAACTCATTAAAACAATAGCAACAAACTTGTCCTCCCAGACAAGAACGAGTTTCACTGTCACTAGACTCGCTAAAACATAGCGACAGTTTGCCCGAAGGGAAAATTATAGAGCAAGCAAATGTTATCCTCCTCAAGCTTGAAAAAAATAAAGAGGTATTGGTCAGCAATGACTGGGGAAAAAAGGGAAGACAACTTGAAGAATTTTATGGTAGCAGGTCGCTCTTGAATATGACACTTTCACTCCATCGCCATGGTTAAGTCGGGTTGGGTTGTTCCGTTCACCGGTCATATCACCATTGGTCTTCCACACCATCCATTTTTGGGGTGAATGCTATCGATCCATCTCAGTGTCGCCGATATGTTCAAGAGAAGTCATCCAGAGAATTCACCATCTAGTTAATGTCTCATCCACTACAATACCTTCAACCTCCATTTTTCATGATTGCCATTCCTAAACCTTGTATCGTCAGATTGTTCTCACCTCCAGAAAATCATTTGCTTCGTTTCATGTCGTAGATGCGGGATTCATCAAGGCCCTCCTACGATAGTTCACTTCTTGTCAACATCAGCTCATTATCCAAGTAGTTGACTTAGAAACAACCCTTTCAATACTTTGAAGCTTGCATGCCTCAATGACAAGTTTCTCACTTCCGGCGATAGGTTTACATTAATGGCCTTCGACCGAAAGATTTTGTGTGGTGTTTGACATCGGATCATATATTCACACCATGTGAATTGTACTGTAGTACCTTGAGGGTCATTATCATTATCAGTGATTCCTCTTGTGCCTGTTAATAGCTTACATTATTGGTTGGTAATCAGGTGATGTCTTTCATGTTCGACTTCAAGACATCTTTTCACATGGATCGACTTGTACATCGGGTGAAGATTGAACGACTTTGAAGACCCCGGATCTAGTTTCATCCATCTGAGCTATGATATATTCAGGGATATAAAGACATCAAATGTACACAGAAGCTGCACAAATAGTCATCTAAGCCAAGGAAGATGACTCTTCATATGAAGAATCACCAGTCTGCAACTGCAGACAATTATCTGTCCTATGTACATGAAAATGAATTTATAAAGTTGAGCATGGGAATGCCCGCCTCAGCTAGATCATGAAAATAATATGATGATAATGTATTGTATTGAATCTTATACAGGCCACCATCCAATTCGAATAGCTCGGATCCTCATGATAAAGCATTTCACCTGACATCAAAAGATTTACAACTTCATGCTTTAGGGGGGAACTGCTATAGACATATTTGGGCACTGCAACCCCAATCTTATATGTTGATAAAACAAGGGCTCTTTAATCCCTAAAAGTGTTGTTTCATACCTTAAAGGATCATGGTCAATTGATTACATCATTCCCCAAAAGTTCCACCTGAAAAGCCACACAAAACTGGCCAAAACTGGACCATACTAACTGCCCCACTGTCAAGGTGTGATGCATACTAACTTATACAATAGCCAAGTGTGATGCATACTGAAGAGGAATTTTTTAGGGTGCGATGAGCGAGGATGGACAAATGTTCGAGACAGTTTGCTAAGTGGATTCTCATGGAATCTTCTAGAAACTTCTCCTATGACACATGCCTCTCTGAATTCGCCTAGGGATGAGTAAGAGATCCAAGAAATCTCCAAGTGGAACCAAGAACAACAAGTGAAATTACACTAATAAAAAACCCAGAGATGACTCACACCCTTGCAGACATCTATAGATGGATCCCTCATCTGAGAGATCTAGAGGCTGGAATTTGGTAATTTGCAAGGAAGTGTTGATAGTTTGTCTTTGAGAAAAGGCATTGTATTTTTGGGTGATCTTGATTTTCATGAGGTGAAGAGGGCTTTGATGATGGGAGGATGATGCTGGATCAAACAGCTGGGTTGTAATTCTTTCTTCTACTATTAATAAAGTTCTTTGAGTTTTCCTTCATACAATTGTGTATTTGTGAATGCCATTGTATGATCAATGTATTTCTGATTCTGCATTGTTTATGATATAATAGATCGAGATGCTTTGATGGTGTTTTGTTACTTTGTCTCTACAAGTATTCATTGAGTAGGATAAGTAGGAGAAGAGGTGCAAGCTCTATCAAGGGAGAGAGAAATCAAGCAAGGAGTTAAGTGGAAGATCTAGGTTGGTCCCTTTGCTTCTCTCTTATCTATCATACATAAAGGAAATCGCAAATTGCTTTGATTGTTTGTTTCTAGGATAGCTACCAATCCTAGTGGGATTAGTATATCGAAAATACACTAGTTTTCCTGGAAATAGCTGGGTCGAGGCCTTGTGTTTATGTCTGCATTCTATAGGCTGGGGTCTGATCCATCATTAACTCGTAGATCCGACAAGTATGTTCATCATGGCCTACTGACCTATAGAAATTACAAAATAGCTACTGGGGAGTCTGGGTATACTTCTGAAACAAATGACAGTTATCCGTCATGTGTTTTCCTCCTATCTGACAGATCATGCACCATAGCACAGGTGTCACACTCGGCCCTGCCTGTTCCTCCGATCTCAACTACATTGGCCCTCCTCCTGCCAAGTAGTTCACGAACACTAGAAAATGATCCTTATCATGGCCCTGGCCTTTGGCCGCAGTGCCCTATGCACCATACTTCTTCACCTGCCTTTGGCCACAGTGCCCTATCTTGCTTCAAGCTCTGTATTTCTAGGTAGAGATTCTGTAGTTGCGCGTGGATTTGTTGAACTCCCAACCCCAGATCTTGTATCGAGGTTTCATGTAACCTCATATCCATTTGCAATGCTTTGGCCTGGGTTGAAAGCTTATGTTGTGACAGTGTCGTTCTCAGGTGTGGTGTCAAAGATGCCACAAACCATGCACAGTTCTGCGCATTTGTTAGCGTCATATTAGCCTCATGAATCGTACTCTTCAGTCGCTGATCCAGATCCCAGGGGGTCTCGCCTGGAAGTGTCGTGATCTCTTTAAATTTGATGATTGACTGTATCTTTGATTTCAGCTGGCTAAATTCTCTGTTCAGTGCATTCTGGATCTCTACTATTCCTACATTTGGGTGATCATTAGAGTGCTTGATATACCATGCCAACGCATGATCCTGAAATGTTCTCATCAATGTAGCCTTCTTAACGTTGTCGTTTGTGACCCCTTGCGCTTACCACACTGCTCTTACCATGAACCAGAACTGGTCCAGATCCTCATTCCCTACTCCTCTAAATAAGAGTAGCTTGATTGCACTCGCCATAATGAACTGTGGGGTTAGTGGGGGTGGAGTGGGTGGAGATGGAGGTGAAGGAGGTGAAGCAGGTGTGGTGTGGGTGGAGGTGGTAACTGCGGAATGCGCTGTCTTATCAAACTGACTACACTTCTTAAGAGACTCGAGCGAGCTCTTCCTCGCTCTCTTGTGAATGTGAAATTAAGGGACTATTTCCTAATTCCCTACTACCTTTGTAGATCTTTCCGCTCCATGTCATCCCAAACATTAATGTATTCGCATAACCTACTTTTCACATAACAACATCTTAATCCAAGTATTCAAAGATTTAATGTACTTACCTCGCGGTCGCAAGTTCATAGTTATTCACGTCAACCAACAAAACCCTAACTGCTGGCCCTTTTTGGAAACAACCTACATAGCACAGGCTGCAGTCTCACCTGAAGTAGTTTTGGGGGTTGCTACAACTAGGTTTCTATATCCAGAGACCGTGTGATGTGTATTCTAAAACCCTTGTAGCTCAGATCTTCCTTTGCACAGATATATACCTTCCTATGGTCCACTACTACAACTCTATCCTATTGACCTCTAGGTATCCACGAAGGGATATGATCGTGCTTATCAGACATAAAAGAGGCATATTCACGACTTTCACTCAGTAAACAACAACCCTAGATCTACCTTCGCGTGGATCTACCCGTTTCGAACAATTACAATAACATATTTATCTAATATCTTCACGACAATAGTTCAATACACTTTTCATGTATAAGTATTAAAGATCCAACAGATTCGTGTATAGAATATACTTCAATTCATAGAAAACAACTTACAGAAAGAAGATACATTAACTTAATCATAATTAAGGAACAAGGCTCAGATGCATTTAATTCAACCCAAAATTGTCTTTATTAAATTTAGCGTTCAAATTACAAACTCTTCTACCCTGTGCACCCAGTTGTAGGGACCCACACACTTTGTTGCAAACTTTCCAAGGTCTCTACACACTCAGTTGTGGGAGCCTTCCCCTTTAACCTAAGTATAGGAAACAGAAATTTCTTGTCTTAGCACCTTTCCCTTTCAATATATCTTCATCCAAAGTTTTGTTCCCTTAGACTCGCTATGACTCAAATATTTATAGCCTTCCTATTACAATACCATGGCCCACGACCTATGGGTGAGTCTCAAAACCATCCTATCAATTACCGATATAAGGGGCTAAAGCCCCTTTTACTCTTACTTAATTCCACACTTTCCTTCCACATTTTGCGAAGAGTTTACACACTTTACGAAATTATAACCCAATAAATTAATTAAACTATCAAAAATTGACCCTAGGGACTCTATCCCAAGACTTGGCTATCTGAGTTATGTAACCTCATCTACAACTAGCAGCATGACCCAAGGTGCTAACCCATTCTTGGCTCACTATAGTGTGTATACATTTATAATACAAGGGTTAAACCCCTTCCTAACTATATACAGATCGTGTTGGCCCCTCCATATCCACACCACTCTGGGAATAAAATATTGATGGTATCCTGTGCATCCCCTTTTGGAAACTCCAAGGTGAAGCTTCTGGGGTTATGTGGATACCACCCTAACAAAATTCCACCTCTACAACCATCAAGAAACATGTTAACCAATTGCATCACCCCACTTCCACATCATCCCGTCCATTTATTTTTACGTGCATCCAATAGTACTACCAAGATGACCTAGCTCCTTAAACTTATGGGGCAATGCAGATAACCAATGAGGTTCCCCTCTTCCAATATGACATGTCCACTAGCTCACCTTACCATGTACTCTTAGAAGTGAAATACTAGGTGTTTTCCACTTGACCTCCTCTATATTTTTTGGGAGAAAGGCGTTGTCGTGACGGGGATCTATGTAACCACATAAGACACTTGTTGCAAACAAAAGGAACCCCTCAATGTGCACATATTTACCTTTGAGTAGGAACCCTCAACACCACATCATCCTAGAAAAGGAATCCTAGCGAGATTTGAATGAGCCTCTACCTGAAACTTCTAGGGAATTTCTCCTGGGACATGTGGATGGTGTTGACCTTTCTTAGGCATCCAACGACTTTGGGCTTCCCTAGTCTCAGCTCTTAGCCGTATCACTTGTACACATGGCTAACATGACTCGTTGGTTGGGCCTTTAATGTCTTAAGGATTATATTGACTCGTTTCCATGTGAGTACATATAAATATAGTATTAAACTCTTTTAGAGCTATCCCTCTTGAGCTTAAACTGTGTGCACATACACATTACTCGAGTTATCCTTCTTGAGTTTTAGATGTTTCGACCTAGTCCTGAATATACATACATATATATATATATATATATATATATATATATATATATATATATATATATATATATATATATATATATATATATATATATATGTATATATATATATATATAGATATATTCACAGCCTCCCTCCCATTGTGCTTGAGAGAATATTGGCCTTACACCATATGTATATAGTGATATCTCTCCTGATCTTTGTATTATTTATAAAGGGATTTAATAACCATTCCTTTTAATTCTATAATACATACATCGCGGTCTTCCTATCCATTTCATTTTTGCCCTTTAGATAAAATTCAATATCATAATAGCTCACCAAGCTACAGGACTATCGGCTAATAATAAATAGAAAACAAGCCTTCCATTTACTCAGGAAATAAACATATAACATATAAGAAACCATTCTTATTACTTAGGAAATATACATCAACCAACATTCCTCCAATAGGAAACCATTCATAGTTCACAACATAACACATGCATTGAACTAACACATTAATTCATATCAATATAGGCATGAGGCCAACATGTGAAACTTAAACTATTTCACATTCATGCCTTTGAGACAATAATGTTCATTCAGTCAATAATATCTCGTCCTTCAGCATTACAAGCCATCTTAAGGAAATGCATTAAAAAATCATAAAGCATTTATGTTGGGTGCAACCCAACTTGGTTCAGTTTTGGTTAAAGACTCCACATTTTGGGGAGCAGAGTGCGCGGAGTCCATGAAGTTATATTTAGCATGCGATATTTAGGGGATTTGGGGTGGGTGAAAGCCCCTCATTTTGTAACATGTATTGGGTGTTAGTTCATTATTTTTTCAAATCCATGGTCCATGGTCTTGTAGTAATGAAATATATACAAGGAGATGTAATACTTTTATCAAGGATAGTAAGAGAAGTCATAGATAAATAATTGATTATGTATTCTATCTTTAGTCTGTATTTTGGGCCTTAAGAGAAGGCTCTGCAGCTCAATGCATGGAGGCCTTGAAGAGTCTGCAGCTAAGTGCGTAGACCACCTACAACTCCTAGTTCTATTTCCAGGACCGAGAACTGTTTGAGGGATATGTTTTGGTGTCTGTCGAAGCAGGAAATGCAGGAGTGGGTTGAACAAAAAGAGCGAGAATTTGCATTTCAAGAAAATAGAAATCTGTGATTGTCGCCTGAAAACTAGTTGCAGAAGTATAACTTCGAAGAGAAATACAAAATCTTATTTGGTTTGTTTCACATTGAACTATACCAGTGAGTATCAAAGTTGATCGAGCATAAGACTTATTTTAAAGGAAACAAACCTAAGGAGTGGAATCCTGAATTGATACAGTGACTCAAGAATGTCAATTACGAGATCTCAGGAGCTGCTGATTTTTGGATTGATAGCATTTTGGGGGGATTTATTACTGAATTTGATATAGACATGATTGTATCTTACAGCGAAGCTGAGCAAATATTTTTCAAGGGTCTGTGAGGTAATTACGTAAACTCTTTGAATCTTATGGATTAAAATGCTTTTATGTGAAAAGGGCATACTATGAATGTATTCATATTAATGTTTGGATGAAGAGGGAATAAGTCTGAACCAAGACTAGGATCTACGCAAAGTGGGAAGTGATATAGAGTAGAGCACAACCAATTTCTTTTATTGATATTGACTACAGTCCCTTGTTAGGTGGGTCTGAGAGTGAAGAAGAAGGAAGTAACCCCGCAATTCCATGACATTCCCCCTCCCATCCTAAAGGCGTGTCGAATTTAGGAGTTGAGAAAAATTAGGGCATATTTGGGATTCCCCATACATCTACTCCCCTTACCCCCCATCTACCTCCCCATAATTCCCCTACACCACCTCCCCCTCCCCTTAACCCCCCAAGAAGAAAATGGTTGTTGACATTAAGCTATCTATATTTAAAGGGCTTGGATCAGAGGATCCTAACCAATTCTAGTTTGTAGTTGATGCAGTATGGAAAGCAAGACAGATCAATGATGAATATGTAAAGAAGTCACAACTCATCACGAAGTTGTGAGAAAGAGCACTGACATGGTACATGAAGTATTCTATGACTAATATGGATGCTTCGTTGGATGATATTAAGAAAGAACTGGTATCAGAATTCAAGAAGTCGAAGTTAGAATCAGAGTACATTACGGAGTTGAAGGAAGTCAAACAGTTGGCTACTGATTCTGTGTGGAAGTTGGATAAAAAATTAGAGGGTATTAATGGGACAGGTAGATTTAACATACCCCCAGAACAACATAAACAATCATTTATAGCCACTCTACTGCAACATATTAGGTTACCCTTGACGCATCAAAGATTGCAACTCTAGATGAAGCATTGGAGATTGCGATGAAGCTGGAAGCTTCGCCACTTGGAGATAATCATGTAGGAGTCTAGTAAATTTAGAGCCAACTAGAAAATTTGACCTTGGAATTGCAAGATCTTAAGAAAGGTAAAGAAACAAGTTCAAAAGTATGGTGTACAAAATGAAAATCAGAGGGCCATTATAGGGATCATTGCCCTATGTTCAATGATGACTTGGCAAGTGGAGCACCTAATCCAATAAACCTAGTGTTATCACTCGGATTTTCCTTGAAGTTGTTGAGAAGATGAAAGGGGTCTGAGGTAACCACAAACCAACTTTTAGGTATAGAATCTAGCCAATCTGTACCTAGAGAGGGCTCTCTCTTTATGATTTAGCTTGGTTTTGAAAGATATTAGGCTAGTTATGAAGTTTAGGAGTTTTGTTTGAGTTTTGGTGGTGAGATTCAATAGCAGAGGGGTAAAACTGAGTAGCTTAGGCCATTGGGCTAATGGAGTCAAAGAAGATGGCTTAACTGGACTTGGTTTCTTAACAAAAGATGGTTTCACAAGGCAAGATGGTCAAACAGGGAACAAATAACAACTTGGGATAAATGGAATGGGTTTAAAATGGGTGAAGGGTAGTTAAGAATCCTTCAGCACATTTAAAGAGGGAACTTGAATGATTACTACTAAAGAGAAGTTAAGAATTCTTTAATAAATAATCAAAATGAACGAACTAGAAAACAGGAGCAATTAAGATTTCGTTGTTTATCCTAAGTCAAAATAAAACATAGAGAATAATAACGATTGAAAACAGAGTGCAATCAAGCATATTTTGAATTAATATTTTTCATTTATCATTCAGATGTGAAACATGGATGATATAATAAACAAAGAAAACTTTAAAACATAAGGTATAGAGGACTTATTGATCTGGTGTTTGATTCAAGAAATCTGTGAAAAGTCCTTTGCTTCAATTCTTTATCCAGCAAGCCATACAAAAGTTGGTCCAATAGCACTTTATTCCAAAATAGTCAATATTACAACAATGTATATGAATCCACTCTCAATACTCCAATTGTGGGGGTATTTATACAAAACTTTTTACAATGAAATATCTCATAACAAAGTGAGATATAAACTGGGGGACTAATCATATCCTTCAAGAAAATAGGGCTAGAAGACCTCGTATATGACAGATAAGGCAACCAAATGGTTTTCTGTCCCTATTTTGGAGAATGTGTTGGAGTTAGGCCCTATGATTTGGCCTCTTGATGTTCTTGGTGTAATTATGTGCTAGCTGTTCTGTTTTGACCTCCATACTAATACACTTTACTTGCACCTGATACTCTTTATCTGTTGATTTCTTTTCATCCTCTTTATCTTCATTGACTGTAGTCAAAATCAAAATTTACCTTTTACCTAGAATAAATTACAAAATTTCAAGCATTTCTTCCCACCATTTTGGGTGTGGTATTCTAGTTTTCTAAAACTTTATGAGGGTTTCATCTGTTTTTGTATATTTGAAAAATTTAGGCTGAATTGGAAACAAGAGTTTCAGTTCATGCTCGACATAGAATAAGTTCTCTAGGTTTTCGTAGAGCACCCTGCTTGTAGGCAATGCTTTTATCCCTACTGCACTTGTTGATAAACCTGCTTGGTTGCCTCCATAATTATTCAATTTCTCCACATAATATTTATGCCTCATTAACCTGTCATAGATCACTAAAGGACTGGGTAGCCCTTTATTCTGCAAAATATCAAACTTCTCCATAAAAGCATTAATCTCTACCCTTATGTCATGACATATTCTTTCTAAATTCTGCCTTAAAGTTTTCTTGGTTAATACCCTTCTGATTTCCAAAATGGTTTCTGTCCTGTCATTAATGCCTATTTCTTCTAGATGTTCTTTATTTCTCGTATTCAAAAAATGTATAAGCCTGTTGGCTTCCTCAGGCATTTTCCTAATTCCACTCTCGTTCTTTGGATTTCTTCTTGGATTTCCTTCATAAGATCCATCTGTTCAAAAATCACTTGGATAGAAGGCCAAACATCATTTATGGATTGAGTGATGTTGGCCCAAAGAATTCTCTTGATTTTTGTTAGAGGCTTGTCAAATGTAAGATCTTTCTCTAATGATTTTACTTTGTTTTCTAACATTTTAATCTCTCTTGTTTTCTCTGCAACATTTACCTTTGAGAGATCATAGCTTCGTTCCATTTTGGCATATTGCTCCTTTAGCTTATTTAGTTCTGAAACTTGTAGTTTCAGGTCTTCCATTGATTTTATTAGCTCTTCTATGCTCAAATTAGTTGTACTACCCTATGCTACACTTGCCGTTCCTATTGTTGTTGTACCTGTAACTGCCTCTACTGTGACTGTTGGAATATTTGGTGCCAATGCTTCTCCAAGAGTTGATGGGACTGCGGTTGATACTACTGGTATCACATTGGGAGGCTGGGAGGTCGACTCTCCCTGCTTATCTTTCAATGCCTCTTCAAGTGCTTGTTCAGTATCATTTAGTCTTTCATTAAGCTTTAAGAGAAAATCCATCATTTCTTCTTCAGGTTTTTGCTTTATAACCTCATAAGTTTGTGGGTGTCTTGAAGGTGGCAGTTTTAGTTGCTTCCTTAGGGTATAAATATCCTCATATTTCTTTTTGATTAGTGTTTCTACACCTTTCACATCTTTGGGATCATGTCCTAATCCAATAATTATTTCTTCCAAAGACTTTATTCTGTTATCTTTGACTTGAGAGGAGGCCTTTTCCAAGTGGAGTTGAGCAGTAGTGTTGTCCAAAGAATTTTGTAACCTGTGGGCCATCATTGCCTTGCCAGTCAAGGTTGAGTAAAGAATTTCTCCCATTTGCTTATGAAACCAAATTTGATCCAAAGGATGAATATCCTTTGCCATGACTTCGAAATTTGTTCTGAGATAATCTGTTGCTGATCTAGGTTGCTGCACTTTGGGCTTGAAATAGCTCATTATCATCTTGCCTTATTTGATGTCATAGGCTGACATCAATCTTTGTTGATTTGTAGGAGCCATCTTCAAATATTGGTTATAAACATACAGCCTTAATGGATCATTCCTGGCTTCTATTTCTGTGAATGTTTTCTTGATTTCCGAGGCATCAATCCCTGGTGGCTTGGAAGAAAATATCTCTACGCTTTTCTACCTTTCTAGCTCCTGCCTCTGAGAGCTAGTGGATGTTCCTCCTATTGGGAAATTTTTTTGGCTTTCCACTCTTTCTTCCCTTTGACTATCAATATTTTCTTCTGCAAATTCCTCTTCTAAAAGGGGGCTTAATCTCTATCTCTTTGTTCCAGGATGTCCTAATGGTTCACTGGCAGGGGTAGTTTTTTCCCTGTCTCTATTTTTGTTTCTTTCCTCATTTAGAGGAGTTTGAAGAATTGGAGGCTCTCCTATATTGACCTGAATGGGAGGAGTCTATATTTGATCATGTTCCCTGAAAGTTTCAGGCTGCTTGTACATTGTAGGTTGTTCAGTGTGTTGAAAGCTGGTCTCTAATTCCTTGCCCTTTGATGACCCTGTAGCTGGTATAGTAGTTTCCTGTGAAGATTGCTGAGAGGTTCCAGCACTGGAGGCACCAACTCTTGACCTTTGAGATAACTTAAATGATACCTGCCCAAAAGAATCCAAGTCAATTGTTTTCTCAAGATCTCTCATAACTTTCTCAAAATTGGCTTGTTCACTATCATGCTCTACTAGGGTACCTTCCCTCCATTCATCCATATTTGCATATTTTTCAATTTCTAGAATTCTATGGTGAATATATGGGGACAACCTGTTCTTCATTCTCCTATCACATATAAAACTGTTAGGATCATATGGTTTCCACTCAAAACTCTTTTGTAACTTAAGTTGCTCTTCTAGAATTTTTTTTGCTTCTTTCCATGCTTCCCTAGTGTTGCAGACAAAAGGGCCTAGCTGGTTCTTGATTTTAAGTTGAGCTTTCTTCTTAGCATTACAAAAATGGACTAGGTCTGCATGTATCATTTGTCTGAAATATTCCAATGCAAAGAGTCTCATTGGAACATACTTTGGTAGCTTAAAAGGGCAGTGTTCACATCCATAAATTCTGATTTCTGTGTGATTCTTACATAGGTACTAGTCACCTATCCTGTACTGCTTGGAGAGCTGGAGGATTTTCTTCATATCACCATTTATCCTAGGGGGAGAAACTCCTGTCAATAAAGTGGTTGCTGGATGGACAAATAGGTCAATGAACTCATTGTAGGTGTAGCGGGTCTCAAGGGATTTATGGAAAATGGGACTCCAAAAAATGACAGACCTTGGATTGCCTCTAGTATCAAGTTTCTTGATAGGGAAAGGGAAACTGTGACTAATAATACAACAGAAGATGATAGATGAAAGTAGTGTATTTGAAGACTCCTTCATTGTCCAACCTTAGGAATTGTTCATGATTTTTGTTGGCAATATAAGAGGCATAATCATATTTAACAACAGGGAGTTGTCCAGGAGTAAAAATTGACAATAATACCAAGGTTATCTCATCGACATACTCTCTGGAGTTGAATCCCATGATTGAGGCTATCATATTAATAATAATTCTTCCTGTATCTGTAAAGCAAACCTGCAGATAAGGAGGTGGGCCTTTAGGCTGATGTTTAGGGTCCATGAACATCTAATAGATGTGATTCAGTTCTGCTTGAGACAATTTGGGAGCTCTTTAAAGTAAGTATCCCATAGAAAGGGGAGTGAGAGCATGACTGGAATGGAATTGCAGCATTTCATTGATGGCCTGAGCAGTTATGGGAAAAAGGATTTCTTGAGTTGGGGACATGACTGCTCTTTGATTAGGATCATAATTGGCACAGCAGTGATGAATGGTATCTGGGAAAACATGGACTTAAGGGAGGAATTACACAGGAAGGTTGGATTCCCACAGTCTTAAGATGTTAGAGCCATTAAGATTGTTGTCTCTGGCTTGGCAAAAGATCTTAAGGTGATTTTCATTACGTGATAAGTCTTTTATCTGAAAATCTTTATCGGCTAGAGGCAAATAATCTAAATCTTTGTGAGGGGTGTTCATAGGTACAACATTCAAAGCTATAGGAGTTTCCATCACTGGTTCTTGTGGATTCAGGAATGGAACTTGGGGTTTCTGTGAAAAATAGTGAAAACAGCAGGTTTGGGAACCTATATAGTGAACAACAACTTGAATGTATAGTGAAATTGGTCCTTTCTGTGGCATATTCAGTATAAAAGCAACATTTGCAGGGTTTTGGTGGAAATGGATAAATACCTGTAATGGGAAAGTGAATAGTATAATGGCTAGTTGGATAACCGGTCCCGGGCTGAGTTGCTGCAAGTTTCTTGATCAGGTGGCATTTGGAAAGCTTTGGAAGTTGACTGGGACGTCACTTTGCATGGGAAAACAGTCGCAACATATAACAGTGAAAATGACATTACATTGGTTTTATTCACAAAATCTAGGTTAGCAGGGGTTATTTGGATTATTGAGCGGATGACGTAAGTGGCGAAAAGACGTTTTGTCATTTATGAAGGGCGATAAGCGGTACAGGATCACACCGCTTTTGGAGTTAGGTGGTATTCGGCCGAGGGCGAGCAATCACATAGACTATCTAACATGTCACAGGAGTATGGGGGAAAAACCGCCTAGTGATCACACGTTAAAGTGCGGTCACCAAGGGGGTAGCGATATCAGCGTCGACTATTGGATGATGGGGAAATGATTGGACGACGGATGGGGAGAGGGGCACAGCGTGACTTTAATGGTGGTGGGCCCGATTCAATTAACCATATCGGGGTGATCGTGAATGATTATGAAGGTTGTTAATTAACCTAGATGATTAATTAATCCCATGCAATAAACATAAAAGTGGAGGTTCTTAATGAATTATGGATTAACTCATTATTCCTCTTTTAAACATTGATTATGGTTGTATTCAACCAAGGACGGGATATTATCAATTTGGGGTTTTTTCAATATATTTAATAATACGGGATCGGGGGACTTTTTGGGGAGTTATATAATATAAGTAAGAGGTTAATATGGTAAATGAAATTAAAGTGCTAAGTTAAAACATTTCGTGTATACATTTAAATTTAGGCTTTAACTGTAAAAAGGGGTTATTTAGGTGATATTGTGTATTTTCCTAAGTAAAATAGGATTCTACTTAGGAAATGAGTTTATGAAATCAAATGAATAGTTTATGGATGAGTCTAAGTACTTAGGCTTTTAAATCATTGGATCGAGGGTCCGGTCCCTCCAAAAGTCAGAGAAATGCTTTGAGCCCCTTTAATTTTCAAAGACCTTAATACTTCGGGGGGAATTAGTGAAATCTTTAGGAAAAAATGTGAAGGAAAGTTAATT
This sequence comes from Pinus tabuliformis, assembly GCA_031772625.1. Classification (NCBI taxonomy): domain Eukaryota; kingdom Viridiplantae; phylum Streptophyta; class Pinopsida; order Pinales; family Pinaceae; genus Pinus; species Pinus tabuliformis. The sequence continues at coordinate 1,014,534,199 of CM062815.1, forward strand.
ATTTGACCTTATTTTGCTTGAACTGCATCATGTGTAATGTCTTCCTTGCACTTGTGATAAAAGTGAAAATTAACACATTTAGAGACATTATCCATCACAAGTAATTCTGCAACACCATCTACCTACCCTACCTACTTTAACCTGACATTTTTTCTTCTTTATTAGGGTGCACTTGGACTGGCAAACCCTTATCACACTTTTCTTTTACATATAGAAATCTATCTAAGTCTAACATTATTACATCCAAGGGCTCAGATTAAACTGTTGAGCTCCTTTTATTCACTCTACCTATCTACTTATCTACCAAGATTAAACAGTTTGGTCAGATTTTATTCTCTACTTCTAAAACATGAAATTCAAATATAAACTAGCCAAGCTTAAGTTGTTTGACTATTCATCGATTGTGGCATAAGTTAGCACACTGCACACAATTGTTTATTTACATAAGAGTAAAAATTAGTGGCATTTAGACTTGCACACTTTCCTTGGTCTTCCTTTTGGTGGGGTTAATTTTCCTTCACTTTTTTGACCATCTTATTTCTTTTTGCCCTTTGATTTTTCTTTTAGGGTATACCCTCTTACATTTTTTAATTTTTTTTTTTTTACAATATGGAAAGCCTTTGCAACAAGTAAAGGCATGAATATATTACATAGCCCATTAAGTCAATCATGAAATATGACACCTATTGGTATAGGAGCATAACACTGGCTCCACTTGGGGATGGATTTTCCTGGTGGAAAGTCAAGAACAGTAGGTCAGATGGCCTCTGAATGACTTTGACTATGCTGTGAAATCTTCTTCTGCCTGTTGCTTTATTATATGTATGATAGTAACACTCCTGAAGCTTAGGGCTTTCTCTCCGAGCTTCAACTCTAGCAAGTTACTATCCAATCCAAAATGTGACATTACCAAGGATATAGTATGTACATGTTAAAATCAGAATACATTAAAAAGTAAGATCATAGTAATGTTTCAGCATTCGACCATTAACTGGCCCTTCTTCTATTTCTGTGCCATCTAAGTTTTTGAGATAGTAAGTATTGTTCCCTTGTAAAGCATGGATAACAAAAGGTACTTTCCATAGGAAGTCAAACTTCCCATGTTTTCCCTTATCCTCTCTCCTGGAAACCCATCTTAAAACTTTGTCTCCAAGGTAGAAGTCTTCTGCCTTGGTTCTTTTATCAAATATTTTCTTAAGTTTCTCTTGTAACACTTGGGATCTCTGATATACTTCCTCTCTGGTCTGCTGCAGATGGATAGTCTAGTTTATCCTCCTTTGAATATCATTGGATTCCACTTGAGCTTCTTGAAGTAATTTCATTACAGGAACTCCTAAAGATGAAGGAAATATAGCTTCCATGCCATAGACTAATTCATAAGGACTAGTTCCAATAGATTTCTTGGTGGTAAGTCTGTCTGCCCATAGTGCATTAGTAAGTTTCTTGTGCCAATTTTTCTTGTTCTCTTCCAATAATTTCTTAATAATATTAATTAGGCTTTTGTTGGAAGACTCAGCTAGACCATTACCTTGAGGGTAATAGGTTGTGGAATGGCCTAAAGTGATATGGTACTTATTACATAAACTTATCATTGTTTTGGATTTGAAGGCAACAGCATTATCAGTTATGATCTTCTCGGGACAGCCAAATCTAGATAATATGTTGGTTTCTAAGAATCCTATAATCACTGTGTCATTGGCTTGTCTAGAAGGAATGGCTTCTATCCATTTGGTGAAATAATCTATGGCAGTGAGAATCCATTTATGTTGGCCAAAAGAGGGAGGATGGATTTCTCCAATGAAGTCCAGACCCCATTGCTGGAAGGGTTTCTCAGTGCAAATTGGTCTCAGGAGTAAAGGTAATAGTTTTCTCTTTCCTTCGAAAATTTGACATTTATGGCAAGCAGTGGCAAATTTCTTTACATCAGTGAACAAGGTTGGCCAATACAATCCAGCCCTCAGGATCTTGTCTGCAGTTGCTTTCTAGTAAAGGTGTCCACCACAGTCTCCTGCATGAAATTCTTTGAGAACCTTGTCAGCTTCTTCTTTTAATAAACAATTCAATAGAATACCTTCATGATTTTTCCAAAAAAGAGCATTATCTAAAATACAAAACTTTGAAGCTTTCATCTTTAGAAACCTTTTCTTTGTTCTAGATAACCCTAGAGGAGCCTACAAGTTTAATAATATATAAGTTATATCAGCATACCAAGGTGAATCTAAGAAGGCCTAGCTGATTAGTGGAGTCTCAATCTCTTGTTCATTATCTAGTTCATTAATGTCTAGGGCTTGACAATTTGTTTAAGTCATGAGTTTGGCCAATCCCTGTCCTTTTATAAGCTTTGTAGGTTTTATTTCAATATCATACTCCAATATAGCAGCAAACCATTTACCTCGTTTGCTCTCAATTCCATCCTGAGTTATGATGTCTTTTACCATAGATTTTGGTACATAGGCTATTACATGGGAATACAATATGTAGACTCTAAAGTCTTTAATAGCTTTTACAAGTGCAAAAGCTTGTTTTTCCATGATTTTGTATTTTAATGGTGCATCCCTAAGTGCTTTACTAAAAAAGGCTATAGGTTTTTCACATCCTTGATCATCCTTTTGTAGTAAAACAGCTGCTATGGTGTGTTCTGATGCAAAAGAAAATATTATGAAGTCTCTATCAAACTTTGGACTTGTAAGGATTGGTGTTCTAGTTAAAGCCATTTTAATTTCTTCAAAGGCTTGTTTGGCTTCGACTATCCATTTGATACTTGAATCCTTTTTCAACATATTAAAAAGCAATCTAACTAATTCAGCGAAATTAGATGTGAATCTTCTCAAAAAGTTAATCTTTCCTAGGAAAGCTTGAAGTTATTTGACATTTCTAGGGTGGGGTATTTGCAGAATAGCTTCTATTCTAGCAGGATCAATTCTGATGCCCTCTTTGGAGATAATATGGCCTAAAAGTTTTCCTTCCTCTAGAACAAATAAGGACTTCTTAGGATTTAAAGAAATACCATATTTTCTACATTTCAAGAATACTTGTCTCAGATGATCCAAATGTTGCTGATCTAATTTAGAATAAACAATCAGGTCATCTAGATAAATAACCAGAAAATCATGAATTTATTTTGCAAATGCTATGTCCATTGCTCTTTGGAAGGTTGCCCCTGCATTTTTTAGTCCAAATGGCATTTTGACATATTTGAATGTGCCCCATGGTGTTGTAAAAGTAGTCTTTTCTTGGTCATCAGGATGAACCAGAATCTGGTTATAGCCTGAGAACCCATCCAAGAGTGAAATCCTAGAAGCACCTACCACCCTCTGTAAAATGTGATCCATCTTGGGTAAAGGGTAATTTTCCTTCAGAGAAACTTTATTAACATTCCTTAAATCCACACACAATCTGATTTCTCCAGTTTTCTTCCTACTAGGTACTAAATTAGACACCCACTCTGAAAACCTGATAGGAGCGATTATCCTTGCTTCATACATTAGTTTGATTTCTTTTTCAATTAAAGGAAGTAGTACCACGTTAATTCTTCTGAGATTTTGCATGAATGGTTTCTGATTTTCCTTTAGAGGTATTGTATGTTGAATTATGGAGGTGTCATAAGATTTCAGGTCTTCATTACTCCAGGCAAAGACATCCTAGATTCTTTCATTAGTTCAACATATTTGAATTTTTGGTCAGGGGGCAAAGATTTAGATAACTTTACCATTTTAGGATCATCCTCAGTTCCCAAACTATAGTCCTCAGTATCTAGTTTTAAGGGTTCCATCTTAGCTTTCTTTGGAATATCATTGAAATCAAAGAGATCTTCCAAAGGAGTTAATCCTTGAGGCAAATGATTGTATTTTAAGTTGATTACTTCAGATTCTCCTTTAATAATTTCATCAATATCCATTTCTTTAAGATCCTGCATTTCTTTGTTGGTAAATTTTGTTGGGTGAAGCATTTGAGTTGCACTTTCTGCTGAAATGTCTATTTCTATCTTATTTGTTAGATCAAACTCACTAACTGTATCTACAGCTATGTTCATGTTACAAAATTCTTCATCTAAGGTCAAGAAATTGTTAATCTGCTTATCACTATCAAACACTTGCCAGTTTTTCAAATTGTCAAGTATAGCTAGCCTATGTCTAATCTCAGTTGTGAACTGATGATTAGGTTTGAATGGTAATTTGCAGGTGCTAGCAAACATTGCCATACTATGAGCTTGCAAATTATGTTTTCTTGGTATTTTGGCAAGCTTGGTTTCCAGAAATGTGTTGAGAATCTCTATCATTGTATCTTTGTAATACTTCATTCTGGGATCATTTGTTGAACATTGTCCTTTAATCTGTTGAACTATTAACTCAAAATCGCCTAAGACAGACACAATAATTGCTCCTAATATTTTAATCAATTTAAGGCCTAGCAACAGAGCTTCATATTCTACCATATTGTTGGTGCATCTAAAGTTTAACTGTAGGCATGGCCTTCAGCATGATCGTTTTCAAGATTGTGCACCCAAACTCCTGCTCCTGCTCCTAATTTGTTAACTGAACCATCAAATTCTAAGTGCCAGAGAATTTCATGTTCATAATTGGTGTCAGGAGTCTCAGGAATCTGTTTAATAGGGAGATCTAGTTTTTCAGTTTCTTCCCCCTTCTCTTGGGTGTGTGATGTTTCATTGTTCTCAGAAATTTCTTGTATTTGAACACTAGATTTTTCATTTGTAATTTCTTTTGGTTCTGCTGCTAAAACTTCCAATTCATTTGAGGAATCATTTTCAGCATTGTAAAGAATGAAAGAATCCATATCAGAGTGTACTGAGTAGATAGGGAAATTTTTGGGTTTCTCCTGACTACTTACAACGTATTTCATTAAGGTTTCTCTGTATAGTTTCTTGGGTTGACCGAACACTAAAATAGTAGCATAAGACATGTCCAATTGTAGAGATCCTTGAATTTTAGCACCCCAAGACCTGGACAATAACATGCCATACTTTGGTGGAATATCAGCTACTACTATGTCCATTAAGATTGTTTTGGCAGGATATTGAACTAGTGATACACACAAGTCTTTGATTAATCCTAAACATCTGACCTGAATTGAATCAAAAGAAAAGAGGTCTTTATACGGCCTGGTGATGTCTAGGTCCAATTTCTCCATTACAGGTTTAGGCATTAAGTTATGAGATGCACCAGAATCAAACATGGCATTATGAAGTATTTTATCATGTATGTTCAAACTTACATAGAATGGAGGGATTCCTCCATATACTATTTTTCCATTCACTTCAGGGCCAAAAATCAATGCAGGTTGACCATCAAAAACATTTACTGAATCTTCATTAACCGAGATTTTGAGTGACTTGTTGATTTGGCATCTGTAAACATTATGTTTAGCTAATTCAAACAATGGAACAACTATTTTTAATTTTCCTACTTCAGCTTCCATATTAAAAGGATTTTCAGTCTGAGTTCTTGTATTTCAGACAACTGGATTCTCTTTATCCTCTATATTTTCTGTGTTTTTCTCCTTTTGAGGAGTGGGGTTATGAGCTGAAGTTGTTTCCAAATCAACTTCTGGAGGTTCTTCCACGTTTCCTTTTGAGGGAATAGAAGTGGAAAGTTGTTTATTATTGGGTTGATTCTCGGATACATCTTCAATAATTGGATTAGCAGGGTTAGGGTCTTGTTGTGTTGTACAACAACCCCCCATTTCATAAAATTTTTATACAAAACCATAATATGAAATGGGTCCCTTTTAAAATAAAACCTAGATGTGTGAATAAATTGGTATTAAACCATCATAAGAAAAACCTTTATCAAAAGAGTTAAGGTAGATGAACTATTGTTGAATAGAAATAAGGTAGGTCTTTAAAAATCATAAAATTCTTCATTATTGCGATAAAGCGATCGCAAGATCTCATATCACAATAACAAAGGAAGCTTGTAGAAAGATACATTCATTTTCTCCTATCTGAAAAGCATATCGCAATCGGATATCGGGGAAGTTAAATGACAAAACATGATGTAATAGAACCCCTTTAATTTCTCTGATGCGATAAAGTGTATTGCCATTGGAAATCGGCAATAACAGTCAACACATGATTAAAGGCACACTCGAATCCTCCAATGCAATAAGGCATATCGCAATCGGCGATCGGTGAAACCACAGTGGCACAGCAATAAAGCCTGAATCCATTCCCTAACTACAATGCATTAATAAGGCGCATATCTCAAAAACATATTTAAAAGGCTTGCATGCATTGTATCACCTTTCAGTGATCGAAAGATGTTTAAGACAAATATCAAAGCCTTTCCTTTCATGTTACCGCTCACCGATTACGATTTACTTCTGATTATCCATCAAATAAATCTAAGCCACGCTTCAATGAATCATTTGGCATATAAACGACATGATGGGCATTTAAAACCTCCTTTACCATGATTGATAGGTTAAACAACTAATCAATGAAGCATTTATGTGATGGATTGGGAAAACATATTGTTTGACAAATTAGCCACAACAATTCTTGAATTTAGATCAAATTCACGCAAAACTACCAGGACCATTCCCCCTTTTTATTGTAGTGCTTATATTATGGATACGCTCTGTTTTAATTCCAAATATCCGATACTCAGATGGAGATGGACTTGTGAAGACCCTAAGCCAATCCACATTTATCATCAGATGTTATGGAAAGCTCACTACAAAGATCATTTGTACCAAATCTGTAATGGTTTTATGTTCTACTATGCCATTTTTGATAAACTTGCCCCTAGGATTTCCGTGGAAGCAGGGATGAACTTGACTGCTGTAGGAAATTGGTTTGGAGAAGACAAATTCACCTATATAAGGCTTTTTGGTAGCCTTACAAAACCCCATGCTCTTCCCTTATATGTTCCCGATAAGCTGTTAGCTTTGGAATTGGCCTGTCAGATAACAATAGAAGGGACATCCAAAACCCTTAAAAATTCTAAGAAGTAGGTATGGCCTTCATTTCCTTTGAGATGTGGTGTTTACACTCTCCATGATTACAAACATGCAGAGAAGAAAACAGAGAAAATACAAATGCTCAATCTTGCAACAATTCCCAATCAACAATATGATCCAAGAAAAGTTGCCTATAATGTTCTTGAGCAAGCCAAACTTGCAAAAGCTTTTTGGTAGCCTTACAAAACCCCATGCTCTTCCCTTATATGTTCCCGATAAGATGTTAACTTGGGAATTGACCTATCAGATAACAATAGAAGGGACATCCAAAACCCTTAAAAATTCTAAGAAGTAGGTATGGCCTTCATTTCCTTTGAGATGTGGTGTTTACACTCTCCATGATTACAAACATGTAGAGAAGTAAACAGAGAAAATACAAATGCTCAATCTTGCAACAATTCCCAATAAACAATATGATCCAAGAAAAGTTGCCTATGATGTTCTTGAACAAGCCAAACTTGCAAAGTTTGATCATGAAAAAGATGAATTTGATGACCTGTTTTCCTCAGCAGAATCATTATTTCAGGTAAAAACATTGGCCAAGATTAGGTATAGAGATGAAGGGCTAGAAGTGTTTAATAGGCTTAGAGAAAATAGGTTGCAAACTTTGCCTCTGGACTTATTAGCCACTACCCCATCAATCCAGTCAAGTGAGCCTGAATAGCAAACTATCAACAAACCTCCTACTGTAGAAAAAATTCCTGAGAAAGAAAAAGAGCCAGAACAAGAGAAGGAATAGGAAAAGGGCAGTAAACACATGGATATAGATACTCAGATTGATTCCAAGCTCCTTAATGAATGGCAACAATTTGATTCCATTATAAGCAATCCTGAGAGTTCACAGGGTTTCAGCATGCCTGGAGTGACAATTGGTCACAAGACAACAACAAATACGGTTCCAACTGAAGGAACCAATGGCCTAACCAATGGCCTACCCATAAGTAAAAATGTAGAGATAATTCCGAAGGATCCATCGGATGAAATTGTTTTGCAGATAGAAGAGATACCACCTTTAGATGTCTTCTACAGCCCAAAGCATAGGGCTATAGTAAAAAGACAACGGAAAAAGAGAAGAATTGATCAATATTCCCTTTTACCTGCACAAATAGAGATGGCTAATGTGGTGCGGAAAGAAGAATTAAATCCTTCCGAGGATCTCACAAAACTCTCTCAATATGCCAGGGCTTATTCAGCAGCCACTATGGATAAAGCATCAGAAGTGAGAAATTTACTCAAGGAAAAAGATCAAACAATTATTTCATTAAAGGCACAGGTATCTGAAAAACAACAGATAATAGATCAATTGGAACAGCAGGTAGTAGCGCAGCAGCAAGTAAACAACCAACTAAATGAGCAATTGCTCAAGGAGAAGTAGAGGATAGACTAAAGCGCAGTGCAAAAACAAAAGGAATTATCTACAACATTGGCCAAGCTGAAGACGATGAATGAACAAATGAGTAAAACAAAAAATGAGCAAATCGCTCAACTATCACAACAGGTAGAAAAGTTCAAGAGTTTTACTCAACTAGCAGAATTTAGGTCCAAAGCTCTTCAGATGAATAAGGCATTGATTAAGCAGTTAAATTTACTATGTCATAATATTTCCCTTGCTGAACCCCTCTGTGAGATTTCTTCATCAATGATTGATAAAGCAGTTGACGCAAGGCAGAATTTGGAACAGGCCGATGAGACTTTAACAAACTTTCTAGCCTGGCAAGAAACTAGTGAAGGGCAAGTTGCAAATCTACCTAAAACTCTAGAATCACATAAGGAGATTTTTTTCTAGAATGGCAGTCACAATTAATGAAAGCAGAAAGGGAAACTTCAAGATGTAGATTAGCAAACGGTAAATTAATTGAGTTAATTAATGATGCTCTTTATCTGTCTAATTTGATTTTATAGTGCACTCTAGGTAAATTGCCATCAGCCAAGGCATTGGAACAGACATGCAATCAAGAATTGGAAAAAAAGGAGAGATTAATCGCAGGCATCCAAAGTTTAACTTGGGATACCTTTTGGTTCTTCCTAGTTAAACCATACAGTTTAAGGGTAGCACTCAAATGTTTAACAGATGCAATCGGTTATATGATTCCTGAAATTCATGATGCTACGTATTCAACCCAACTGCATTCTCGTTTGAGTCGTCCTCTAGAATTGCAACCAATGCTTGCTATCTGCCAGCTCAAGCCAAAGGATGATCAGCCGAAATAGTGAATCAATCTACCGACTGCAAGCAGGCCTATTTTAAGAAGATCTTCATGATTTGGTTATACCACCTAATAGCATTTTTATTTCATAGTCGGTTAGCACAGATAGTATTTATAGACCCTTTCATGTCTTTAGAAAGTGTCCTCAATTTTTGTATAAACTTGGATCGGGAAGTCACACTATTGTGCTTCTGATATTTTTTTATGAAGACTGGGCCTATATTCTAAATTTTAATGAAGAATGCTTTGATGAGATATGCACTACTTTTTTTTTGTGAGAGTATTTCTAAGTTAGAAGATAGAATCTGAATGCGATTGATATCGGGAAGGACCCAAATTACATATGGTACTATTATCTATGTATTTTCTCTTTTCTTTTATATGAATTAGAATTTATTCAATCTTGCTATCATTGGATATATGTATGTGTTTTGATAGCAGTCTTTATACTTTTCACTATTGAATGTTTAAGGAATGTTATTCTTTCAATCATATTTATGTTAATGATATATGAAGAATAGTGTAACAATGTTTTAATGATTACCTTGTTCAACTATTTGAACAAAGTAATGATCATATGAATTAATGTCTTTGTTTATCAATGGAGTCATCTATATGCCTATTTGTAAATAAAGATCATCAAAAGTTACACTAAAGTGGAAATTTCCTGGGATAGTTTAGTTGTTTATTATTTTGCATTTTAGCATAAATCCTCCATCATTATCATTAGATATTAGGCAATCAACCACTTACCCATCCTATTTTCAAACCATTGGGAAAATGGTCCCATTATATCCAGTTGGAGCCACCACACCAAACGGAAGAGGAGCTTCCTTTAAGGTCCGGACCGGGTGGTTTTCCCCGATGTTGATGCAGCAATTTTCGAGACATCAACAGGTATGTTCTAGAAATAATACGTACAGGGGTGGTATTGGTCTTACCTTTGTTAGGCTACTTTGTGGCTTTCTATTTATTGGTTTTAGGGACATCTATTCTTTTCCTGCTCAGATTATATTGTTTGTGGACTTCATAAATGGTTGTATCATATCCCTCCCTAAAGTCAAATGATTCACCTCACTGAGTTTGGAATTGTTTAAGAATGTGAGATTCTTGATCCTCTTGGGTTAAGAAAACTTGTTGTTCATTGTTGAGTCCCATCAAATTGATTTGGGTATCTTCTGTTGGTTCATTAGAAGTTGAGGCTTCAGCATAATTTTCTTGGAATGGGGGCCTAAGGTTTTGATCAGGGCCAGTCTTTCCAGTGTTCTGGTTTTGGTTCTTCCTGAAATTTGGATTTCTCCTAGTATTACTTGGTTGACCATCCCAAGGGGATTTCCTTTCAATCATTTCTACTCTATCTCCTAGCCTATCCATTCCTTTAATAATAGCATCCAGTTTTTGTTCAAAGGCTGAGGGTTCTTCTTTCAAAGGTATCCTCCTTTCACTTCTGGCTTTAGCTCGTTTGGATATCAGGTTGGCTTCAACACTGACAACTATACTTTGCATATCTTCTAAAGTTCGAGGAGCTCTTTCCCTAAGTTGGTATGCCATATCAGAATCAAATCCATCAGGGAATTTGATCAATGCCAAATCTGGAGGAGGTTTGAGGTTTTGAGGGATAGCATTGTAAACATTATTGAACCTAGTACAATAATCTTGTACAGTTTCTTGTGTTCCTCTCTTCAAGTTTTCATATTCTGATAAGATCTGGAGAGGATATTTCTTATTTTCCCATCTGTTCAAGAATGTTGTATAAAGAGCTTGTAGGTCATTGATACTGTTTGCAGGGAGGGCTCTAAACCAGGTTCTAACATCTCCAGTCAGACTTTGAATGAAGATTCTCATTCTGACATCATCTGTATCAATTTCATATATCTCAAAGTAGTCTGTCATCTTTTTGGTATGTTGTTGTGCAGTGTAAGTACCAGAGCCATCGAAAGGAGTGATTTTACTTTGATAGTCTTGGGGCATAGCCCCTGGATTGGCTGGTAAATTGAGGGGGATATACCTATTTGCCATTGCAATAGATAGGGTTGAAACAACAGTTGGGGTTAGTCTTGGAGTGGTGGGTGGAGGGGTGGAAGGGGTGGTTTGAGGTTGATATGTCAGAGGTGCTGTTGATGAACTAAGAGAGGCTAAAGTGATTACAGAAAGGCTTGGGGTTTCGACAGAGGTAAGCTCAAATTGAATGGAATTCTGCAAATGTCTGTCAAGATGTGAAGTGACAATCTCAAGTTGCAAATCTTCGATAAATAATGGGTCATGAACTGTGTGGGCTAACCCAGACTCAGAAAAGGTTATAGATAAAGAGGTCTCAAAATACTCATCAAAGGGTTCATCCTCAAGGTAAATCCACTTCATAGGATAGGATTTTGATCTGTATAAAGGTCGAGAACTAGCAGAACTCTCTTGGCTTTCTTGTCTCCTAAGAATCCTAGGGATCAGATTAGGGTTCCCAAAAATAGGTGGTGGGTTTGGATCAGGGTTAGCCCTAGTGTAATGAGACCTTTCTGAAGCTAGGTTTCTAGGTATGTTTTGGTTTTTTCTCTAAATGGGTTGAACAATACAACTTCTTACAGTTTCTTTAAGAGGCTTTAGGTATGGGATTTGAACTTTCTTAAAGACTTATCTGATAAGAGGAACTGATCAAGAATTTGAAACCAGATGTTCAATCCATAAACTCGATCGGAGATATACTGAAGCAGCATTCATTTACTTATGCAATTGCAAAGTAAGAGCAGTTCAAAGGCTACCTGGCTAACTTCAGGCTCCGTCTGTAGCTTATAAAGTAAACAATAGTAACAAATAAATTGTTCAGGTCCCCAGTGGAGTTGCCACTATGTTATCACTCAGAGTTTCCTTGAAGTTGTTGGGAAGAGGAAAGGGGTCTGATGTAACCACAAACCAACTTTTAGGTATAAAATCTAGCCAATCTATACCCAGAGAGGGCTCTCTCTTTATGATTTAGCTTGGTTTTGAAATATATTACGCTAGTTATGAAGTTTAGGAGTTTTGTTTGAGTTTGGGTGGTGAGATTCAGTAGCAGAGGGGTAAAACTGAGTAGCTTAGGCCATTGGGCTAATGGAGTCAAAGAATATGGCTTAACTGGACTTGGTTTCTTAACAAAAGATGGTTTCACAGGGCAAGATGGTCAAACAGGGAACAAATAACAACTTGGGATAAATGGAATGGGTTTAAAGTGGGTGAAGGGTAGTTAAGAATCCTTTAGCACATTTAAAGATGGAACTTGAATGATTACTACTAAAGAGCAGTTAATAATTCTTTAATAAATAATCAAAATGAACGAACTAGAAAACAGGAGCAATTAAGATTTCGTTGTTTATCCTAATTCAGAAGAAAACATAGAGAATAATAACGATTGAAAACAGAGTGCAATCAAGTATATTTTGAATTAATCTTTTTCGATTATCATTCAGATGTGAAACATGGATGATATAATAAACAAAGAAAACTTTAAAACATAAGGTATAGAGGACTTATTGATCCCGTGTTTGATTCAAGAAATCTGTGAAAAGTCATTTGCTTCAATTCTTTATCCAGCAAGCCATACAAAAGTTGGTCCAATAGCACTTTATTCCAAAATAGTCAATATTACAACAATGTATATGAATCCACCCTCAATACTCCAATTGTGGGGGTATTTATACAAAACATTTTACAATGAAATATCTCATAACAAAGTGAGATATAAACTGGGGTGACTAATCATATCCTTCAAGAAAATAGGGCTAGAAGACCTTGTAGATGACAGATAAGGTAACTGAATGGCTTGCGTTGTCCCTATTTTCGAGAATGTGTTGGAGTTAGGCCCTATGATTTGGCCTCTTGTTGTTCTTGGTGTAATTATGTACTAGCTGTTCTGTTTTGACCTCCCTACTGATACACTTTACCTACACCTGATACACTTTATATGTTGATTTCTTTTCATCCTCTTTATCTTCATTGACTGTAGTAAAAATCAAAATTTACCTTTTACCTAGAATAAATTACAAAATTTCAAGCATTTCTTCCCACCATTTTGGCTATGGTATTCTGGTTTTCTGAAGCTTTCTGAGGGTTTTATCTGTTTCTGTATATCTGAAAAATGTAGGCTCAATTGGAAACAAGTGTTTAAATAGTTTAACTAATTTTAATATTATCCCATAATTCTAATTAAAAATAATAATTACATTGTTCTAACTCATGTGTTATATATAAATTAAATAATAAATATTAAATATTATATTCATTATTCTAGGATTAATATTATCAATATTATATATTAATTCAATATTCTAGGATGACTTTGATCAATTCTAATTATGATTTTTAATATTATTAATACTAATTATTATTATTAATTATTATATTAATAAATAATAATTATCAATAATATTCACAATTAACAATAAATCTCTTTACTAAGCTAAATAGTAACCTATTCTTAAAATTTATTAATAAAAATTGTACCAACATATATTATAATAAATATTAAGTATTATTTCAATATTCTAAAAATTAATATTTTTAACATTAATTTTGATCAATATAACATCATTAATTCTAATTATTATTATTAATTATTATAATTCTAATTATTATTATTATTAATTATTATATTAATAATAATAATTAATGATAATAATAATTACAACTAATATTAATAATATATAATAATAATTATTAGTGATCAATCATTTATTACAAATATTAAATATTAATTCAATTTTCTAGGATTAATACTTTTACTATGATCAAGATAATATCATTAATTCTAATTATTATTAATTATTATAATACTAATTATTTTTATTATTAATTAGTATATTAATAATAATTAATAATAGAATTAATATTAATAATAACTATCATATTAAATATTAAGTAACTAATTAATATTAATAAAAAAAATTATTTTTGATAAAAATAAAAAATAATAAATAATAATAATAATAATTAAATTAATTAATCTGAGACAGCCGACATCTCTTCAAAAATTATTTTTCAAATATTGACAGCCGACATTCTTCTCTTTTTCTCTCCTCATTATTATTTAATCCCTCAAATAAGCTCTTCTTCTATCCAGCATTCAAGTTGTTCTGATGATGGATCCCGGTTGGGATTTGAAATGTTGGCAGAAAATGGTTCTTACTGTGGATTCTCCGGTAACTAAGTCGAAAATAGAATAAGTTCTCTAGGTTGTCATAGAGCACCCTGCCTGTAGGCAATGCTTTTATCCCTGTTGCACTTGTTGATGAACCTGCTTGGTTGCTTGCATAATTATTCAATTTCTCCACATAATCTTTATGCCTCATTAACCTGTCATTGATCACTAAAGGACTGGGTAGCCCTTTATTTTGCAAAATATCAAACTTCTCCATAAAAGCATTAATCTCTACCCTCATGTCATGACATCTTCTTTCTAAATTCTGCATTAAAGTTTTCTTGGTTAATACCCTTTTGATTTCCAAAATGGTTTCTGTCCTGTCATTAATGCCTATTTCTTCCAGTTGTTCTTTATTTCTCCTATTCAAAAAATGTATAAGCCTATTGGCTTCCTCAGGCATTTTTCCTAATTTCGCTCTTGTTCTTTGGATTTCTTCTTGGGCTGCCTTCACAAGATCAATCTGTTCAAAAATCACTTGGATAGAAGGCCAAACATCATTTATGGATTGAGTGATGTTAGCCCAAAGAATTCTCTTGATTTCTGTTAGAGGCTTGTCAAATGTAAGATCTTTCTCCAATGATTTTACTTTGTTTTCTCTGCAACATTTACCTTTGAGAGATCATAGCTTCGTTCCATTTTGGCATATTGCTCCTTTAGCTTATTTAGTTTTGAAACTTGTAGTTTCAGGTCTTCCATTGATTTTATTAGCTCTTCTGTGCTCAAATTAGTTGTACTGCCCTGTGCTACACTTGTTGTTCATGTTGTTGCTATACCTGTAACTGCCTCTGCTATGACTGCTAGAATATTTGGTGCCAATGCTGCTCCAAGAGTTGATGGGACTGCTGTTGATGCTACTAGTATCACATTGGGAGGCTGGGAGGTCGACTCTCCCTGCTTATCTTTCAATGCCTTTTCAAGTTCTTGTTCAGTATCATTCAGTCTTTCATTAAGCTTTAAGAGCAAATCTATCATTTCTTCTTCAGATTTTTGCTTTATAACCTCATCAGTTTGTGGGTGTCTTGAAGGTGGCAGTTTTAGTTGCTTCTTTAGGGCAGCAATATCCTCATCTTTCTTTTTTATTAGTGTTTCTACACCTTTCACATCTTTTGGATCATGTCCTAATCCAATAATTATTTCTTCCAAAGGCTTTATTCTGTTATCTTTGGCTTGAGAGGAGGCCTTTTCCAAGTGGAGTTGAGTAGTAGTGTTGTCCAAAGAATTTTGTAACCTATGGGCCATCATTGCCTTGCCAGTCAAGGTTGAGTAAATCATTTCTCCCATTTGCTTATGCAACTCAATTTGATCCAAAGGATGAATATCCTTTTCCATGACTTCGAAATTTGTTCTGAGATAATTTGCTGCTGATTTAGGTTGCTGCACTTTGGGCTTGAAATAGCTCATTATCATCTTGCCTTCTTTGATGTCATAGGATGACATCAATCTCCGTTGATTTGTAGGAGCCATCTTCAAATATTGGTTATAAACCTGCAGCCTTAATGGATCATTCCTATCTTTTATTTATGTGAATGGTTTCTTAATGTCTGAGGCATCAGTCCCTGGTGGCTTGGAAGAAAATATATCTACGCTTTTCTGCCTTTCTAGCTCCTGCCTCTGAGAGCTAGTGGATGTTCCTCTGTTGGGAAAGTTTGTTGGCTTTCCACTCTTTCTTCCCTATGACTATCTGTATTTTCTTCTGGAAATTCCTCTTCTGAAAGTGGATTTAATCTATGTCTCTTTGTTCCAGGATGTCCTGATGGTTCACTGGCAGGGGTAGTTTTTTCATGTCTCTCTTTTTGTTTCTTTCCTCATTTAGAGGAGTTTGCAAAATTGGAGGCTCTCTTATATTGACCTGAGTGGGAGGAGTCTGTATTTGAGACTGTTCCTTGGAAGTTTCAGGCTGCTTGGTCATTGTAGGTTGTTCAGTGTGTTGAAAGCTAGTCTCTAATTCCTTGCCCTTTGATGACCCTATAGCTGGTATAGCAGTTTCCTGTGAAGATTGCTGAGAGGTTCCAGCACTAGAGGCACCAACTCCTGACCTTTGAGATAACTTAAATGATACTTGCCCAAAAGAATCCAATTCAAGTGTTTTCTCAAGATCTCTCATAACGTTCTCAAAATTGACCTGTTCACTATCATGCTCTACTAGGGTACCTTCCCTCCATTCATCCATATTTGCATATTTTTCAATTTCTAGAATTCTATGGTGAATATATGGGGACAACCTGTTCTTCATTCTCCTATCACATATAAAACTATTAGGATCATATGTTTTCCACTCAAAACTCTTTTGTAACTTAAGTGGCTCTTCTAGAATTTTTTCTACTTCTTTCCATGCTTCCCTAGTGTTGCAGACAAAAGGGCCTAGCTGGTTCTTGATTTTAAGTTGAGCTTTCTTCTTAGCATTACAAAAATGGACTAGGTCTGCATTTATCATTTGTCTGAAATATTCCAATGCAAAGAGTCTCATTGGAACATACTTTGGCAGCTAAAAAGGGCAGAGTTCACATCCATAAATTCTGATTTCCATGTGATTCTTATATAGGTACCAGTCACCTATCCTATACTACTTGGAGAGCTGGAGGATTTTCTTCATATCACCATTTATCCTAGGAGGAGAAACTCCTGTCAATAAAGTGGTTGCTAGATGGACAAATAGGTCAATGAACTCATTGTAGGTGTAGGGGGTCTCAAGGGATTTATGGAAAATGGGACTCCAAAAAATGACAGACCTTGGATTGCCTCTAGTATCAAGTTTCTTGACAGGGAAAGGGAAATTGTCTGACTGATAATACAATAGAAGATGGTAAATGAAAGTAGTGTATTTGAAGACTCTTTCATTGTCCAGCCTTAGAAATTGGTCATGAATTTTGTTGGCAATATAAGAGGCATAATCATATTTAACAGCAAGGGGTTGTCTAGGAGTAAAAATTGACAATAATACCAAGGTTATCTCATCGACATACTCTCCGGAGTTGAATCCCATGATTGAGGCTATCATATCAATAATAATTCTTCCTGTATCTGTCAAGAAAACTTGCAGATAAGGAGGTAGGCCTTTAGGCTGATGTTTAGGGTCCATGAACATTTGACAGATGTGAGCTAGTTCTGCTTGAGACAATTTGGGAGCTCTTTCAAGTAAGTATCCCATAGAAAGGGGAGTGAGAGCATGACTGGAATGCAATTGCAGTATTTCGTTGATGGCCTGAGCAGTTATGGGAAAAAGGACTTCTTGACTTGGGGACATGACTGCTCTTTGAATAGGATCATAATTGGCACAGTAGTGATGAATGATATCTGGGAAAACATGGACTGAAGGGAGGAAGTACACAGGAAGGTTTGATTCCCATAGTCCCAAGATGTCAGAGCCATTAAGGTAGTTGTCTCTGGCTTGGAAAAAGATCTTAAGGTGATTTTTGTAGAAATTTTGAATAATTTAACACATATTCAACAAAGATTATCCTAATCATGTACTATTGCAGAATACATACACAATACATAAGCTCCTCTACGTTGATCATCAATATAGCAGCATCAATAACAATAAAACATCAAGAGCATTCACACATTAACACAGTATGTAACCCAGGGAAAGCATCTCGCTAAAAACCCCAACTATCTGTATATTAATGATTGAGACCATATAACATTACAAAGTACATTTCTTATCACAAGCAATCCAGTACCAGCTCCACCTGTTACACACAATACAGCTAAGATCTGATCTCCAAATCTATTCCACTGCTTCCCTGCCTCCACTGCTCAATACCTGCTCAAGAATGAATGAGAATGGTTTACCAAACTCGTATTTCACCTCGAAAGAATCACTCACACTGTGTAAGACGTGAGCAAAGGCTATAATACTGAGCAAATACATGAGCAAACTCATTGGAATACTCAATCCCTTGATTGTGCAAATCCTCATGCACAACTATAGTCACAACTGATAGCAATCTGATTCTCTAACACCTGTCCCTATTGAACTGAACATGCACTGACATGCAACTGAGTTAACTAATGTATTATATAGTTGTATTATGAGTTAATAATTAGTTTAACAACTCATCATTAGTCTATTTGTAGTTAGACTAACTACAACTAGTTTAACCAAGTCAAACTGAACACAACTCCATCAACTCCATAATCAACTCCACCAAACTCCACTGCACACAATCTCTGAAGTATGATGTACCTGATGTCAATATGCTTAGATCTATCATGAAACTATCAGCTGATCCTACCGAGAGTTTAATGCATCACTCTGGTTATCACAGTAAATCACAGTATGGATCCAAATGAAACCAACCAGGATCTTCCTCATCACATATAGCCTGTATGCAGCCAAACTTGCTGCCATATACTCGGCCTCCGCTGAACTGAGTGCCACGGATCTCTGCTTCTTGCTGTACCAAGAAACTGTTGTCGATCCAATACTGAAGACCCCTCCTAATGTTCTCTTTCTGTCCATTAGGCTCCCTACCCAATCTGCATCCGTGAAGCCACATAGCTTCACCTCATCCTCCTATCTGTACCACAAACCATATCCCGATGTGCCTCTCAATAATGCAATACATGCTTGCCCGCCTTCCAGAAGAGCTTGGTAGGCTTAACCATAGCTTGTGAAAGCTGGTTAACTGCATAGCATATATCAGGTCGTGTATTGACCAAATACATCAGCAACCCCACCAACTGTCAATAAACAGTGGCATCCACTTCTTCTCCCGAAGTGGCATCCTCCTTCCTCCAACCTCTAGGAAGAGGAGTATCAACAGGCTTGCAGCCATGCATGTTGAACTTCTCCAGTATCTCCCGAGCATACTTACCCTGAGAAACAAATAGTCCACCATTGCGCTGCCATATTTCCAATCCTAGGAAATAGTGAAGGAAGCCCAAGTCCTTCATCTCAAACTCTGTAGCAAGATCCTTCTTGCATGACAGTATCAACAGCTCATCACCCATTAGAATCAAATCATCAACATACAGTACAATGATAAGCAACTTACCCTCCACCACAATCTGGTATAGGTTAGGATCTGCCTCGCTCTTGGAGAATCCAAGTCCTGTGAAATAGCTGTTTATCCGTGTGTACCAAGCACGTGGTGCTTGCTTCAACCCATACAGCGCTCTCTTGAGCCTGCACACATGCGACTCGCTGCTGAAGACCTCAAAGCCTTCGGGTTGCTCAATGTACACCTCCTCCTCAATGACTCCGTTGAGGAACGTAGTATTCACATCCATCTAATGAATGTGCCATCCCATCTGTGCTGAGAGAGCAAGAATCATCCGTATGGAAGAATACCTTGCGACAGGTGCAAAGGTCTCCTCATAATCGATCCCCTCTATCTGTGAAAAGCCTCGGGCAACAAATCTTGCCTTGTACTTCTCTACACTCCCATCAGCTGCCTGCTTAACTTTGTAGATCCATCTTGAACCCACCACTAATTTCCCTTCCAGTTTAGGAACAATCTCCCATGCACTGTTTCTGACAATAGAATCATACTCTTCCACCATGGCGTCTACCCATGCGGGATCCTCCACAGCTTCCTCGAAAGAGGATGGCTCAGTCACAACACACTTGCTCATAAGAGCCATGTATCCAATGTACCGATCAGGTGACTGTCTCTGCCTGCATTGGGCTGTAGGTGGTCCTACAACTATCTCTGCATCTTGAGCCAGTCGCTCAGCTTCTGTCAAGCGCTTTCACCCTTTGATGGTTGGCACTGCATGAGTGGTCTCTTCCACTCCATGAACCTCGTCCTGTGGCTGATCCACGTCCTAAAGCTCATCCTTACGAACTAATAGCTCCTCATCTGCATGCAAGTGTAGTTCCCTCTCAAGCGAACACTTCATGGCTTTCTCCTCCTAAAATTTTATATCCTGTCGCACAACAGTTTTACCACTGTCTGGAAAATACACACGATAGTTGTGGGGCGTATCTGTGTACCCCACAAATATCCCAACCTCTGCGGTCGGCTCCAACTTCTTCCTGGAATCCTTCGTCACATGCATGTAAACGTTAGCACCAAAAATCCTCAAATGAAAAGATCAGGCTTCTTACCAGAATAAGCCTCCTCGGGTGTACTCATGCCAAGTATCCTATGAGGACAACGGTTCTGCACATAAACTGTTGTATTGCATGCTTCCGCCTACAAGTGAAGGGGTAGTCCCTGATCATGCAACATTGCCCGTGCAGCACCCACAATCGTTCTGTTCTTCCGCTCAGCTACCCCGTTCTGCTGTGGGTTATGGGGAGCTATGAGCTCTCTACGAATCCCTTCTGCCTTGCAGAAATCCTTGAACTCGTCTGAGATGTATTCACCACCATTATCGCTCCTAAGAGCCTTCACCTTATTCCCCGACTCCTTCTCGACCAGTGCTTTGAATTCATAGAACTTTGAATATGTCTCGCTCTTCTTCTGCATGAAGAAGATCTAGCACTTACGAGAGAAATCATCAAAAAAATCATATAATACCTGTGTTTTGCTATCGAAGCAACTGAGAAAGGTCCACACATGTCTGTGTGAATTCTCTCAAGGATCGCCGTGGCACGACTATCCTTCTCGTGAAAGGTGGCTTTCACAAACTTCCCCAAATTACACCCCTTGCACTGATCTGACTGCGCAAGTGTGCCTTTAGGAAGCCCTGTAGTGATCTGCTGCAGTATCTTCAAGGCTCCATGGTGAAGGTGACCCAATCTCATGTGCCACAACTCGCCATCATCCCGGCTCACCAATCCTTCTGCCTTGCTTGCCATTGCTACGCATCCATCTACATGCAACTGATAAAGGTTCCTCACTCGAACCCCTATCTTCCAGGTCTCACCAGTTGTCTTGCTGCGCAGGAAGGCCTTTCCCTCACTGAAAACAACATCATACCCCTTGTCTTCTAACATCGCCACTGAGATGAGATTCTTCTTAAATCTTGGAACATGCATGACTTCCTTCAATATGAAGGGTTTACCAGACTTCCTCTCAAAGGAAATGGTACCGATACCAGTCGCACTGTATCTACCATCATCGCCCATCTCGATGTGCACTCCAAGATCTTTGTCCTCCAGATCAGAGAACAAATCTCTATCTCCTGACATGTGAAAAGACGCACCACTGTCCAAGAACCACACCGATACCATCACACTTGAAACCAAGCATGCGATCAAAGAAACATCAAGCTCAAACTGTGAGGCTAGAGCCTCTCCTGCTGAAGATCCAGTAGCCTGCTTGTTCTTCTTCTTCTGCGGACAATTAGTGGCATAGTGTCTGTGCTGGTGATAGTGAAAACACTTCACCTTGGACATATCCTGCTTCTTACCTTTCGCACCAGACTGAGAAGCTTTCTTGTTCTTCCCCTTCTTTGCTTTGGCAGCCAAAGCGCAATTTTCTTCATCAGCTCCCTTTGACGAAGATCCATCCCTAGTACTCCGGCTGATCTCCTCCTGCACAAGATCTGACCATAGTCTTTCCCATCCTGGCAATTTCTCCCGACCATTGACAGAGTCCTGATAGGAATGCCAACTCTTCGGAAGACCAAGGAGAGCCAAGCTCACCAAGTCCTCATCATCGACAGTAACCCCCACACTTCCCAGCTCATCTCGACACTGAGTGAACCTCGTGAGATACTTGGGCATACTGTCACCCTTCTCGCATTTGATGTTTCTGAGTTTATCTTTGAGTGCCAGCTTCCTCTGATCGCTCTTGCTTTGGAATAATTCTGTTAATGATTTCCACATCAAATATGGAGTAGCCTTTCCATGGAGACTGGACACAATGTGATCCTTCACGCCCTCCAACAGAATCCTTTGACATTTTGCGGTCTTCTTTTGCCAAGCATCAGCTTGAGTAGCATCAGTAGGCTTTGGGACATCCGTATCTATGAACTCCTTTAGCCTGTTATCATCCAATACTGCCTCCATCCTGTCCTTCCATGCAATATAGTTTGAGTTGCCCTCAAGAGCATACTCCAATCGCAATCCGTTGAAAGACATTGCTACATTGCCACCAAGAAAACACTGCTGCAAATTCGAATTCCACCAGCAACCAACTCAACCGCCTCAGATCTAAGATTCGTGAGAAAACAATATTTCTCGTACAGAGATTGAATGTATGGGCATTCATCGGATATATCACCTTCCAAAGGAAGGATGAATCCAGAGGCTACCTGGCCCGATTACAGACTCTGCCTGAAGAAATAGAATGTAAACACTTCCTGAGTAGTAGATCTGATGATCAACAACTCTGATACCATGTAGAAATTTTGAATAATTTAACACATATTCAACAGAGATTATCCTGATCATGTACTATTGCAGAATACATACACAATACATAAGCTCCTCTACGTTGATCATCAATATAGCAGCATCAAAAACAATAAAACATCAAGAGCATTCACACATTAACACAGTATGTAACCCAAGGAAAGCATCTCACTAAAAACCCCAACTATCTGTATATTAATGATTGAGACCATGTAACATTACAAAGTACAATGCTTATCACAAGCAATCCAGTACCAGCTCCACCTGTTACACACAATACAGCTAAGATCTGATCTCCAAATCTATTCCATTGCTTGCCTGCCTCCACTGCTCAATACCTGCTCAAGAATGAATGAGAATGGTTTACCAAACTCGTATTTCACCTCGAAAGAATCACTCACACTGTGTAAGACATGAGCAGAGGCTATAATACTGGGAAAATACATGAGCAAACTCATTGGCATACTCAATCCCTTGATTGTGCAAATCCTCATGCACAACTATAGTCACAACTGATAGCAATCTGATTCTCTAACCCCTGTCCCTGTTGAACTGAACATGCACTGACATGAAACTGAGTTAACTGATGTATTCTATAGTTGTATTATGAGTTAATAATTAGTTTAACAACTCATCATTAGTCTATTTGTAGTTAGACTAACTACAACTAGTTTAACCAAGTCAAACTGAACACAACTCCATCAACTCCACAATCAACTCCACCAAACTCAACTGATTGAGTTCTAACTGAAGTCATGCATGCAACAACTCAATTGACTCATAAGAAAAGCGTAATTCCTTTTGACAGCTGGATGGGCCACATCTGTAGCTCAAACTGAAGTGCTCCAAGAGAATAAGATCAAGTTTATAGTCCAAATATTATTATGAGACAATAATATTTGACTTTTCTATTTTAGACAGCCAGTCTAAAAATAGACTTTGATCACTCCTGCTGTGATCACTCCTGCTGTGGTCACTCCTACTGTGATCACTCTTGATGTGGTCACTCCTACTGTGATCATCCCTGCTGTGGTCACTACTGCTGGGATCCAAAAATGGAAATTGCACCATAATTTGCCTGTGGGCCCACTTAGTGAAGGCGACTCTTTTCACTAAGCTCCATCATCTTGTTGCAATCTCAACAATTTTCATTACCTGATAAGTCTTTTATCTGAAAATCTTTATCGGTCAAGGGCATATAATCTAAGTCTTTGTGAGGGGAATTCATAGGTACAACATTCAGAGCTATAGGAGTTTCCATCACTGGTTCTTGTGGATTCAGGAATGGAACTTGGGTTTTCTATGAAAAATAGTGAAAACAGTAGGTTTGGGAACCTATATAGTGAACAACGACTTGAATGTATAGCGAAATTGGTCCTTTCTGTGGAATATTCAGTGTAAAACCAACACTTGCAGGGTTTTGGTGGAAATGGATAAATACCTGTAATGGGAAAGTGAACAGTATAATGGCTTGTTGGATAATCGGTCCCAACGTCGCTTTTCATGGGAAAACAGTCGCAACATATAACCGTGAAAATGACATTACATTGGTTTTGTTCGCAAAATCTAGGTTGGAGGGGGTTTTTTGGATTATTGAGTAGATGACATAAGTGGTGAAAAGACATTTTTTCGTTTATGGAGGGTGGTAAGCGGTACGGGATCGCACCGCTTTTGGAGTTAGGCGGTATTCGGCCGAGGGCGAGCGATCACATAGACTGTCTGACATGTGGCGGGAGTACGGGGGAAAAATCGCCTGGTGATTGCGCATTAAAGAATGGTCACCAAGGGGGTAGCGATATTAGTGTCAACCGTTGGATGATGGGGGAATGATCGGACGGCGGACGTGGAGTGGGGTACGGCAGGACTTTAACGGCAGTGGGCCCGATTCAATTAACCATATCGGGGTGATCGTGAATGGTTATGAAGGTTGTTAATTAACCCAGAGGATTATTAATCCCGTGCAATAAAGCGAAAAGTCGAGGTTCTTAATGAGTTACGGATTAACTCATTAATCCTCTTTTAAACGTTGATTATGGTTGTATTCAACTGGGGGCGGGATATTTAACAATTTGGGGTTTTTTCAATATATTTAATAATATGGGATCGGGGAACTTTTTGGGGAGTTATATAATATATGTAAGAGGTTAATATGATAAATGAAATGAAAGCACTAAGTTAAAACATTTCGTGTATATTTAAACTTAGGCTTTAAGTGTAAAAAGGGGTTATTTAGGAGATATTGTTTATTTTCATAAGTAAAATAGGATTTTACTTGGGAAATGAGTTTATGAAATCAAATGAATAGTTTATGGATGAGTCTAAGTACTTAGGCTTTTAAATGATTAGGCCGAGGGTTTGGTCCCTCCAAAAGTTAGAGAAATGCTCTGAGCCCCTTTAATTTTCAAAGACCTTAATACTTCAAGGGGAATTAGTGAAATCTTTAGGAAAAAATGTGAAGGGAAGTTAATTATTTGACCTTGTTTTGCTTGCACTGCATCATGTGTAATGTATGCCTTGCACTTGTGTATAACGTGAAAAATAACACATTTAGAGACATTATCCATCACAAGTAATTCTGCAACACCATCTACCTACCCTACCTACTTTAACCTGACATTTTTTCTTCTTTATTAGGGTGCACTTGGACTAGCAAACCCTTATCACACTTTTCTTTTACATATAGAAATCTATCTAAGTCTAACCTTATTACATCCAAGGGCTCAGATTAAACTGTTGAGCTCATTTTATTCACTCTACCTATCTACTTATCTGCCAAGATTAAATAGTTTGGCCATATTTTATTCTCTACTTCTAAAACATGAAATTCAAATATGAACTAGCCAAGCTTAAGCTGTTTGACTATTCATCAATTGTGGCATAAGTTAACAAGCTGCACACAATTTTTTACTTACATAAGAGTAAAGAGTAGTGGCATTTAGACTTGCACACTTTCCTTGGTCTTCCTTTTGGTGGGGTTCATTTTCCTTCACTTTTTTGACCATCTTATTTCTTTTCACCCTTTGATTTTTCTTTTAGGGTATACCCTCTTTACATTTTTTAAATTTTTTTGATTTTTTACAATATGGAAAGCTTTTGCAACAAGTAAAGGCATGAACATATTACATAGCCCATTAAGTCAATCATGAAATATGACACCTATTGGTATAGGAGCATAACTCCTAGGATCAAGTTTGTGGTGCGAGATTTGTAGAACAAGAGGCCAACATCGCTATGAATATTTCTATTTATTACATAAGTACATAGAGACCCCAAATAAACTATTTTGAAACTTTTGTAAATTAGTAGGCCATGATGAGAGAAATTGTCGAAGTTATGACTTGATGATGGAGCGCACTGTCGATACTTATAGACTACAAGCTCAAGGACATATAGACGAGGCTCCAAACTAGCATGCTGGACGAGGAGGTTTCCAAGGACGAGGATGAGGATGAGGATGAGGAGATGGTTGACGACGCAGCCAGATTATCTATTATAACTGTGGACAGGAAGGACACTTCACAAGAGACTATCAGAACCCTATGACAACTTGCAGCTACTATAAGTCTTTTGATCATGTGATAGAAGAAAGTCCCATCCTTATCATGAAGATACAAGAGAAAAGGAACCAACAACTTGCCAAGGGAGGATCAAGTGTGCATCGTCATCATAAAAGGAAGCAGAGCTGTGACTGGAAATGATAAAGCTGACGAGAAAGAAGAAGCTTAAGCTACATGGGTAAGAAAAACTACTAAAAACTCCCTTGCATTTGAGATTTAGAAGGAAAAGAAATTATTCATGGAGGTGAGGCAAAGATTTATGGATGATGGATCTTTGACCTCTACTGTGTAGCCAACTCAGAAGAATAACTATGAGATAGTACCATCAGTGACACAAGATGTGGATCTGGATATTTTGAAGTCTTTTCTACAAACTTGCATGAAGTTGTTAAGAAACTAGAAAGTTGTGGAGGGATTGCTAGAACTGATAGACTCTTGTGCTTCTAAGGAAGTACCACAGAGCAAGATGCACACAGTAGACAACATACATCGACACAAGAAGAGGACTGGAAAAGAAATTAGGCTTACTACACAGAGTGGAGAATATGACATGGATCAGGTGCTAGGATTTGATGTCAACATCTTGCCGAAGTAGCCTTGGGAATTGATGGCTAATCCAAAGTTGCAATAGTCACGATTCCAGTAGAATATGGTGAACCAACAACATATTGTTCCTCTAGGAAGGTTGTCATATATCACGGTAGACATTGAAGGAGTGCGCACTACTACTAACTTTGAAGTGATCAAAATTGTGGATGATAGTAATCCTTATCCTACATTTCTTGGATTGGATTGGGCATTTGCTAACATGGCTATAATGAACTTGAAGAAAAGGAAAATGATATTTGAAAGAAAAAATGTGAGAGCCATTGTTCCATTAGATCCATTAGAAGGAGCGAGGTATACTGAACTTGTTAAAGAGAAGTACAACACAGATGACATCGACAACATTTATCGATAAAAAAAAAAAGAAGAAGAATGGATCAACCCTACTGCAGATGGAAAATTGGGTTGGGAGCAAGACAGTTCCTGCACTTTAGATTCAGAAGAGGAATTAGAAAATTGGCAAAATAGGTTACATGAAGTGTCTACAAGGTGATGTGCAAGGATCACTAAAGTAGTGCGTTGTATGACAACAAAGGTATGTTATTTACTTTTTTATGATGGTTTGGGTAATGCCGATACTTTCTTTAGAGATTATGAAAGACAGGTGCTAGAAATTCAGAGGTTGTTAGCTGGGGATCTAGCCCTAAGAGCCACTCCTTCTAGATGGTGGGGTACACATAAGAATAATAGGAGA